>JAVGWX010000007.1:92430501-92580501 GCA_036924085.1 Ariolimax columbianus | reverse complement strand
CTACAACTCCACGCGGTGATCCTGGATAACAGGATGCAACAGGGCAGACTGGCAAAGGAGAAGGGATCGAAGAGTGAAGGCTAACCCGGTACTCGGAAATGCCTGCTGAAGTCGGATATGTCAGACGGAAAGGTGCAAATATCGTAGTCAAGCTGTAAACTATGACACAACGCACTGCGTTCTCCGGACAACGTTCTGCTACTTGCAACGACGTTTATCATGGCTCGGTAGCGGGAGTGAGAGAACGTTCAGGTCTTGGTAGCGGTGAGAGAACGTTCAGGGCTCGGTAGCGGGAGTGAGAGAACGTTCAGGTCTTGGTAGCGGTGAGAGAACGTTCAGGGCTCGGTAGCGGGAGTGAGAGAACGTTCAGGTCTTGGTAGCGGTGAGAGAACGTTCAGGGCTCGGTAGCGGGAGTGAGAGAACGTTCAGGGCTCGGTAGCGGGAGTGAGAGAACGTTCAGGGCTCGGTAGCGGGAGTGAGAGAACGTTCAGGGCTCGGTAGCGGGAGTGAGAGAACGTTCAGGGCTCGGTAGCGGGAGTAGGAGAACGATCAGGGCTCGGTAGCGGGAGTGAGAGAACGTTCAGGGCTCGGTAGCGGGAGTGAGAGAACGTTCAAGGCTTGGTAGCGGGAGTGAGAGAACGTTCAAGGCTCGGTAGCGGGAGTGAGAGAACGTTCAGGGCTTGGTAGCGGGAGTGAGAGAACGTTCAGGGCTCGGTAGAGAGTGAGAAAACGAATGAAGAAAAAGAAAGAAAATAACATTGTTTTGCACTTAACAAATTTAATATAATCAAGAATATTCAGTAAAATTTTACTAAAGACAGATCATGGTTAATAAATCTACTAGAATTCGTGGAAGATGTTACCAAAACGTTAGATGGAAGGAATCCAGGGAATGATATTTATATAGATTTTGCAAAAGCATTGGATAGGCTACCTCATCAAAGATGTTTTATGAAGTTGAAGACCCATGAAAAGGTGGCAAAGTTGCCAAATGGATAAACAACTCTGGTTAATGGGAGAAGCAAGAGAATAGGCAAAATGAGCACTCTGAGTGGTGTGAGGCCAAAAGTGGAGCGTTGTGACCCATTTTGTTCTTGATGTATATGATTTTAGTAATTATATGGAATCCATGATTACAACGTTCGCGAATGACACAAAACTATGCAGAAGTGTCTCATATAAAACAGAGATGGATATATTGAGGCCATATTTACATAACATGTAAGAATGGTCTGAGCGCTAGCAGATGGAATTTAAAGTACATATGTGTACAGTATTCCACATGGGTAGATTCTATTTGGAACATAAATACAGGATGTGTGAGAATAATATTTGAAAGGTAGAAAAGAAAAGGGACCTAGGGGTTATAATAGATCATACATGTAAGGTGAGTGAGCAAGTGAAAAAAGGCAATTGCGATGTTAGGTGTGATACAAAGAAACATTAAACATAGGAGTAAGGAAGTGATGGTCAAATTGTATAATCATTAGTTTCACCTAGATTGGAGTACTGTGTACAGATGGGGGTCCTTAAAAAAAGAGGGGATATAAACATGCTAGAAAGGATGCAAAGAAGACTAACAAAACTGGGATGAGAAATGAGTCATACCAACCGACCTACAGTGTCTGGAAACGAGAAGAATTTAATACAGATTTATAAGATAATCATCGTAAAAGATAAATTAGACTATAGCAAGTTTTATCAAAGTGCAGCAGTCTACAAGATCTAGAGGACACATCTACAAATTATTTAAATAAAAATCCAGATCAGATATTATGAAATATGTTTTTATAGTCAGACAGTGACGAATGTTTGAAATGCATTGTCACAAGAAATAGTGAGTCAATGTCAGTTAATTCATTAAAAGAAGATTGGATGCATTTATCTACTTTTAGATCAAGTTAAGTAGAAGAAATTGGTTGTATAGTCACTCTTCACTAGTATCAAAGAAGCTGAATAGCAAATTAAAGTAAAATAAAACATTAAAAAGTCTAGTTATGAAGAGATTTTACAAATTAAGTTTAAAGCTAAACAAAATATGGTTTATACTTAAAAAATAAAAAAAAGTGCTACATCAAGATATACAAATGTGTCTTCCTATTTTAGAATCCCGCAGCAACTGTTGATGAATATCCGGAAATGATGTTCTGTATTTTGGAACGGCCATCTGTGAAGATGTTACAAAGAATTGTTTGTTGTACGTGAACATAGCAGAAAGACAAAATAACTCGAGTGTTGTGACTTGGGAGAAGGAGTCAGATAAGCCGAGACACTTTCAAAATAATAGCATATTTAGAGCTTCAACATTTGTAATTAATACTTCTAATAGAAACGTCTTCTGACAGATTTTCATTGTGCTGGCGTTGCATAAATGTATACTTTAAATCTTTTTAGCTCCCCGCAAAGCATAGGTCTTCAACAAATAGACAGCAAGTTATCAAACGCTGACCTGTCTATATCTGTTGAAGTTTTTGTGGCTTGAAATGTCTACATCAAGGAAAAGTAAGCCTCATGCCCAACCCTCATTCGTCGCATTTTACGGCCTAACAGACAGATCTCAGTGCTACTATTCCTTGCTCACTTTCGGATCTGGTAACACTCGAATGATCAAGGTATATTGTATGTGTGATTCTGTCAGCTTTCTGTCAGGATAAGTCGTGCTCGCCTGTGGTTACTGGCAAGCTGAAAAGGTTTTGTAATGTATGAAAACAAATGGAGATACGAAGACCAATACATAAACGGAGTAAACCAATCAAAATAACAAGTATATTTAAGAACTTTGTAAATATTTGCGTCATACAAGTATATTTAAGGACTTTGAAAATATTTATGTCAGACAAGTATATTTTTTATACTTTGAAAACATTTGCGCCACAAACGTATATTTTAAAAACTTGAGAAAAACATTCACACCAGACAACATAGAAGAAAGTGAAGCAATATGCGATCTTGCTACAAGCTTCGAACCTCCAGGTGAAGTTAGCCAAATCACCTAGCTCAGTAGTCTCCAAACTTTCCAATGTGACAAACTGGCAGGGACTTATCCATTGCAGCAGGGAACTGTGCCCAATTGATTGCTTATTGATCTTTTTGATGAACTTAAATTTGTTTGAACATTTGTTGCACTCTGTGACTATATTACCATTCAATGATATTGTAAGTGTCTTTAGTTACGACTGTTTAATTGTTATATTAAATAGTAGTTATTTTTCTTGTCGGCCTTTGCGAACCAGCGTCTGACATATTGGTACCTGTCCGCGGACACTCACTTTCAGGAGCATTGCCTTTGCTAATGTCTTTCTTTGCGAGATCACAGAGACGCCATCTTGAGGTCTGTAGTTCGAATCTAGGGATGTCTATCACTCAACTTTCTGTTCTATTGATTAGTGAATATTCTAGTGCTTCAAATATACATGGGCTTGCTGTTTTCTTTATTTGTGTGTTTTTAAGGACGTAATTGTCTTGTCTTGTGAGCAAATTCTTATTTAATACATCCTTGTTCCAGTATTGAAGTTCTTGTTTTGGTCTGGTTTCCTTCCTTAATTTTTGATAAGCTCCGAGAAAGACTTTTGGCTATGTTTATGATCTTCTTGGTATCTGACGTGGACAACATCGCATTCCAGCATTGGTATCTGCCGTTAACAATACCGCATTTCCGCATTGGTATCTGCCGTTAACAATACCGCATTTCCGCATTGGTATCTGACGTGGACAACACCGCATTCCAACATTGGTATCTGACGTGAACAACACAGATAGAGAGAAACACGATGCGCTCAAGCCAAAGAATGTTAACCATAAACAACACATTTAAAAAACAAAAATCTTGATGGCCCAATTAAGGAGGGATGGAGGATAACAAGTATTAGGGGCGGACGACGCAGCACACTGAATGAGCTGACAGCAGCCACCGACTCATAGCTGTCTGTTTGCATCAGGGTCAGCGAACCAGGATGACCAAGTACCTATTCCGCCTCCAAACGTCGGCCCTGGACCCAGGCTGCACAATTGCCTGGCTAAGAGAATTGGGATCGCAGTGGGAGGGCAAACGGCGTTTGTACCTACAATAAAACAACTGAAATCGAATGTGTCGGGTAGAAGGCCGCATAAATCATAGTCACAATGTAAACTACAACCCTACGTCAGACCTTCCAATTCGGGTGAGCGCCGAAGAAAAAAGAGTATTAAAGCAACTACACACTAAGCATGTGAGACCCGTTCTGGAACACAGCATAGCTGCAGAGTCAACTGGGCAAACTGCTTCAAAATTTAGTTTAAACAGGATGAAAAGACTTCATAACCACGTCATCAAGTCGTGAAAATGGTACCGGGGGTTTGGGGTAGGGGTGTAGGGGTGGGGGTGTAGACCTGATGAAGAAGATGATTCTCAAGAAGAAGAAAAAGAAAAAGAAGATTACAAAACCTAGAAGAAAGAACCACGGGTGCTGTGACTGAAGTCCTGGTGTGTAGATGGTATGCTGGTGAACGTAATATATTTGTGAACATGAAAAAAGCAAAGAAAGTGGCAGGTATGCCACTTAACCAACAAGGAACTGTCGAGCCAGCCGACCATGAGCATGATGTGTCGTTGAATTACAGGATGCACGCAATAAGGATAATATATTTCTGTTCTCACCTAACCAGGTGGGGCATAGACGGCCGCGGGGGCATGGCCATGACGGAGGACGTCATTTCCCCATTCATGATGCCCATGGTTTGCTGTAAGATATGGTGGGCGGGGAAATTCTCTGTAAGGCGGAAAACATGTTCAAATAAGACCAAACTGCGGAAATTTAGCCTGGTGAGCGTTCTCTCGAGGTCACTCCTCCGGGTGACTTCGTAGTTTGAGACTCAATCAGTCATACCAGTGGATCGTAAAAAGTCCCATCTGACTGTGCATGTGGGAGCCTTCAGTGCTCCTCTGATCGCCGTAAAGAATAGTTCAGGTTCATGTTCTGTATATCTGCAGCTTGGATTTTAGTAAAAACTTCCGTTGGTTCTAAACTCCACGCAGGATGCTCATAGAGGTGGCAGACAGACTATATGAATGATGTCCGAGTGACTTAGTACATCAACGTCCTGTTTACTGCCCAGTTAAGTGAAACCAACAGTGCAGCTCACATCGATACAAATGCCTGGTGTTGTGACTTTTACAGCAAAAAGTTGCGTCTTGTCTTTTGCCCTTGAGATGTGGTTGTCTATGTGCTTCCCTGGTCTGATCAGTGTCTGCGTGCTTCCCTGGTCTGATCAGTGTCTGCGTGCTTCCCTGGTCTGATCAGTGTCTGAGTGCTTCCCAGGTCCGATGAGCGTCTGAGTGCTTCCCTGGACTGATCAGTGTCTGAGTGCTTCCCTGGTCTGATCAGTGTCTGAGTGCTTCCCTGGTCTGATCAGTGTCTGAGTGCTTCCCTGGTCTAATCAGTGTCTGAGTCCTTGCCTGGTCTGATCAGTGTCTGAGTGCTTCCGTGGTCTAATCAGTGTCTGAGTGATTCCCTGGTCTTATCAGTGTCTGAGTGCTTCCCTGGTCTGATCAGTGTCTGAGTGCTTCCCTGGTCTGATCAGTGTCTGAGTGCTTCCCTGGTCTAATCAGTGTCTGAGTGCTTCCCTGGTCTGATCAGTGTCTGCGTGCTTCCCTGGTCTGATCAGTGTCTGAGTGCTTCCCTGGTTCGATGAGCGTCTGAGTGCTTCCCTGGTCTGATCAGTGTCTGAATGCTTTCCTGGTCTGATCAGTGTCTGAGTGCTTCCCTGGTCTGATCAGTGTCTAAATGCTTCCCTGGTCTGATCAGTGTCTTAGTGCTTCCCTGGTCTGATCAGTGTCTAAGTGTGCCCATGCTGTGATCAGTGTCTGAGTGCTTCCCTGGTCTGATCAGTGTCTGAGTGCTTCCCTGGTCTGATCAGTGTATGAGTGTTTCCCTGGTCTAATCAGTGTCTGAGTGCTTCCCTTGTCTGATCAGTGCCTGAGTGCTTCCCTGGTCTAATCAGTGTCTGAGTGCTTCCCTGGTCTAATCAGTGTCTGAGTGCTTCCCTGGTCTGATCAGTGTCTGAGTGCTTCCCTGGTCTGATCAGTGTCTGAGTGTTTCCCTGGTCTGATCAGTGTCTAAGTGTGCCCCTGGTCTGATCAGTGTCTGAGTGCTTCCCTGGTCTAATCAGTGTCGGGGTGCTTCTTTGGTCTGATCAGTGTCTGAGTGCTTCCCTGATCTGATCAGTGTCTAAGTGTGCCCTTGCTCTGAGTGCTTCCCTGGTCTGATCAGTGTCTGAGTGCTTCCCTGGTCTGTGTGCTTCCCTGGTCTAATCAGTGTCTGAGTGCTTCCCTGGTCTAATCAGTGTCTGAGTGCTTCCCTGGTCTGAGTGCTTCCCTGGTCTGATCAGTGTCTGAGTGCTTCCCTGGTCTGATCAGTGTCTAAGTGTGCCCTTGCTCTGAGTGCTTCCCTGGTCTGATCAATGTCTGAGTGCTTCCCTGGTCTGAGTGCTTCTCTGGTCTAATCAGTGTCTGAGTGCTTCCCTGGTCTAATCAGTGTCTGAGTGCTTCCCTGGTCTGATCAATGTCTAAGTGTGCCCCTGCTTTGATCAGTGTCTGAGCGTAAACCGCACAGGGTTAGTTGTCCCTCAAATACACCACTCCCTTAGGACTGGGGTGGTGTGACGCAGTTCAAATTGTTGATTGTCAGGATACGTCTTTCTCGCTCCTTGTTTGTTTGAGCTCCCTGATAGAAGGTTTCCCTATCACAGGTGCTGTCAAAACATTTTTTCCTATGTAGACTTCATTACCAAGTAAAGTTCAAAACGCACGAGGGACGTTTATCAACGATCCTTTGAGCAGCCTGGATTGTACCCTTCCCTTGTGCAGCTGACCTGGTGGTTCAGCCACGTCTCCAGCAATAACGCCAAGCTGAAGAACAAAGACAATAATAGCTATTTGATCGGTGTGGATTGTTAGACAAACTGGGTACTAGTACAACATGGCCGAAAGTCCTGTAGCTAAGTGTCTTATTTTTGTGTTGAACTATTTTTTCATGACGTGTTAGTTCTTATGCAAGATGTGCGCTGTCCCCGATGATAACCTTTGGTTATGATACAGTCTTCGTTCTTATTTCTGCTCCAGGGCAGTATCTGAACCACACCTATCCGTATTTGTATAGACTCCTATTTTACTGCAGGAACCCCTCGGGAATTTGATTTGACTTTTTCTTAAGATTTTGGAGGAAAGACATAAAATAAACGTAACAACAGGAAAAACAAGTTTATATTACAGTAAGTGTCGCAGAGGAAGTAGACCCTTACTTAAAATGCATGCTGAAGTCGGATGCACTGGGCCGACATGCGCAAAATAAAACCCATAGTGCAACGCATACCGCCTTGGGGATTAGAGAAATGAGGCCAAAGCAACAATTAAAAAAAATTGTGTCGCGGTGGGAGCACGGACTACATCATATTAAGCGTATGGTCAAATATAAAATCAAATGTTATCAACACTAGACATGCTGTCAGGGATCAAGTGTTTTGAGATGTTATTGTACATTTTCAGCATTTTCTAAATTGAGCTGACCAGATCCCTTCCTAGCCGTCTGCCTATAATAGCTGTCAGCTAGGTAACAGTAACATTTGGGTAAACTTGAGCGCATCGAGTTCAAAGATTGAGGCGGGCAATTTTATCGCTCTGCTACCCACAATGTCATGGCCGCGGTAACAACAGCATAATCCTGAGCCTTTGGGAGCACTCTCGTCTTGACCTTGATGGACGAAGGGGGATTTAGACAATGTCTGCCTAGTGTTTGCGGTGGAGGGTAATGTCCCCTTGTAGCAGTCAAATGCAGATAGGTTTCGTTTTTCTAGATGAAAGCTATTGGTAATCGATTTCTCTAGCATAATTGTGTGTTGTCTGTATAGGTCTGTGAGATTGTATATTGTGGGAGGGTTTAGGTCTGTGTGATTGTATATTGTGGGAGGGTTTAGGTCTCTGTGACTGTATATTGTGGGACGTTTTAGGTCTGTGTGTGACTGTATATTGTGGGAGGGTTTAGGTCTGTGTGACTGTATATTGTGAGAGGGTTTCAGGAGGTGTAGTTCAGTGTTTATGTATGCAAGGTTAGTTGGGTAGAGGGTCGAATTTCGCAGTGAAATAAGAGTGACGAACGGAAATTCAGGTTAAATACACATATACATGATCGTCTGATTAGCGGGGTTCAGGTCCTGCTATCTGCACGCTCCAGTTGACTTATCTGTAAATTAAAAACCATCTCACCAAAACAGCCATAAAAGCAGCGAGGAAAGGCAGACAACCGCCTCATCGCATATATATACATACAAACATACACACATGCAAACATACATACATGCAAACATACATACATACAACCATACATACACATATACAAACATACATACATACATACATACAACCATACATACACATATACATACATACATACATACATACATACAACCACACATACACATATACATACATACATACATACACACATACATATGTAACTATTGCTGTTCGAAGCTGTGGTTGCCGAGTTGAGATAACTCGTGGCGAAGTATCGTTGGTAGCGGTATACATACCGAAGAGCACTTAAGAGGGTTAGCAGGGGTCCTACTAGATGCAGATGCAAGGCTAGGAAATGTGCCCACTGCTACATGGATTACCGTGTCGAATCCCACCTCGTTGGCCAGACTGCCGTGACGCAGCTTGCTTCCAGGAGCACGAATGAGGGCATAAGGTGGGGTCTTGATACGTATGTTTACCTTGACCCTGATTACTCTCCACTCCCAAAACAAATATGTGCAAACATCCACATGCACGCACACACGCAAACACACACACACATTCTGACAGGGGGTGTGTCCCGTAAACTCGACAAGAACATGTTGCCTCCATGTTTATATACTGCGACAATCAAGAGGAAGCTTAATCACGTGATGTAATCAGAGAGATACCTTATTTATACAGGCACAGGATCGGCTCCTTGCCTCTCTAACATTCCTGATATGGTAGTTTCTAGCAGTGGTTCTTAACTTTGATGTGGTTAGACGTCTGGGATTGTAGTCTGTAGCAGAGGTTCTCAACTGGAATGTACTTACACGACTGTGATGGTAGTATGTAGCAGGGTTTCCCAATGCGTATCAAGCTAGACACAATGTCACCCCCCCCTCCCCCTTGCGAATGGTGAATGGTGTGCGACATGTCGTTTAGCAGTCCTAAAGGACCATATAATGATAGTCCGTTTCTTAAATCACAAACAAAGTCCGAAGCAATGTTCTACTAAACTGCATGTCAGATCCAAATGATTTTTCGCACGCAACCTTAGAATATTCATGACGTTAGGTAAATATTTTGTTCTTTAAGAAATTTGATGTATTTTGACAATTTTTTTCATTAGGCTATATTAAAAACAACCTCACTGAATTGGACATAATTTTAACATGTATACGGTACTCCGTCGTGCTGGTTTAAAAATAGATGTTTTGACATTCAAATACATTGAGTTAAAAACAAATTCCTGATTATCCGCGCCGCAAATATACATTTTGTCGAATGCGGAAAACAACAAAGGTCATTCATGCTAAACTGTAGTTCAGTTAAAAGCGTATCCCGATATTATAGTTTGTGGGGTCGTTATTGTGACATATAGTTGTTTTTTCACAAGTTTCATTGATATCAATTTCAAAATGAGTTTGAAGTGCGCTTTTATAACAATGCAGAAGGTTACCGTTTTACTATACAAGTTTTTACCTCATGGAATATAAGATGGGTCATTTATATTGCGATATATTAGACATAGAGAAACGAACGCAATTGGCGCTTGGTTAGGATATATCATCCTTTATCCGTTGAATTGGACAGAACAGAGTGCACTCATATCAAGCAAGGTAGAAAAAGGAGGCCAGGACAGTTGCACATGCACATGTCTTACCAATCCTGCAGACACCATAAACCACAAACGCAACAAAAGAAGAACAAAAGAGTACATCAATATTTCATGTTGGAGAAATGCAAAGTCAGATATAGTCTTTTTTGTTTTCATTGTATAAAGAACACAAGTAACATCAATAGATGTGACTGTTGTGCGTGCTCAATAGCGTGCGCTAGATGCAATATGACGTTATTTAGCAAGGTTCCACACCCTTGTCATAGATTACAAGAGGCACCAGTTTGAGGCGCTCGCTCAGGACACGCCTTAGATGTCCCAGTTACAGATTATATCCAGCGCCTGATTCTCCTTCGTGCTTGTACGTACGTTGTACCAGTTGCCAGAAATATTATGCAGAATGGTACCTTGTCTTCTTCTTCGTACTCTGTCAGACGTCAACTTGAATTTGTTCGAAGAAAGCAGCTGTTATCCTGAGGCTGTCGACACTGCCATAGAGCTTGTCTAGTGTTGGCACTGGAGATGGCCACATGTGCTTTTTCTGGTCCTAGTGTGTCGGGAAATTTTGGAGCAGATGTTCAGCGGCCATTTTCCCTGTACCACAGATGCATTCGTCAGTGCCACCTATAGTCAGTTTATTGAATAGATGGTACCTCAGTCTGTTGTGGCCTGTGCGGAGTCTGAAGATCAACTGGTAGTAGGCATCATTATTTGTGTCCCCAGTCTGTTCTGTTTCCCATTTGGCCATGTATCTGGCCTTAATAAACCTTTTGGACTCTTCGTAGGTCACACTAGAATCTGGTTGTGGTAGTCTTGCACCTTCTTTTGCCAGTCTGTCTGTCTCCTCGTTGCCTTGGATGTTACAGTTGGATGGAACCCACTGTACCACTACTCTTTTTGGTGCGGACTGGTGGCATAGTTAAATCTTAAATCATTAAGTTCAGTATTTTTCTGGCTTTTAGTGCTGTAACCACGGCCAGGGCATCTGTAAACAGGACTATATGGCTATCATTGTTTTCGTCTGTCAGCATTTCTTTTACTGCAGCCTTCAGTGCCTCTGCCTCGCTGTGAAATTGCTTGAGAATTTTCCAGTTGCCACTGACAGTGTTATTTGTCTACCATTTGTTAGACTCAGGAATACCCCTCCCCCTCCATTCTGTGTTGTGTTTGTTACAGAACCGTCAGTGTATGCATGGGTCCAGTCCATGCTTGGGTAGTTTTCCGCTACTTACCTCAGGGTTATGTCTCTTCTTTCTTTTTCAGTCTGGCTGTTCTTGTTTCCAATACCTGGTATATTTTCTACCACCTCTGGAATGATATGCTGCTTCCATGTGGGTTTGCGTACAGTAGGGGTGGGCTTTGGTGTTGTTATGGTGTTCATAGAGTCTTCGCTCATCTTTGCTTTGGCTATTTCTGCAAAGTTTCTCCGCTTTAGTTTCCCTTTTCCAAATCTATTTAGTCTCTGATGCATTGGATGGTCTGTCAGTCTTCTTAGTTTCTCTGCTTGCTGCTGGGCTCTGCAGTCTCTTCTGTCGGTCATAGATTGCAGATTTGTAATCTTTTCAAGTTCTACAATTGGCGTTGACTTCATGCCTCCTGTTATAACTCTCATGGCTTGGTTTTGAAGTTTGCTAATTTTATCAAAGTTCGCCTTTGCTGCTGTTGCCCATGCCGCAATGCCATACTCGAGAACTGGTCTCACTCTTCCAGTGTACGGTTTCTTTAGCATACTTTCGTCTGCTCCCCAGCTTGTGCCAGAAAGTTTCCTCATGATTGCCATTCTTTGTCTGGCTCTCATTCAGTTTCTCTCGATCTGACTTTTCCATGTCATGCGCCGATCAAATGTGACGCCCAAGTAGTTTGGGTTGTCGTTTGGCCGCAGATATTTGCCGTTAAGACTTATTTTGGTGTTATGTGGTTTATTTGAAAGCAAGAATATCGTAAATGTTGTTTTTTCTTTATTTATTTTGACCAGCCATGATTTTGCCCACTACTCCAACGATGTTAGGGCCTTCTGCATCCGATTGTTTGCTACGGTGAGATTTTTTTCAGAGGTGCACATAACCAGATCGTCTGCAAACATAGAGCTGTGGACTCTTCTTGGTATATTCTCTATGGTGTTGTTTATATACACCAGAAAAGGTGTGGGTGACAGTTCTGCCCCTTGGGGTACTCCTTACTCCAGTGTCACCTTTTTGCTCATCTGCCTTTGTACTTGAACTCTGGCTGTTCTGCTTTCGAGGTAGTGGCTGATCCATCTGTAAATATTTCCAGATACTTCACTTCTTTGTAGCTTGACTTCAAGTACCTCTTTCCACACCTTCTCAAATGCCTTCTCTAGATCCACCCAAACCGCTACTGTATGCTTTTTTCTCTTGGTAAGCATCCTCTATTTCCTTTGCTATGAGAGTGATCTGGTCCTCAGTGGATCTGTGTTGTCTAAATCCTGCTTGCTGTGAAATTAATATGTGTTTTTCTTCCAGGTTCCACATCAGTCGGGTGTTTATCATACGTCCATCAGTTTACCTACACAGCTCAGTAGACTGATGGGTCTGTATCCATTTGGATCTGTTCTATCTTTGTCTTTCTTTGGTACTGGTATAAGTACAGCATCTTTCCATGCATGTGGTACAATTTTTCTTTTCCAGCTCTGGTTCAGGACTGATAGTAGTTTCCTCTTTGCTGTTTGGTCAAACCCCATCAGCATTTCATTTGTTACCCCATCTTTTCCGGGCGATTTCTTTTTCTGGTGCAATCTTGATGTTTTCGTGGCTCTTTTGTTCTTCACTAATGTGTGTATGCCTGTCTGTAGGGACATCAATGTGGTTTGCTCTTGCATAATGTTCTATAAAGGCGTTTGCTGCTTTTTTTTCCAGTAAGCATGTTGTTGCCTTGCTTGATGGTAATTTGTTTATTTGGTGGTGTTTCGTCATTCATGGCTCCGACTAAATTCCATCATTGGTTCCCTTCTTTATCTAGATTGAGGCTTTCTGTTTTTTTTCCCCAACTGTCTCTTGTTATTTGGTTCAGTGTTCTTTTGTATTTCGCAGTGACGGCCTTGAGGGCGATTTTTGCTTCCATAGATTGCTCTCTCTCTACCATGTTCCTAGCATTTGAGACTTCATCCTCAGCTTTCTGCAGTTCATGATTCCAATATGGCTTGTAGTTTTTCCTTGCCCCTCTTGGGATGGTCTCAGTGGCTGCTTGCGGTATTGCTTTGCTTAGGCTTTCCACCATAGGTTTCATATTGTCATTTCGTGTGTTGATGGTTTCACACAGTCCATCTGTCAGCATTGCAAATCTATCCCAGTCGGCTCGTCTGTAGTTCCAACGTGGCAGCGGTTTTATTTCCAGGGGGCCTACTTCCATATCAATATCTAGCCTAATTAGCACGTGGTCGCTACCTGCCAATTGGTCGAGCACCTGACGATCTATTTTGTGGTGAATATCCCCCGTGGAGAAGGCCAAGTCTGGGGTGGAAGTGGTATGCCATGTTCTGGAATAGAAGCTATGGCTATCCTCTGGCCTATTGATAAGATAGAGATTTGTGTCTATCTCCCAGTCTTCCACTTCATCCCCTCTGCTGTCTGTGTCTGAATATCCCCATCTCTCCGAGTGACTGTTAAAGTCTCCAACCACTAGGCAGCTGGAGTCCTTGATTTCCATACTCGAGAGCGACAGGTCTTTTTTGGGTGGGCCATATAGGTTGAATACACGGATTTTCGTTTTTTGTGTCATTATGTCGACTCCTACAATTTCTGCTTGTCCGGTGTGATTTACAGATACTGCGCTACTTGGTATACAGTTACGTGTCAGTATCAGAACCCCACCTTTGTGACCTTCTCTATCAAGTCGGAAGGTCTGGTATCTTCTGATTGAGAATCTGTGGTTGGTGTTGAGGTGCGTTTCTTGTACCTTGTCTAAGATGATATAGTAATATTATGCAGAGTGCTACCATGTCTAAGATGATATAGTAATATTATGCAGAGTGCTACCATGTCTAAGATGATATAGTAATATTATGCAGAGTGCTACCATGTCTAAGATGATATAGTAATATCATGCAGAGTGCTACCATGTATAAGATGATATAGTAATATCATGCAGTGCTACCATGTCTAATATGGTATAGTAATATCATGCAGAGTGCTACCATGTCTAAGATGATATAGTAATATCATGCAGAGTGCTACCATGTCTAAGATGATATGCCAGTAACCAATATTAAGTGTTACTCCTTCTTTAGTCTCTCCACTTCTTCAAGGGGTGGGGGCTTTTCCACTTGTTCTTGCGGCTTATAATTTCTACAGGATGTGGTAGTCAGTCCCAAGGGGTAGCCGGTTCTATGAGTGGTCGGTCCCACAGAGGAGTTGGACCAATGGGTAGGTCGGTCCCATGAGGTAATTGGATCAATGGGGTGGTTGGTCCCATGGGGTAATTGGATCAATGGGGTTGTCGGTCTCATAGGGAAGTTGGATCAATGGGGTGGTCGGTCGAGTGGGATAGTTGGATCTATGGATGGTCGGTCCAATGGGATAGTTGGATCTATGGATGGTCGGTCCAATGGGGTAGTTGGATCTATGAGTGGTCGGTCCAAAACAGTAGTGGGACCAGTGGGGTGGTCGGTCCCATAGGGAAGTTGGACCAATGGGGTGGTCGGTCTCGTGGGGAAGTCGGACTAATGGGGCAGTCAGTCAAATAGGGTAGTTAGTCCAATGGCATAGTCAATCCAATGGTGTAGTCAGTCCAATGTGGTAGTCAGTCCAATGGGGTATTTAGTCCAATTTGGTAGTCAGTCCAATGGGGTTGTCAGTCCAATGGGGTAGTCAGTCCAATGGGGTAGTCAGTCAAATGAAGCACTCAATCTCATGAGGTAGTCAGTCCCATGAGGTAGTCAGTCCCATGAGGTAGTCAGTCCGGTAAGGTAGTCAGTCCCATACCGCAGTCGGGCCAATGGGGTAGTCAGTCTAATAGGGTAGTCAGCCCCACGTGGCTGTTAGTTCGATAGAGTAGCCGGTTTCACTGGATAGCCGATCCCATGCCTACTTTCACCTCTTTTAGGACATGCCTCAGCGGTTACAAATGTAATGGAGCCCTGACTACTACTAATAATGCTGTATGGTTAGATTTCACTAGTTCAGTGTGACAAGACGGGAGATATGATGTTTGTGGAAAGTGCTTATGGTCATAAGAAGAGTGAAATTGAGAAGCTGAAGAATATGACAGATAAAAGAAAGTAGGAGTAAAGAGAAAAGAGGCTAGCTTCTCTAGAATCCAACAAACAAGCCAGTGGGTGTTCGAATTCTTCCTCTTCCAAGCGATACTTGGTCTTAAGGAAGGTGAGATCAGGGACCTAGTCATCTCGGTGACGGGCAATAACATTGAAGGTCTTATTGTGAACTTAGAAGAACCATAAAATAGGAAAAAAGTACTGACTTAGCTGCTGTCGACGCAAAACATAAAAGTAACGAAATTCCTACCTGTGTGAAGTCCAGAAGAAACCAGTACCTCCACCATGCAAAGATACGCCAGGCCAATCACTTGTTTGTCTGTACACACGATTGCAGTATAAACAAATCGACCTTTACCTTTTCCTCCCTCCCTCCCACTCGCCACCGCATCCCTCTCAAGGAAAGAAGAGAAGCGACTTATTCATGTTCCAGAACTTGAGTACAATGGCACATATGTTATAATAGGAATATCAATGTAGAATAATACAAGAGAAGGTTGATCTGAACGTCAGAAGAGCCTACCGGTGGTGACAGCCTACAATAATGGAAATAGGGAGAAGCATACTAGGCAATGATGGTGTTAACATCCACAGAAACTTGGATTGAAAATGTGAAGAGCTATACAGATATGGTAGAATAGAAGATTGTACCTTCTCAGGCCGCCATAGACATATGAGATGGGATGGAATGAGACGAGATGAGAATTAATGACATGTAATGAGATGGGGTGATGAGATTAGACGAGATGAGATGATATGATTTTATTTGAAATGATGAGATGGGATGAAGTGAGATTAGACGCATGAGATGAGATTATATGAAATGTTGAGATGGGACGAGATGAGAATAGATGCAATGATACGATGGTATGAGATGAAATTACATGACATGAGATGTGATGAGATAATATGAGATAAGATGAGATGAAATGAAAAAAGAAGACATTAAATGACGTGAGATGGGATGACATGAGATAGGACGGGATTATATGACATGAGCTGGAATAAGATGAGATAAGGTGAAATGGGAGAAGGTGAAATTAGATTAGATGAGATGACAAGAGATGAGATGGGATTATATGAGATGAGATGAAATGGAATAAGATTACATGAGAATGGGAAATGAGATGACATGAGATGATCTTGGTATTACATGAGATGAAATGAGAAAAGAAGAAATTAAATGACGTGTATGAAATAATATAAGGTCACATGAGATAATATGAGATGGGATTACCTGAGATTAAATGATATAAGATAAAATTATATGATATGAGATTATAAATGATTATATGAGATGAAATAGGTTACAAGATAAAATGAGATGAAATGGGATGGCAGGAGATGCGATATGATGGAATGAGATGAGATATGATGGCATGAGATGAGATAGGAAGGCATGAGATGAGATATGATGGTATGAGATGAGATATGATGGAATGAGATGAGATATGATGGTATGAGATGAGATATGACGGCATGAGATGAGATATGATGGTATGAGATGAGATAGGAAGGCATGAGATGATATATGATGGAAGGAGATGAGATATGAGGGTATGAGATGAGATATGAGGGCATGAGATGAGATAGGAAGGCATGAGATGATATATGAAGGCATGAGATGAGATAGGAAGGCATGAGATGATATATGATGGAATGAGATGAGATAGGAAGGCATGAGATGATATATGAAGGCATGAGATGAGATAGGAAGGCATGAGATGATATATGATGGAATGAGATGAGATAGGAAGGCATGAGATGATATATGAAGGCATGAGATGAGATAGGAAGGCATGAGATGATATATATGAAGGCATGAGATGAGATAGGAAGGCATGAGATGATATATGAAGGCATGAGATGAGATATGATGGTATGAGATGAGATAGGAAGGCATGAGATGAGATAGGAAGGCATGAGATGATATATGAAGGCATGAGATGAGATAGGAAGGCATGAGATGATATATGAAGGCATGAGATGAGATAGGAAGGCATGAGATGATATATGAAGGCATGAGATGAGATATGATGGTATGAGATGAGATAGGAAGGCATGAGATGATATATGATGGAATGAGATGAGATAGGAAGGCATGAGATGAGATATGATGGTATGAGATGAGATAGGAAGGCATGAGATGATATATGATGGCATGAGATGAGATAGGAAGGCATGAGATGAGATATGATGGCATGAGATGAGATATGATGGTATGAGATGAGATAGGAAGGCATGAGATGAGATATGATGGCATGAGATGAGATGAGATAGGAAGGCATGAGATGATATATGATGGTATGAGATGAGATATGATGGAATGAGATGAGATAGGAAGGCATGAGATGAGATATGATGGCATGAGATGAGATGAGATAGGAAGGCATGATATGAGATATGATGGTATGAGATGAGATATGATGGAATGAGATGAGATATGATGGTATGAGGAGATGAGATAGGAAGGCATGAGATGATATATGATGGAATGAGATGAGATATGATGGCATGCGATGAGATATGATGGCATGAGATGAGATGAGATAGGATGACATGTGATGATTAGAACAGTATTCCTAGTCCGCAGTCTAGCCTTCTTCAGCACGATAAAATTCGAGAATGGTCTGTAAGCTGGCAAATGGAGTTTAATGTAGATAAATGTACAGTCATCCACATGGGTATATCCAATATGGAACATAAATACAGAATGGGAGAAAACAATATTAGAAAGATAGATAAGGAAAGGGACCTAGGGGTTATAATAGATCATACAGGAAAGGTGAGTGAGCAAGTTAAGGTAGCAGTGAAAAAGGCAAATGCAATGTTAGGTATGATAAAAAGAAATATTAAACATAGGAGCAAGGAAGTGATCGTCAAACTGTATAAAGCTTTAGTTAGACCTAGATTGGAGTACTGTCTACAGGTGTGGAGTCCTTATCATAGAGGGGACATAAACATGCTGGAAAGAATACAAAAAAGAGCGACAAAGATGATAGTTGGATTCCAGAATTACAGTTATGAGGAACGACTCAGAAAAACGGGCCTACAGTGTCTCGAAGAGAGAAGAATTCGTGGTGACTTAATACAGGTTTATAAGATGATCAGAGGAATCGATAAATTAGACTATTACAAGTTTTTTAAAATACAGCCACCTACAATTACACGAGGGCATAGCTACAAGCTGACTAAAGAGAGGTCCAGGTTAGATATTAGGAAATATTTTTTTAGTCAGAGAGTGGTGTCTGCTTGGAATGCATTGCCAGGGGAGGTGGTGGAGGCAGGGACAGTTAATGCGTTTAAGAATAAACTGGATGCGCATAGATTTTAGAGCAAGGTGATGTAAATGTAACTGGTTGTATACAGACTCTGCAGAGTCTTCTAAACCAGTATAAAGACGTTAAGTTAAGTTAAGTTAAGTGTGCCAAGATGTAGGAGAGGTTTGCAAATCCCTGCCCGAAACCGATGGAAAGAAATCTGGGAGAGAGAGAGTGCCGCCACCTCCGCCACTAAGACAACAGTTAACAGACTTTAAACACTGCATGCAAGAGGTTAACGGTTAATTTTACCACTCCTAACATACTCTCTTGGCCTGGATGCTGGATGTCTTAAAACTAGCAGACCTGGAACAGGCAGACATACGTTCACGCACAAGCATGCACGCGCTCACGTGCTAACATTGACGTGTCACCTTCCTGCAATAATAAATCCTACATTGGACACACATACAGAAGCTTTCTCTGCCTCTATCGTTCGTCCCAAACTCAGAGTGTTCACATTCCATTGGAGGATAACCACGTAACCGCCCACACCACAGTTTCTACCCCTACCAGTATCGCTCATTCCTGAACAAGCATTCACTTGCATGCTTACAATTACCAAGGCGTGCCTCCATCAGCGCTCGTCTACAAAAGAGGGGAAAATAGTACATCAACGCAACTTGCCAAACAGGTCGTAAGATGCGCTAATGAGATTTGGGCATGGGGCCAAATGTAGAAAGTATTCACTTACACCTAACAGTAGGACATGGAACCACGTCTGAAGAAAATGCCGTCACTAGCTTTGCATTGATTCTTTTAGTAGCAGTCCATCTCCGTTTGTTGTTGTAAGTATATAGTCCCGCACTGAATTATTTATTGGTTGATTTATTGTCTACAGAAAGAGACTGTCGATTGTTTCAGACGAGTTGGCTGCCTAAGACTGTTAGTCTGTCTTGTGCGGTTTGTCTGTCTTGGTCGGGTTGTCTATCTTCAAAGCGTGTCCTCTTTTGGATGGTTTTTATGTCCTCAAAAATTGTATCTGTCTTGAACGGTTTGTCTGTCTTGAACAGTGGGACTCTATTCAACATTTTGTCTTAATGGGGTGTCTGTTCTAATTAGTTTGTCTTCTTAGGGCGTGTTGTGTGTCTTTGAGACGGCTGAGTGCAAGATCCCATTGAAAGATGGACTGAACGAACTATTGTTTCTATACCTCTCCATGCCTACTTAGTTGTGTCCTTCCTTGCGTTCAACAGAAGCTGGTGATTCTTTAAGATCAGAACAGGTGGCGGGAAATCTCTGGCCCTACACTCCTCCTAGTTTATCTCAACCAACCGACCAGACAACATCATCCCTTGAGAGTTCCAATAATTGATGGCCTACACAAATCTGGCTCTGACAGGAGAGTGCCATTTTAATGATCCACTAAAGTGAGTTAGAAGTACTCGAGAAATCTAACAATATACGCAAAGACAAGATCGATAACTATATTCTGTGAAAGGGTTGAGACAAACATGATTTCACTTTCCTCTATGAATGCGTGCGAGACTAGCATTTCGGCTCTCTCACTTACGCCGCTTACTTTAAATGAAAAAAACAACCGGTCTATCGTTTTAACCTCGTGCCTTATTTAGTACTTTGCTTCGGTAACGCGTACAATATTTCTAGATGTGTACACACTCGAGAGATAATGGAAGTTCGAGTGAGACTAAAATGTAATCTTAATATTTTCTTGTAACAGAATATGCAATAATAAAGTTAATTTGTTACCTCGGTAATATAGAGCGGGCCAGAAGACACAGTGAGCGAGGTGTCGACAGTCAGCGACTCATAGTTCAATGCTTGCGTCAGGGTCAATGAACCAGAGCCATTCAAGACCCCAATCCACTTCCAAGTGACAGCTCTAGAGACAGGGATCGAAGAAGGAAGGCAAAGCTGATCCTAAAAATGTGCTGTGCTCAAACCGGATGTGTCAGGCCGAAAGACAACGAAGAACTTAAATGTAAGCGTCAAGAAACATAATAAGCGATATATCGTTTCAAAAGTATTAGTGAGTTAGACGGACGCAGGTTCAAGTACAAATACATTACGTGCAAAATTTCTTTGGCAGAGTCACAATGACAACAACAATTAGACTAACTAATTCATCTGAAGGAACATTGTAAATAAGTATATAGAAATGAAACTTATCTTGCCGACTATGCTGGTCTAACATAAATTAACGACGAGAAGTAGGGGTAGCAAAGTAAGTGAGAAGTTGTGATATGAATGGATTGGAGAGAATAATGGTGGACTGGATTGGACAAAATAAAATGATAATGGTACTGATTGACATGCCACATTTATTGACAAATTCTTGTTGTATCTCCATATAGTTGTTAACAAAGCTTAGGGCCATAACTACAGTTAACCCCCCCCCCCCCACAACCCCCCCTACCTCACGCCCTGCTGAGGCCTGCGCCAAAGCACTGTGTGCAATTGCTGGGGGGGGGGGGTATCCATGGATATGTGTTTCACGTATCATGTTTTACACGACCAAATGGAAGGTTGCCACTAACACAATCAAGCTATAATTAACAAGATAGTCATCAGAGAGCTGCAGTTCTACTGAACATTACATACCAATTCTCACAGAGAAACACACGATGACTCCAGCCGGACCATATAGCACATACCAATTCTCACAGAGAAACACGAGATGACTCCAGCCGCAACATATAGCACATACCAATTCTCACAGAGAAACACATGATGACTCCAGCCGGACCATATAGCACATACCAATTCCCACAGAGAAACGCATGATGACTCCAGCCGCAGCATATAGCACATACCAATTCTCACAGAGAAACACATGGTGACTCCAGCCGGAGTATATAGCACATACCAATTCTCACAGAGAAACACATGATGACTCAAGTCGGAGCATATAGCACATACCAATTCTCACAGAGAAACACATGATGACTCCAGCCGCAGCATATAGCACATACCAATTCTCACAGAGAAACATGATGACTCCAGCCGGAGCATATAGTCATGGTCGTTGGCCTCTATAAGAAACCCTGCGCTGCTGCACTTTGCTCCTGCAGTGATTGTTTCTACAATTTATTTTTTTACCATAAGGCTACCAACCCCATGTACTCTTAAGATGCCTTTACTGGCACACATTGAGGGCAAGTGGACCCATTTCTTCCTCCCTAGCAAGGGGCACCGATACTGAATTAGGAGATGAAGGCGCCATAGCCTTTTTGTCTTTGTAAGTACATGTCTTACCCCACAAATAAGGGGCAGGAAAGGAAACAGCCATTTTAAGACAAAGACAAGGGAGCCGTAGTGAAACATAACACAAAACAAGTAAAGGGCGGTGGCAACTCATTTCAGGGGTCAATATTGTTTACAGTTGCAGTTAATTGGATATTTGTGATTCATTTTGGTGAGACTCTGTATTTAAACCCTTTGATTATCAAGACGTGTTTACCGTCTTGGAAGTGTGGCCAGAGGTTTGCCATTAGCGTTGTTGTTTATAAGATAAAGAAAACTATCCAACTTGCATGGAAATAAGTTGGTGTGGAAATCTGAAGAAGGAAGAAGAAACTATAAACAATTCAGGATCTTCGAAGAGAGAAATAGGTAAAGATAAAGATGTAGGGAACAAAACAACATGGTAGATGCACTCCAGAACTTTGGATGAGAGAACAGGACCTAAAAATAAAAACAGAAATGTTAAAGTCGACATGAGCAGAACTCCGTGTTAGTTACTATTAGACAACTGGCATCTAAGCTGCAGTAAGAGCTTTAGCAGTACCAAAATGAAAAGCCACAAAAAAAGGACGAAGTAAAACAACAGATAATGGTAATCTTATAATGTATGTAGTAGTCTAGCGTGTTAGAAACTTCCATCAGGAGGTCTTAAATTGTAAGAGGTATGGCATTCAACTGAAATCGAGTCAGGTAACTATTTGCAGTTGGGTTCACTAGAGCGCTGCGCGACCTGGGCATGAACCCGATCTTTTGGCAGTGGTAGACAATCACGCAAACACCAGGAAGGAGACAAATTCTGGTACCAACAATATTTATTGGTGCAAATGCACACACATTATTTACTATTGTGAGAAGTTGTCACATCCCTTAAATAAAACATGACCACTATAAACTTGACAATGACCTGTTGTAAGATACTGTCACATCAATCAAACATCACATGACCACTAGAAACTTGACAATGATTTGTTGTAAGATGCTGTCACATCAATCAAACATCATATCACCACTAGAAACTTGACAATGACCTGTTATAAGATACTGTAACATCAATCAAACATCATATCACCACTAGAAACTTGACAATGACCTGTTGTAAGATACTGTAACATCAATCAAACATCACATCACCACTAGAAACTTGACAATGACCTGTTGCACTATAATGTGATAAAAAATATATGTAATCTATGTTATTGCTAGTTAGTTATCGTTGCCTGGATGTTGCGTGGCTTGATATTGTTATCACAGAGTCCATTTCATGATATTAACACTCGTTTATCATCTTGACAGTCGGGAGGAGTCCTGGAATTAGCACTGATACGGACTTAATTAGTTTCTATTATGGACAACAAATTTCATTTAATTTTTTAATATACAAGAAAACATTGAAAATTGCACCAATAGAATCAGAAAGAAATGGGCACAGGGCTAGCCCAACAAAACATTTCATTAAAATAAATATGGCAATAAAAATTACACGTGCGAAAATTAATTAAAGCATTTGTTAGTACAGAAGCGGCGCTCATAAACTCTTATAAGGATTTCATATGACACACAAACACTTCCATCTCTGTTTTCCTCTCTCGCTCTTTCTGTCTCTCTCTCTCCCTCGCCTTAGATTCTATGCAGCCAATTATGAGACCAACGAATACTAGACATGATGTTAGAATGGTTCGGTCGGGTAGAACTGGGGGATGAGTGGAGGCTTAGACTGTGGAAAGTAGAACTGGGGGATGAGTGGAGGCTTAGACTGTGGAAAGTAGAACTGGGGGATGAGTGGAGGCTCAGACTGTGGAAAGTAGAACTGGGGGATGAGTGGAGGCTCAGACTGTGGAAAGTAGAACTGGGGGATGAGTGGAGGCTCAGACTGTGGAAAGTAGAACTGGGGGATGAGTGGAGGCTCAGACTGTGGAAAGTAGAACTGGGGGATGAGTGGAGGCTCAGACTGTGGAAAGTAGAACTGGGGGATGAGTGGAGGCTCAGACTGTGGAAAGTAGAACTGGGGGATGAGTGGAGGCTCAGACTGTGGAAAGTAGAACTGGGGGATGAGAAGAGGATCTGACTGTGGACAGTAGAACTGGAGGATGAGTGGAGGATCTGACTGTGGAAAGTAGAACTGGAGGATGAGTGGAGGAAATGACTGTGGAAAGTAGAACTGGAGGATGAGTGGAGGATCTGACTGTGGAAAGTAGAACTGGAGGATGAGTGGAGGATCTGACTGTGGAAAGTAGAACTGGAGGATGAGTGGAGGCTCAGACAACATGTTATATTTCATATCTTACTTTCGATTCCAGTCAACGTGTGATATTATGGCAGGTCTTACTTTAGAATTCAGTCAACATTTGGTGTCATCTATAGCCGTGTCGTTGACGACTATCAATATGTTATATCTTATAAGGTCTTACTTTTAGCCTCAGGCTACATGTGATATCTTGAACCATCTTACTTTTGGCCTCAGTTTTTGTGAAATGTCGAAGTCTTTCTTTTGGCCTGTCTACGTGTGATATCTCGAAAGGTCTTACTTGTGGCTTTAGTCAACGTGTGATATTTCGGAAGATCTTACATTAGACCAGTCAATATTTGGTGTCCCCTGGAGCAGTGGGTTAGATCAAAGCCTTAAAGCGTGATATGGAACTTGTAGTTTACAATAACCCAAAAATAAAAGCACAAAAAAATAGCCAAGAACATAGCTAAGAAAATAGCGCGAGAAATATGACGGTGAACGGGAAGGGAAACCATGGTGACAAATCACGCAAGCTGAGAAGATCAGGATTGTTTGGACAAATTTTGACAATGAGGACCGCTGCTCCGTTGGGGGCTGACAGAAGAACTAGAAATAAAAAAATTGACATTTCCACACAATAGGTAATTCGACAACCCCTGAATAATTGCGTCAACACCGACCAGGCTACCAGAGCATCACATACCCAAGGTGATGTAGACTCCCTGGGGTGCACAATAGAAGGCATTAGTTCACGGTACTCGCGACATTTGGCTGCCACTAACTGTATACCTTGCCTGTCTTATGTATTTTCGCAAAGCACCTGAGTTCTCAAAGTCGTGAGTAACCATGTCTGCCTAGAATACCTGTGTGGTTGCCACGCGTTGTTGCCCTGATAACAGTGACCAGGACACGTCTTTGGGATAACATATGGTGTCTGTGTTTAACTTTCTATGTTTCGCTTCCTAATAGGCTTTCAATTGTGTATATTCGATTTAGCTGTTCTCTATTACGTCCGCTTAGAGTAGAGCAAGTGATCCCTCGATTGCTTATACGTTGTCTGCATTGCCTGGACGATATAAATATGTCACTAAATGGTTGACGCGATAAACGTGATATCAATATTTGGCGCACTCTTGTCTGTTGTGTTGATTCCCTGGTTTGGATTGTTCACCTTGATCTGTGTACATATTTTCTTCATCGTGGCTGCACAATCTCAAATAATCACGCGTTTGTGTCAGTCTAATCCGCTACCACTGAGACGTTCAGAGTTAGTTCTGCTCAGCACGAGCAGCTACGAATATTTCTTTGTGAAACGTGGCGGCCTGTCTCTGGCTTCTTCCTTCAGCATACATCTAAACTGGGTTGGGCACCATGCTGTTGCTGTACTGCTCTTGTGTAGCCGACATATCTGGTGAACGTGTTCTACTGAGTACGGGTACATGTCTCGTAGTACGATGTACTGCATGCAATGTATTAACACTAAATTATATCAGTGCTAAACTAAACAGAGAGTGGTAGAGTACAAAGGGTGAGAGTACAGAGTGTGAGAGTACAGAGTGGTAGAGTAGTTGGTTATCGCTGCAAATGTACTGGGATAGAAATCTTCTTCACGAGAGGCACTATCTCACCTCTCTGTTAATTAGACCCTGATTTACTGTTATGTTAAAAATCAACATAATCGCATTCCGGGCACACCCTCAGGTGCTCAGCCCGTCTCAGTAAATGGTGAAGAGTGTAGATACTGATGGTTCCTGTAGTTCACTGGTTGTACACAATCATACCCTGTCTTCCTCGGAGTACCTCTCTGCTGGATTAACGCATGATCTCCGAACATTGCAAACTGTGTTTGGCTGGTTAGTCGTGTGTCGTCATCACCCAACATAACTCAGTTGTTGATCAAGTTCAAAAAGTCACCTCTACCACAAACTCCTATCATAGTCCGGACAGTAAAACCCAAGAATTCGAAGGTTCCAGGTCTCAATGTCCCCCATCCCCTACCTACTTAAGCCATAACAACTTTTCTCTATCTTCTTAAGCAAAGGTTGAGAGTCAGAAGCGAAAAGACACTCATTAAATGATCTCACACAGTCATCTCAAAGTCTGCTTTCTGTTAGTCAAAGCAAGACAGCGAACAAGATAGGTGGCCATTCCACCTCATAAAATAAACTTATATCTGTAGTCTCAAACACTTCCTCTCCGATAGCAGTATCTGCTATGGGATAACCTTGACTTTTGAAGAGACGTGTAGAAAAGCCGTAGATAGCAAACAATCCAGCTGACAATTTGGAGCAGATAGTGAGCAAAAGAATGAGCGCATTGAAAGAAACTGGCTCTAACATGAGGTTGGGTCTTGGACAGTATGTTTCCCCTGGCTTCGACTTGAGGTTGGGTCTTGGACAGTATGTTTCTCCTGGCACCGACTTGAGGTTGGGTCTTGGACAGTATGTTTCACCTGGCACCGACTTGAGGTTGGGTCTTGGACAGTATGTTTCACCTGGCATTGACTTGAGGTTGGGTCTTGATCAGTATATTTCACCTGGCATCGACTTGAGGTTGTGTCTTGATCAGTATGTTTCACCTGGCATTAACGTGAGATTTGGTCTTGATCGGTATGTTTCACCTGGCATTTACTTGATTTTGGGTCCTGTTCAATACGTTTCACCTGACCCTGATATGTCGTTAGATCTCGATGATTGTGTTTAACCTGACCCAGACATACCCTTGCGTCCTGATAAATATGTTTTATTTTACCTTTCCGCGAACTATCACCTAAAACTCAATAGAATAACGTCTTTTGTTGTATTGTATAAACATTGTTTTTTGTTCATACTTTGTGTCTGTGATGTCTCTATTACATCTCCATTTATATACTATGTGTGTGTGATGTCTCTATTATTGCTACTTTTCTATACGTTGTGTGATGTCTCTTTTATTGCTGCCTTTATGCGTACCCCTTAAATTCTTCTTCATCTCTTCTCTCTTTATAAAGCTGTACGTTTCACCATTACTTTCAGACTATTGACGTGGCGTAATCGCTGACGTGTTGACCCCTTCGTGTACAAGTCTTGTAGTCTAGCTAGTACCTCTTCTCTATGCCATAACACGTTTTGTTTTCTAAATATTGTCGTCACGTATCCCAACCTGTTGAAACGTTTGCGTTACAAAACATAGACAATGCATTCAAACTAGTCCCTTCACATATCTGTCACAATATTAACTGCTTGCTTCATATGTTTATCATCATGTGAACTGCTCCCTTCATATCTTTTTCACCATGTGAACTGCCCCCTCATATCTTTTTTATCATGTGAACTGCTCCTTTCATTCATATCTTCTCCATCGTGTGAACTGCCTCCTCATATCTTTTTTATCGTGTGAACTGCTCCTTCATATCTTTTTCATCATGTGAACTGCTCCCTTCATATCTTTTTCATCATGTGAACTGCCACCCTTCCCACATCTTTTTCATCAAGTGAACTGCCCCCCTCCCCATATCTTTTTCATAAAGTGAACTGCCCCCCCACCCACCCTTATCTTTTTCATCATGTGAAGTGCCCCCCCCCCACCCACCAATATCTTTTTCATCATGGGAACTGCCCCACCCCCCAATCTTTTTCATCATGTGAACTGCCCTCTCCCCATTTCTTTTTCATCATGCGTCCCCCTCCCCCCCCCCATATCTTTTTCCTCAAGTGAACTGCCCCCCCCCCACCCACCAATATCTTTTTCATCATGTAAACTGCCCCCCCCATATCTTTTTCATCATGTGAATTGCCCCCCCCCCCTCATATCTTTTTCATCATGTGAACTGCCCCCCCCCTCATATCTTTTTCATCAAGTGAACTGCCCCCCCCCCACCAATATCTTTTTCATCATGCGAACTGCCTCCCCCCCCCATATCTTTTTCATCATGTGAACTGCCCCCCCCCATATCTTTTTCATCATGTGAACTGCCCCCCCCCCCCTCATATCTTTTTCATCATGTGAACTGCCCCCCCCCCCACCCACCAATATCTTTTTCATCATGTGAACTGCCCCCCCCCCATATCTTTTTCATCATGTGAACTGCCCCCCCCCCAATCTTTTTCATCATGTGAACTGCCCCCCCCCCATATCTTTTTCATCATGTGAACTGCCCTCCCCCCATATCTTTTTCATCATGTGAACTGCCTTCCCACCATATCTTTTTCATCATGCGTCCCCCTCCCCCCCCATATCTTTTTCATCAGGTGAACTGCCCCCCCTCCTCCCTCCCCCCCCCCCCATTTCTTTTTCATCATGTGAACTGCTTTCTTCTTATCTCTATCATAATGTGAACGGTTTCCTTCTGCCAAGACACGTTTTGTCTGACCGACTCTTTCCCTGTCTGCAAAGACACATTTAGTCTGACCGTCTCCCTTAGATATCGTTATTTACTGTTTATATTGTGACACCAGCTAAGCTAGTTTCCATCCATTCCTCCAGGGTCCGTCGTCGTCTTCTTAATGTCGCTCCCTGTTGCGCATAGAGACACTACATATCAAGTCTCCTCGCTGGAAGCATGTGTACAGACGCGTATGTGCTTATGAGTATAAATTGTATAACAATTTATTTCATATGGTGCGGTTGCACGCATCGTTCACAACTTTCTTTAGTTGTCTTTTACGACACTCCTGACGATGCAGGGGTCCTTAGCTTTCCACCCTAGTTCACGGATCACGGATCCACCCATATTAGACGTTCATGGATCCACCCATGTTAGACGTCCAGAGATATATCCATGGTAGACGTCCAGGGATCCACCCATGTTAGACGTCAAAAGATCCACCCATTCACTTCAAGATTCAGTCTCTCTCCTTGAGAACAGCTCGCCATTTTGATGTGTTAATCTTGACATTGTTTAACACGGACTCCGGGTCTCAAATGTGTAGGGGGTAACGGGAGTTCCTATACGAGTGAATACTCAAGGGAGGGTACAGAGGCATCTGGTTCTCATACTGACACGTGGTACAGATATCCTGGGAGAGGGCTCGCAACAAATGGTATGAGAGGCAAAGAAAGCGCGGGCATTTTTCAAAACATGCCTGGGATTCACATAATATATGCACTCAGATGTTTGATATATGTCATGGAAGAGTTAATGGGCTCGCATACCAGCCAGAAAAACAATGGACAAGGGTACACGAGTGCACACTTTCCTGATAACATTAGTGACTTACTCAGGAGCAAATCAACATTCTCAAACTTGAACTGGTACGGTCTGTGCTGTTGATGGTCTTCACTAGGCTAACCGTTCTTAACTCTTGAAATTGCGTGGCTTAATGGTTGTTAGTTTGGTTTATAAAAGCAATGTATATTGGTTCGAATCTCGCCATGCTCATGCTGACAGACCGGACAATTCGATGGTTTTATTCATCGTATAACCGCTTCTTTCAGTCAACCCAGCTCTAAATGGGTACCTGATGAAATCAGGGGAAAGTTTCATAGCCGCCGAAGGAACTACGGAGTTCGTGCTCTGTTGTCGGCACGCCCAGCAATATAAGACCCTGTGCGCATATTGTGGCATCCTGGTGCACTGAAGTTGGTTCGGGGCGTCGTAATGCACTAAAGTCAGTTCAGGGCGTCCTGATGCACTGAATTAGGATCGGGGCGTCCTGGTTTACTGAAGTCAGTTCAGGGCGTCCTAGTGCACTGAAGTCAGTTCAGGGCATCCTGGGGCACTGAAGTAGCTTCGGGGCGTTCTGGTGCACTGAAGTCGGTTCAGGGCGTCCTGATGCACTGAAGTCAGTTCAGGGCGTCCTGATGCACTGAAGTTAGTTCAGGGCGTCCTGGTGCACTGAAGTCAGTTCAGGGCATCCTGGTGCACTGAAGTAGGTTCGGGGCGTTCTGGTGCACTGAAGTCGGTTCAGGGCGTCCTGATGCACTGAAGTCAGTTCAGGGCGTCCTGATGCACTGAAGTTAGTTCAGGGCGTCCTGGTGCACTGAAGTCAGTTCAGGGCGTCCTGATGCATTGAAGTCGGTTCTTCGAGTTATTTTCCATTTTCCAACTCTCGATAATTTGTTGATAACCAGTTTGTCTTATATCTCGGTGCATACTGAAGAGTGTGGGTCTGGGTCCTCCTGGCTATAGAATAATGCAAGAATTCTAAATAGCTTACTCTTGCATGGATCACAGTATCAATCCATACAACTAGTCCAGGCTTTAACATGTTCCTGATGGCATGGAAAAATAGACAAGATAACAGTGCATGTGGTTACAAATATTGGGTTAGGGAGAAGGGGAAGGAGGGAGAGAAATCAAGAAAGAGAGAAAAAGAATGAGAGAGACAAGTAATAAAGCTAACTAACACACACATAACGAAAGATATACAATTTCATTCGTTTTGTTTCACACTCTAGATAGGTATCCCAACTCCCGTTTAAGGTTCCCTTCACACTCTAGATAGGTATCCCAACTCCCGTATAAGGTTCCCTTCCTACTCTAGATAGGTATCCCAACTCCCGTATAAGGTTCCCCTCACACTCTAGTAAGGTATCCCAACTCCGTCTAAGGTTCCCTTCACACTCTAGATATGTATCCCAACTCCGTATAAGGTTCCCTTCACACTCTAGATATGTATCCCAACTCCCGTATAAGGTTCCCTTCACACTCTAGATAGGTATCCCAACTCCGTCTAAGGTTCCCTTCACACTCTAGATATGTATCCCAACTCCGTCGAAGGTTCCCTTCACACTCTAGATAGGTATCCCAACTCCCGTATAAGGTTCCTTCACACTCTAGCTCGGTATGCCAACTCCCATATAAGGTTCCCTTCACACTCTAGATAGGTATCCCAACTCCGTCTAAGGTTCCCTTCACACTCTAGATAGGTATCCCAACTCCGTCTAAGGTTCCCTTCACACTCTAGATAGGTATCCCAACTCCGTCTAAGGTTCCCTTCACACTCTAGATAGGTATCCCAACTGGGTCCACTTGGATCATGTATTTTTTATCAGCAATGAGCAACCGTCAAAAAGAGGGCCTTCCCTGGAGTTGAGATGGCCAGTTATAGGCTCTCTTTCCTGTTGTCTGGTGTATATGATGTATGGGTGCTTCACATACACATGTCTTCTGACATCGTTGTCACTACATTGCTGACTGAATTTGTTTTCAATGCGATCTTATCAATATGTGCCTATCAATGTGAGCCTATTAATGCGAGCCTATAAATTTGCGCCAACAATATGATTCTATCAATATGCCAAACAATATGGTCCTATCAATGTGCACCAAACAATATGAGCCTATCAATTATCGCCAAGCAACATGATCCTATCAATGTGCACCAAACAATATCATCCTATCAATGTGCACCAAACAATATGAACCTATCAATGTGCGCCAAATAATATGAGCCTAACAATGTGCGCATAATAATATGAACCTATGTATTTGCGCCTATTAACAGGAACCTATCAATGTGCGCCTATCAACTGGAGCATATCAATACGCACATATTAATGTGCGCCTATCAATGTGCACCTAACAATATGGGCTTATGAATGTGCGCCTATCAATGTGCGCCTATCCACACCAGCCTATCAATGTGCATCAAACAATATGGGCCTATCGATGTGCGTTTATTAACATGGGCTGATCAATGTGGGCCTATCAATGTGCGCCTACCAATGTACGACCATTAAAAATACCACCGCTTGCCGTTTAATCCCTCGTTCGTATCCTTCTAGATAAGAGATCTTCCCAGAAAGCAGTATTACAGAATCTCCATGGGCATTTGACCGGCTGGATTATAATTAAACTTATTCTGGCATACCTTAAACGTGGTATGTTAGATTAAGAAGTAGGATCAAGATGCTGAGCACTGCATGAGTTGCAGCGACCAGGGACCAAGAACAGACTGCTAGCGTCAGAGCCCACGACCCACGCCTGCAAAGACCCGTTACTAATTCCACGTGGTATTCAGATGCTGCAGCAGGGTAGAATGGCTAAGGAGAAGGGATCGAAAAGGGAAAGCTAACCCGGTACCAAAAAATCTCATGCTGAAGTCGGATGTGTCAGACCGAAAGGTGCAAATATTGCAGTTAAACTGTTTATTATGACACGTTGCATTCCGTTCACCGAACTGCGTCCTGCTATTTGCAAAGAGTTTTTCATTTTTCGGCTTAGTAGCGGGAGTTTGAGAACATTCAGGGCTTGGTAGCGGGAGTTTGAGAACATTCAGGGCTTGGTAGCGGGAGTTTGAGGACATTCAGGGCTTGGTAGCGAGAGTTTGAGGACATTCAGGGCTTAGTAGCGGGAGTTTGAGAACGTTCAGGGCTTGGTAGCGGAAGTTTAAGAACGTTCAGGGCTTGCTAGAGAAGGTTTGAGAACGAAAGGCGAAGAAGAAGAAGATGATTAAGGAGTGAATAATCCAGGTTTCTGAAAAGCAAAGAAGAGAAAGGAATAGTAAAAGATGTGAAAGAAATAGTACAAGAAGAGAAAGAAATAGTAGAAGAAGAGGAGGAAATAGTAGAAGAGGAGGAAGTAGAATAAGAAAAGGAAGTAATAGTAGAAGAAGATGTAGTAGAAAAAGATGAAGAAATAGTTACAGAAGATGAAGAAATAGTATAAGAAAAAAGAAATAGTCGAAGAAGAGGAAGAAATTGTAGAAGAAGAGAGGGAATAGTAGAAGAGGAGGAAATAGTATAAGAAAAGGAAGTAATAGTAGAAAAAGATGTAGTAGAAAAAGATGAAGAAATAGTAACAGAAGATGAAGAAACAGTAAAAGAAGATGAAGAAATAGTAAAAGAAGATGAAGAAATAGTATAAATAAAAAAATAGTAGAAGAAGAGGAGGAAATAGTAGACGAAGAGGAAGTAATAGTAGAAGAGTACGAAGAAATAGTAAAAAAGACGAAGAAATAGTAAACGGATAGCTAAATAGTAGAAAGAAGTTGTAGTAGACGAAAAAATAGAATAAGAAAGAAGAAGTTGAAATAGAAGGGGAAGAGAAAGGAAAATCCTTTTCACAAAATGATGTTTCCTGAAAGCAGATAATAACAGCATAAGATTAAACACATAGTTGAAACTAGCAGACAGTATGGCGACCAATTCCAGGAATGTCTTTAAGACATTATTGTCCAAGCACTTCAGCATATGTATCCACTTACATATGAGCGTCTCTGACCAGCAGGGTAATACGGACATCCGGGAGAGTAGAATCAGGTCCTGTTTCTCTGAAAGTTACAAGTGGGTTTGCCCTCGAAAAGCGTTTACTGTTCCCCTTGAGGCTTATCAGACCAGATGGCGTGTACGCGTTCCATATCTTCCTCTGATATTCATATGTTCCTCTAGCTCTCTATCTCTCCTTCCTCTCTCTCTCTCTCTCTCTCTCTCTCTCTCTCTCTCTCTCTCTCTCATTTGATACATCCTATGTGAACGCTTACCTTAAAATCATCACTTTTCTCCCGTTGTTTTCTTTTTCATTTTGTTGTTATTCAGCTATGTGCTTCCGCTCCCTTAACCATGTTGATGTCATATCCTCCATCTAGTGATGTTGTCACCGTCAGATATGCGACATGTTAATATTATCTGTTCTCAGCTTATTCATTTGAATTATTTAGTCATTGACATTTAGCTTGTTCTTGACGCTTGACGAAGACTTTTTAATCGGGATGTAAGAAATGTTGCAAGTCGTGCCAAGCTGAAACTATTATTGAGTTTTTCTAATTGGATGTACCATTGATTCACACGAAGATCATGCTGGCCAAAGGGGAAGTGTGTGGCCTAGAGATTTGTAAGTTTCGTTTACAGTCCCGACGTAATTAGTTCAAACTTGTTGTATCCAGAGCGGACGAGTCGTTGGTTTATCCATGATATTATCACTTCTCCCAGTCGACCCAGCTGATATTGGTTACCTGACGAAATAGGGGAACTTTCTGAGCACCGTGGGAGGTACGGATTTTCTGCTCTGTTGTCGACATTTTCAACAATATGGGGCGTCCAAGTGCAGCGAAGTCTGTTCTGTGAGCCATAGAGATCTTTAAATCATTGAGCAAGAGATTGATACGTTAAGATATGACATACACAGAATTAATGGTAGGGTCTAATGGCTGCTCTCATTCATTCCCAGTACATTATCGTACAGTAAGGGATGACGCGTCGCAGGACGGGAGATCTTTGTGTGGTACAGTAAGGTGTGGCGAGTCGCAGGTCGGGAGAGCGTTGTGTGGTACAGTAAGGTGTGGCGAGTCGCAGGTCGGGAGAGCGTTGTGTGGTACAGTAAGGTGTGGCGAGTCGCAGGTCGGGAGATCTTTGTGTGGTACAGTAAGGTGTGGCGAGTCGCAGGTCGGCAGCAATGTGTGTGGTACAGTAAGGTGTGGCGAGTCGCAGGTCGTCAGATCTTTGTGTGGTACAGTAAGGGGTAACGAGTCACAGGTCGGGAGATCTTTGTGTGGTACAGTAAGGTATGACGAGTCGCAGGTCGGGACATCTTTGTGTGGTACAGTAAAGTGTGATGAGTCGCAGGTCGGGAGATCTTTGTGTGGTACAGTAAGATGTGGCGAGTCGCGAGATCTTTGTGTGGTACAGTAAAGTGTGACGAGTCGCAGGTCGGGAGATCTTTGTGTGGTACAGTAAGGTGTGGCGAGTCGCAGGTCGGCAGTAATGTGTGTGGTACAGTAAAAAGGGAAGAGTCGCAGGTAGGGAGATCTTTGTGTGGTACAGTAAGGTGTGGCGAGTCGCGAGATCTTTGTGTGGTACAGTAAAGTGTGACGAGTCGCAGGTCGGGAGATCTTTGTGTGGTACAGTAACGGGGGACGAGTCGCAGGTCGGGAGATCTTTGTGTGGTACAGTGAGATGTGGCGAGTCGCAGGTCGGGAGATCTTTGTGTGGTACAGTAAGGTATGGCGAGTCGCAGGTCAGGAGATCTTTGTGTGGTACAGTAAGGTGTGGCGAGTCGCAGGTCGGGAGATATTTCTGTGGTACAGTAAGGTGTGGCGAGTCGCAGGTCGGCATATCTTTGTGTGGTACAGTAAAGTGTGACCAGTCACAGGTTGGGCGATCTTTGTGTGGTACAGTAAGGTGTGGCGAGTCACAGGTCATGAGATCTTTGTGTGGTACAGTAAGGTGTGACGAGTCACAGGTTGGGAGATCTTTGTGTGGTACAGTAAGGTGTGGCGAGTCACAGGTTGGGAGATCTTTGTGTGGTACAGTAAGGTGTGACTAGTCACAGGTCAGGAGATCTTTGTGTGGTACAGTAAGGTGTGGCGAGTCGGAGGTGAGGAGATCTTTGTGTGGTACAGTAGGGTGTAGTGAGTCGCAGGTCGGAAGATCTTTTTGTGGTACAATAAAGTATCATGAAACGTTAGTCAAAAGATCTTTGTGTGAGATAAATACGGTTTTCCTCATTTGTTCTGTCCTGGAGTAACCTGTGAAGTAATGAACCCCATTAATCAATACTATGTTAAAAAGTGCCTAGTCATTTAGTTAGATAAATCTGGAAGTTTGAAGTATAATAATCTATGATAGTTACACGTGACCTACAAATAGATTTTTAATTAAAGTATACACACACCAAATATGTTCTCATGCCACATAGAGATGAAAGTAGCAAGGTGGCTTACAATGGCAGCTTAATTGGGATCGCTGTCAACGGACATGAAGGCCTCTATGAGGATGCCATGAGGACCTGTATGAGGATGCCATGAGGACCTGTATGAGGATGCCATGAGGACCTGTATGGAGATGCCATGAGGACCTATAAGGATGCCATGAGGACCTGTAAGGATGCCATGAGGACCTGTATGAGGATGACATGAGAACTTTATGAGGATGCGATGAGGACCTGTAAGGATACCATTAGGACCTGTATGAGGATGCCATGAGGACCTGCATGAGGATGCCATGAGGACCTGTAAGGATACCATGATGACCTGTATGAGGACGCCATGAGGACCTGTAAGGATGCCATGAGGACCTTATGAGGATGCCATGAGGACATTATGAGGATGCCATGAGGACCTTACGAGGATGCCATGAGGACCTTATGAGGATGCCATGAGGACCTGTATGAGGATGCCATGAGGACCTGTATGAGGATGCCATGAGGACCTATAAGGATGCCATGAGGACCTGTAAGGATGCCATGAGGACCTGTATGAGGATGACATGAGAACTTTATGAGGATGCGATGAGGACCTGTAAGGATACCATGAGGACCTGTATGAGGATGCCATGAGGACCTCTATGAGGATGCCATGAGGACCTGCATGAGGATGCCACGATGATCTATATCAAATAAAGTAAGAAAACAGTTATTGCTGTTACAAGGACTAAGTGTCACATGATGGCACAAGCCTGATGTCTCGGCCCTTTAAGAACTGAAATATTTAGAAACGACCTGAGATTTCTTCATCATCATCCGTACAGGGCAGCGTATCCAGAACTGTGGACTTTAAATATCACGAGCTACTTCCGGTTTGAGACCATATGACAACGATTTAATCTTTTGATGTTTAAACAAATCTGATTCACATCCGGGTTTGGCCAGGTGACAATGATTACGTCCTGAGAGGAGGAAAGACACATTTGTTGCATGTGCAACTCGTGTCAGCAAATCGTGAGCCCTTGCGGAACAAGGCTGCCTGGATAGGTTTACCACTTTTGCGTTGTCAAGCAGGAAAGTAACGCCAACAGACGATATGCGCATGAGTGGTCTTATTCTGGCGGTCACATTGTCGGTTTGCTAACAAACGGCGCTGTTGCACGTCGTTCGCCATTAAACACAACAGTGCGTTGGTAATATCGTGAATAACAACGACGGATTTATGTGTCTTTCTGGTACCTCCCACTTGCAGAGAACTCACTTTAACCTTGTCAAATCAGTCCATCGTTATTTGAGAAGTAACTTAATTCCCCTAGTCGGGTTGAGAGCTAAGACTACTTCAAGGTCAGATTAAACATGCTCATTAATAACTCACCTCATAATCACATCGTAGTCCAGTATGCTGGCTGTGTCATAGCAACTTGATCACCAGAGTGGAGTCTACTGAAAGACATCGCATTAAAGTACAGCCAGGAGAACCTTGACTCCTCTTCTTAAGTACTCCTGCTGATATAAAAACCCAATACATCCTGAACTCAGCAACCCATCGTCAATGGTGCCGAGATAACATGAGTCGGATGGGGAAACAATAACAAACAACTGCTTACAGTCTATCTACAATTATTGAAACAACAACAAATACCAAATTGTTTGTTCTATCTAAAAGAACAGAAGCAGTCGCACAGATAACTGATATAGTTTATATACACGTATTGAAAGAACAAGAAAGTACGGTTATTTCTATCTATGAGTACACGTAGTGAACAATTGAATACTATCTTTATGCCAAAATATGTTGTTGCTATTGTTCAAAAGGCAACCATGGTTCATGAGAATAAAAGCTGTTGTTGGTCCTAACTGAACGTCTTTATACTGGTTTAGAAAACTCTGCAGAATCTGTATAACACTAGTTTCATTTACATTTCCTGGATCTAACAGCATTGCGCATCCAATCTATTCTTGAATACATTCATTTACCATGCCTCCACTATTTTTTGCGTCAATGTATTCCAAGCATTAACCACTCTTGACTAAAAACATATCTCCTAATATCTAATCGGGAACCTTTCTTTAATTAATGTGTAACTGTGCCCTCTTGTCCTTGTAGGTGGTTGTATTTTTTAAAATAAACTTGTTATAGTCTAATTTATCCTTTCCATTGATTATCTTATAAACCTGTATTAAGTCACCTCGAATTCTTCTCTTTTCTAGACACTGTGTGTCGGTTTTTCTTTCCTCATAAATGTAATTCTGGAACCCCATTATCAGTTTTGTCGCTCTTCTCTGTATCCTTTCCAGCGTGTCTATATCCCCTCTACGATAAGGTCTCCTCACCTGTACACAGTACTCCAATCTAGGTTTAACTAATGATTTATACAGGTTGACTATCACTTCCTTGCACCTATTTTTATTGTTTCTTTTTATCATATCTAACATTGCATCTGCCTTTTTCATTGCTACCTGGACTTGCTCACTAACCTTACCTGTATGATCTATTTTAACTCCGAGTTCCCTTTCCTTTTCTGCCATTTTAATATTGTTTTCGCCCATCTAACAATTATGTTTCATATTGGATATACTATGTGGATGACTGTAGATTTATCTACATTAAACTACATTTCCCAGCTTTTATACCATTTTCGAATTTTATATAAATCCGACCTCAATATATCCATTTTTGCTTTAGATAAGACACTGCTACATAGTTTTGTGTCGTCCACGAGTCTTGTATCCAATATCATTGTCCAAATCGTTTATATATATCAAGAACAAAATTGGTCCCAATTGGTCCTGTGGCACTCCACTTTTTACTTCACACCACTCAGTGTACTCCTTATTTGTGCTCACTCTCTGCCTTTTTCCCGTTTACCAATTTTCAATCTATTTGGCAACTTCGCCACCTATTTAATGTGATTTTAACTTGCTAAATATTCTTTGATGAGGTACTCTATCAAAGGCTTTTTGCAAAATCTAGATAAATAACATCCACTGGCTCCCCTTTATCTATCATTTTAGTAACCTCCTCCATGAACTCCAATAGATTTGTTAAGCAGTCTCCCTCTAATAAACCTATGCTGACTATTTCTGATTATATTTAACTTCTCTAAATGCATTACAATGTTTTCTTTGATTATTGACTCTTAACAATTTACAGACTATGCTCGTTAAACTCACCGGTCTATAATTTGCTGGATCTAATTTTTTTGGCTATTTTTGAACAAGGTGATCACTTCTGCACCTTTCCATTCCCCTGGAACAATCCCTTTCGTGTGTGAGAACATAATATAGCCAATGGTTTTGCTTATAGGTGTCTAATTTCAATCAGCAATTATCGACGAATACCATCTTACCCTGGACATTTCCCCACTTTCAACCGCCCAAATTTTGGATGAATACCATCTTGCCCTGGACATGTATCCTTCTTCTTCTTCTTCTTCTGCGTACGCAGTCAGACAGTAATCATTATTTTTTCGAAAAAAGCGGCGGTCATCCTGAGGCTCTCGCCACTGCCATAGAGCTTGTCTTGCAGTTCCACTGGTAATGGCCACATCTGCTCTCTCTGATCCTCGTATGTCGGGCAGTTCTGCAGCAGATGTTCAGCGGTCATTTTACCAGTACCGCACGGGCATTCGTCGGTACACCCTATCTTCAATTTGTTGAATAGGTGGTACCTCAGTCTGTTGTGGCCAGTGCGAAGTCTGAAGACAACGACCTGCTCTCTTCGGTTCAACTGGTAATAGGCATCGTTTTTGGTGTAACCAGTATGTTCGGTTTCCCATTTGGTCATGTATCTGGCGGACATGTATCCACTTTCAACCGCTCCAATTATGGATGAATACCATCTTGTCCTGGACATTTCTCCACTTTCAACCCCTCCAATTATCGATGAATACCATCTTGTCCTGGACATTTCAACCCTTCCACAGATTGATCTTAATCCTGTTGTATACATGTCGTTTTGGAAAGATATATGTAGCCTCTGGCATCTTGGAGCAGTCTTCTTTTGTTTAGACTGCACCAAAGTACTTATTGAGTAGATTAGCATTACCCCTATTATAACTTGTTATTTTTCCTTTGCTATCTACGTAGGGCCTACTGTCTTTCACTCTCTGTATTTCTAACATAAGAAAACACGTTTTTGCTATCAGTCTTGATCTGATGAGTAAGTTTTTTTCCAAAGTCTATTTTTACTGTTTCATTCACTTTTTGAGCTATGTCTTGCTTGCCCATATATAGTAATTGGTTATTTTGATTTACCTGCCTGTGTGTATTTTTTCCATGCTTTATTTGTAACTCTTCTACATTTAGCTACAAATCTAGTTTTCCACTTTTTACGCTTAGGGTTTACCTCCCTACAGGGAACATATTCCACTTTTAGATGAAATGTCAAACCTGACTGATGAGAACAAAAGTTGATGTTGTTCCTGCTCAAATGACAAATATGATTGATGGAGATAAATAATTTTTCTCACTTCATCTGAATGTTACAACTACAACTGGCGTCATTGTTGCTGTTGTTCGAAGCTATTCATGGTGTCAGATGTAGCTTTAGTAGCGGGTTACAGTGGCTCTTCTGACATCCAGAGGCGTATTTGAGAAAGGAAACCATCTTATAGTGCAATGTGAAGCCCCTTAATAAGTTCATCACTAATGGGTCATCGATGTCAATCCCACACCTCGCTGACAAGACGGCCATGGTACTACCCGTTTCCAGGAGCGCGAACGGTGGCGGGAGGTGAAGTCTTGATCAATATGTTTCACTTGACCCTGATTACTGTTTGCTCCCACTATCCTCTTTATAGGAGACCCCAACGAAAGAGGTGACACGTACTCTTGCTACAGGGCTTTCAGTAGCAATTTGTTTTGCGTAATGACGACGCCAAGTCCGTTTACAACCCTCACTAGTCGACTTTAACGACATTCTAGAAAATGGGCATACGTCCGATGATTTTTCTTTGTGTGGCTCTCAAATTGGATGATGACACCGGGCTAGAGAAAGTGACCAGAATGAAAACTATCAACATTATAATGTGTAATTTGACAGCCTTAAGCTCCTTTACGTGTCCTGGTAAAGCTGGCTGGTACAGTTGGGAATGCTGCTCATGTGTTCTGGTACAGCTAGAGTTGCAGTTCTATGTTTTCTGGTACAGCTGAATGGTACAGTTGGAGACACAGCTCTGTGTGTCCTGGTACATCTTTAGATGCAGCTCTGCGTGTTCTGGGACAGCTTGAGATGCAGCTATTTATGTCCTGGTACATACAATTGAAGATGCAACTATGTGTGTCCTGGTACAGCTTGGGGTGTAGCTATTTGTGTCCTGGTACATACACTTGAAGATGCAACTATGTGTGTCCTGGTACAGCTTGGGGTGCAGCTCTGTGTGTCCTGGTACAGCTTGGGATGCAGCTCTGTGTGTCCTGGTACAGCTTGGGATGCAGTTATTTGAGTCCTGGCACAGCTTGAGATGGAGCTCTGTGTGTCCTGTTACAACTTGTGATGCAGCTCGGTGTGTCCTGGTACAGCTAGAGATGCAGATATGTGTCCTGGTACAGCCGGAGATGCAGCTCTGTGGGTCCTGGTACAGCTTGAGATGCAACTCTGTGTGTCCTGGTACAGCTTGTTATGCTGCTCTCTGTGTCCTGGTACAGCTAGTGGTGCAGCTCGATGCTTCCTGGTACAGTATGTGATGCAGCTCGGTGTGTCCTGGTACAGCTTGAGATGCAACTCTGTGTCCTGGTACAGCTTGAGATAGAGCTTGAGATGCAGCTCTGTGTGTCCTGGTACAGCCGGAGATGCAGCTCTGTGTGTCCTGGTACAGCCGGAGATGCAGCTCTGTGTGTATTGGTACAGCCGGAGATGCAGCTCTGTGTGTATTGGTACAGCCGGAGATGCAGCTCCGTGTGCTAGCAGAAAGCATGATCTGTTGTTGGTAATAAAACCTGTGATTTCATGGTACATAATAACGTGCCCAACTCTTCTCTTGACATAACTTTTTATTTTTCTGGTGCAATTTGGTATTTACAGATAATTGTAGACACTTGATATAATTTTTGTAATCAATCCGACGTACCCGCTACTGACCGTAAATAAGATTCCTGTTACATTGAATGTGAACTCTCTAAACAGCATTCAGGTGTATGTCTGAATTATAACTGTGCTTTTCACGATAAAACACAATTATTTTTCATTGCTATATTTACCTGGCGCGCAAATATGGTAACCTTTATGGACTGTAATAAAGGAATTCCAAGGTCGCCGGAAGGAAAGAAAACGAAGAATAGCAACAATGCCAATTTCTAAAATTCGAGGGGGAAATGAGGATAGTGAATGGGCAAAACTCATGATTGATTGATTGATTTATGTATTTGCTTTCTCGCTCCTTCTTCTTTTGCGTTCATTCTCAATCTCCCGCTACCAAACCCTGAACAGGACTTTGCAAGTAGCAGGATGTAGTCCGGTGAACGGATGTGCGTTGTGTCGCTAGTTTACAATTTGATTGCGATATTTGCACCTTTCGGTCCGACACATCCGTCTTCGGCAGAGCTTTCTCGCTCCAAATGAAAGACAAGACTGCCATTATATGTGGCTCATTTACAGAAAGTGTCTGATCAATTACAAAGTCAGACTCATAATAGTTAATGTACATGGTGAGGCTGCCACCAACAGGCACAACCTTCTTTAGTTGCTTTGGAAAGTTGCAGCAGCCGTATTCCCTCCTATGTACAAGTTAGGTGAAATCTTGCAACGTTGAAGGCAACACTGATACAGAACCTCACTCAAAATGGTTTGGTGCAGGCTTGCTCTCTGGAAACTTTCTGTGCTAAATGTCTCGCGGCATGTGAAGCTAAAGACAGGCAATTCATTACTTAAATAGGCTAACGAATAAACCGTATTACATATATTACACACACACACACACACACACACAGATAGAGAGAGAGAGAGAGAGAGAGAGAGACAGACAGACAGAGAGAGAGAGAGGGAGAGAATAAAAATCCACACACAACAATTACAATACTGACTACTGAGTTTGGAGAGATAAGTTAGATCCTCCACTGACTACTGAGAACATATATTATGAGGCAGATACGGAGTTTGGAGAGATAAGTTAGATCCTCCACTGACTACTGAGAACATATATTATGAGGCAGATACGGAGTTTGGAGAGATAAGTTAGATCCTCCACTGACTACGGAGTTTGGAGAGATAAGTTAGATCCTCCACTGACTACTGAGTTTGGAGAGATAAGTTAGATCCTCCACTGACTACTGAGTTTGGAGACATAAGTTAGATCCTCCACTGACTACTGAGTTTGGAGAGATAAGTTAGATCCTCCACTGACTACTGAGCAAATATATTGCAAAGGAGATAGGAAGTTTAGAGAAGGTTTGGGTAAAAAAAACAATGGGTAGTAAAAAAAAACAATGGGTAGTAAAAAAAAACAATGGGTAGTAAAAAAAAACAATGGGTAGTAAAAAAAAACAATGGGTAGTAAAAAAAACAATGGGTAGTAAAAAAAAACAATGGGTAGTAAAAAAAAACAATGGGTAGTAAAAAAAAACAATGGGTAGTAAAAAAAAACAATGGGTAGTAAAAAAAAACAATGGGTAGTAAAAAAAAAACAATGGGTAGTAAAAAAAAACAATGGGTAGTAAAAAAAAACAATGGGTAGTAAAAAAAAACAATGGGTAGTAAAAAAAAACAATGGGTAGTAAAAAAAAACAATGGGCAGTAAAAAAAAAACAATGGGTAGTAAAAAAAAACAATGGGTAGTAAAAAAAAACAATGGGTAGTAAAAAAAAACAACTACGGTTTTTTGTAGAAAGTTCGAAAAGAAAATATGTAGACATAAAAGAGATAAGCCTCAAAATGATGCATACGGGAGATGTGGGTTGTTTTTATAGCAAGCCTGCAATTGATGTGCAATTTAGCGCCAATGTGTAATTAAAAGTATGAATAAACGATGAAATAATGAGTAAATATTAAGGGACTACTAAATTCAAGGCCAACAATTAGATAATGTTTGAACGCTGAATACAAATCAAATAAGAAAAATTGACCGAACCGCATATGCTTTTGGAATAACTGCACGAATGCAACACGTATGTGTGCTTTGGCCAATGCCGCTGAACAGTTACATGAACAAATCAACAGCAGGTGACAGTCAAATTGCAACACCATCAGAGGAATTCAACGCGGCAACGCAGAAATCGACCCCTTTACAACAGCTAGTTTTTGCAGACGACAAAAGCCTAATATTGAGGTTGAAGATTAACTGTACAATTATACGAATGCACTAGCTAGGAACACGTGAAAGATTTAATATGAAGATAAGCACTTCAAAGACAGTAATTATTAATATTATTAGATGCAATAAATATCAAGTGTAACCAATATCAAACTTCATATCTTGGAGTTGAAGTGTCTTGGAACCTTTTTTAAAGAAATGAAAAGCTTAATTTGGAAATTGAAACTTTGTGTCACAAAGCATGGCCTACTTTAGATAGGTCGCCCGACTCACCGGGAAAACCCATTGAAGGGTCACATTCCACCGCGGACTAAATAACGGAACTCATTGTGCAAAAGTTTATGATCAATCCATGCACCACACAGAAACATAAAACAAATTCACGGTACAAAACACAACAAACCACTGTAGAGAATTACCCTTTCTCAGATTTCTGCCCTGAAACTAACTAAATATCCATCTGTGTTTCCCGAACAAGCTATTATAGTTGCACTGATAGTTGACACACGCAAGTTTCAATATTTAGCTAGCCGTGGAATATGACGTTTCAATGGGATTTATCCGTGAGCCAGAAGGCGTGTATCTACAGTAGGCTGTGCACAAAGCCTCTACTGTAACGTATCAGCGGACACCAGTACATAATTAACCCGAACATTGCCTTGACAACGAAAACAAAAACTGACACACATTCTATTTATAGCAACTTTGTTCTACCAATGTCAAACGTGTTTCTTATCCAAGACACATGAAAAGAAAATGACAACGAGTGAGATGGAATGTCCAAGAAAAGTCATTGGTGTCACCAGGACATATCAAATTAGTTGTAAGGAGGTTAGAAACATGGAGGGCTCTACTTCTTGGCCTGAATCTATTTCAAGATCATCTCCAGACTGATATTGAGAATGTTGTGATGTAGTTTACAACAACGCTGCTATTCTGCGCTTTTTTGACCGGCACATGAGATTTCAGCTGGATTGTATTAGTACCTGGTTTGCCTTCCCACTGCGATCATTTTCCCTTGACCAAACTACAGATTTGACTAATGATGTGTGTTTCCAGCGCCGTCATGTGGGGTCGGAATTGGGTCTTGATCAGCTCTGGTTCGCTGACCCTGATGCAAGCAACCAGGCTTGAGTCGCTCGCTGTGGTCAGCTAAATTCCCTGCTGCATCTTGGCCCCATTTATGTGTAAAATATTCTGCATCCCAAAAACTGAAGTCCGAAGCCAAAAGGAGAAAAAGAAACATCATTCACACGTACCGCCTCTCAGGCACTCCATCTCTAGAACAACATGACCCTCGACCTTTGAGGTTACCACCCATTTCCGGCATTCCACGTTGGTGGCTTCCGTTCTCTGTAGTCTGGTGGTTTCGAAGATTCTCGCGTTTTCTCCGGTAATTCGCTAATTCGCAAAAAGGACCCAACGAACCGAAAACTGCAGATCCGTAGGTGAAGAACTGATAGAGTTGTTGTTCTAGTTTGCCTATTTTTCTTCTTCAGAAGTAAAAAATCCGTAGCACGTTAACTGATTCACTCCTTAGTACCGATATATCGGCTTGCAAAACATCTTGCAATGCTAATGAGCTGATATTTTGGCTTGAACTATTGCTGTACTTATATTTATACGTTTCTCTGTAACAATTTGTTTCAAATTTGTAAATTTACCTAAGCTTCAATAAACAAAATAATCCAAGCCCTTCGCTCTTCTCGGTGCATAGGTCACTGACAACATCCCGCAAGCACATCTCATTTTAGCTCTACCTCTCTTTCATTCCCCTGAAGATCCATATTAGAGCCTGTCTGGCTGTGTTGGGCGATGCCTTCCGTACCACATGTCCTACATAGCCTCATTTCTTAGTGGTTGCTGTTGACTGCTTTCCCATATGCCTTCATTCCTCACCATGTCTGCCACTGTATGCCTGTTAATCTTTGTAGGCATCTGTTAACGAAGGACTTAATTCTTTGTTGAATGGCCTTGGTCCTGTTTACAGATGCCCTGGCCGTAGTCACAGCACTAAAAAGCCAGAAAAATACTGAACTTAATGATTTAAGAGCAGTACTCTGTCAACTATGCCAGCAGTCCGCACCAAAAAGAGTAGTGGTACAGTGGGTTCCATCCCACTGTAACATCCAAGGCAACAAGGAGGCAGACAGACTGGCAAAAGAAGGTGCAAGACTATTACAACCAGATCCTAGTATGACCTACGAAAAGTCCAAAAGGCTAATTAGAGCCAGATACATGACCAAATGAGAAACAGAACATACTTGCTACACACAAAACGATGCCTATTACCAGTTGAACCGAAGAGAGCAGGTCGTGGTCTTCAGATTTCCTACTGGCCACAATAGACTGAGGTACCACCTATTCAATAAATTGAAGATAGGTGGTACTGACGAATGCACGTGCGGTACTGGGAAAATGACCGCTGAACATCTGCTGAAAAAGTGCCCGACATACGAGGATCAGAGAAAGCAGATGTGGCCATCACCAGTGGCAACACTAGACAAGCTCTATGGCAGTGTCGACAGCCTCAGGATGACCGCTGCTTTTTTCGAAAAAATAAAGGTTGACGTCTGACAGCGTACGAAGAAGAAGAAGAAGAAGAATGGCCTTGGTCGTTCTCCGTGTTTCATCTCTACACAGCAGCATTGACTTGACACTGGCATTGAATATTCTAACTTTGGTGGGAATCTTGATTTCTCAGGATCTCCATGTGTTGTTTAGTGTAAGAAATGCCATTCTTGTTTGTCCAATTCTGGTCCTTTCATCTGCATCTGTACTTCTGTAAGCGTCAGTTGTGCTCCGCAAATAGGTCAAGATATCCACTTCTTCCAAAAAGGCTCTCTCGTCAATCTGATTGGTTCTTTTTTAATAGTGTTGAGTTTCAGGAGCTTGATTTGTTTCATGTTGATGTTCAGTCACAATTAGACTGATTGTACTTTCACCCTATCAAGTTTCTCTTGCATCTGGAAATGACTGTGTGACAAAAGTACCAGCTCATGTGCCTAGTACAGATCCACCAATTAAGTGTCAACTGAATACACGTTCTGTTCCCCTCGATGGAAGTCAGTTTCAGTTCTTAATCAATTATGGAAGTCATCTTTAGTTCTTGATCGATTATGGAAGTCATCTTTAGTTGTTGATCGATTACGGAAGTCAGTTTTAGTTTTTAATCGATCATGGAAGTTAGCTTTAGTTCTTGATCGATTATGAAGTCAGCTTTACTTCATGTATAGTTATGGAAGTCAGCTTTAGTTCAAGTATAGTTATGGATGTCAGTTTTACTTCATGTATGGTTATGGAAGTCAGCTTTAGTTCATGTATAGTTTTGGATGTCAGTTTTATTTCATGTATAGTCGTGGAAGTGAGTTTTAATTCATGGGTAGTTATGGAAGTCAGCTTTAGTTCATGTATTGTTATGGAAGTCAGTTTTAGTTCATATATAGTTATGGAAGTCAGCTTTAATTCATGGGTAGTTATGGAAGTCAGCTTTAGTTCATATATAGTTATGGATGTCAGTTTTACTTCATGTATAGTTATGGAAGTCAGCTTTAGTTCATAAATCGTTATGGAAGTCAGCTTTAGTCCATATATATTTATGGATGTCAGTTTTACTTTATGTATAGTTATGGAAGTCAGCTTTAGTTCATGTATAGTTATGGAGGTCAGCTTTAATTAATGAATAGCTATGGAAGTCAGCTTAAATTCGTGTATAATTATATACATTAGTTTTAGTTAATGAGCGTTTATGGAAGTCAGCTTTAGATCAAATCAATAGTTAAAGACAAATGTAGTTTGTGTAATTATCCAATTCAGATGATGAATAGAGAGACACACAGAGAGAGAGAGAGAGAGAGTGAGAGAGATCGGGAGAGAGAATTACTTAAATACAGGGAACTATTAAGATATAGGAGAGAGCGAGAGACACAGATAGAGAGAGAGAGAGAGAGAGAGATAGAGAGCGTGAGAGACATAGAGAAAGAGAGAGGCAGTGAAACTGAAAACTAAAAAGCAAACTGTTTTAATCGCTGGAGTTATCGTTATTAGATGGCAGGACTCAGGAAGTGCGCATTTATTGAAATGAACGAACAACTTGTGCTTTCAGTGACTATTAATTTAGAAATCCTTCACACATAAGGGTACACTATCTGTTTTTCGTGAGAATAATGCATTTCATCCGGTTATTAACTGAAACATGCACATTATACGAGCTGATATCTGCTTTCTCTGATAATATAACAACACTGATATAATATCACATATCTGTTAGTTTTATAAAGTGAACATTTTACACTTTCATCCATATGTTACATTTCATGCAAAATGACAAAGGCCAGTTTGAAGAAGTGACAAGTGAAATTATTACTATCAGCTGGAGAGATGTTGGGTGTCTAGAGCGATCATGAATGTCAGATGGAGAGATGTTGAATGAACAATCATGAATGTCAGATGGAGAGATGTTGAATGAACAATCATGAATGTCAGATGTAGAGATGTTGAATGAACAATCATGAATGTCAGATGGAGAGATGTTGAATGAACAATCATGAATGTCAGATGGAGAGATGTTGAATGAACAATCATGAATGTCAGATGTAGAGATGTTGAATGAACAATCATGAATGTCAGATGGAGAGATGTTGAATGAACAATCATGAATGTCAGATGGAGAGATGTTGAATGAACAATCATGAATGTCAGATGGAAAGATGTTGAATGATCAATCATGAATTGCAGATGGAGAGTGGTTGAGTGACCATTAAGAATGCCAGATAGAGAGATGTTGAATGAACAATCATGAATTTCAGCTGGAGAGTGGTTGAGTGACCAGAGCAATCATGAATGTCAGCTGGAGAGTGGTTGAGGGACAAGAGCAAACATGAATGTCAGCTGGAGAGTGGTTGAGTGACCAGAGCAATCATGAATGTCAGCTGGAGAGTGGTTGAGTGACCAGAGCAATCATGAATGTCAGCTGGAGAGTGGTTTAGTGACCAGAGCAATCATGAATGTCAGCTGGAGAGTGGTTGAGTGTTTCCGAAGCTATTCGTACTGAGTTCTTCACTCCTGATGACATTTCTTTAGCAGCAAATTACAGTGGCTCTTTCTGCATCCCGATGCGAACTTGAGAAGGTGGACTCCGATGTAGTGCAATGTAAAACTATTCTGTAAGCTCATCACACTAGGGATCACAGCGTTGAGCTCCATCTCTATTTAGCAGCGCGACGAAGATAAGGTCTTGGTCAGTATGTTTCACCTGACCCTGAAATTACTCTTCACTCCCACCTTGATCAGTATGTTTCACCTGACCCTGATGTTACTCTTCACTCCCAATTTGATCAGTATGTTTCACCTGACCCTGATGTTACTCTTCCCTCTCACTTGACCCTGATGTTACTCTTCCCTCCCACTTGACCCTGATGTTACTCTTCCCTCCCACTTGACCCTGATGTTACTCTTCTCTCTCACTTGACCCTGACGTTACTCTTCTCTCTCACCTGACCCTGATGTTACTCTTCCCTCCCACCTGACGTTACTCTTCTCTCTCACCTGACCCTGATGTTACTCTTCCCTCCCACCTGACGTTACTCTTCTCTCTCACCTGACCCTGATGTTACTCTTCCCTCCCACCTGACGTTACTCTTCTCTCTCACTTGACCCTGATGTTACTCTTCCCTCCCACCTGACGTTACTCTTCTCTCTCACCTGACCCTGATGTTACTCTTCCCTCCCACCTGACGTTACTCTTCTCTCTCACCTGACCCTGATGTTACTCTTCCCTCTCAACTTGGTCAGTATGTTTCACCTGACCCTGATATTACTCTTCCCTCTCATCTTGGTCAGTATGTTTCAGCTGGCCCTGATATTACTCTTCCCTCTCAACTTGATCAGTATGTTTCACCTGGCCCTGATATTACTCTTCTCTCTCACCAGAGAAACATTGAATGAGAAATGATGACTACGTAATTACTGTGGGGACTATTGGTAATGTCAAATTTACAGAAAGATAAAACATAAAAATGAAATGGTTCGTCACGAGAATAAAATTCGATCAACTACGAATCCCTGCTGTTTGTGAAAGAGAATATGGCTACCGGAATGAGAAAGACCACAAATGTAGATGGATGCATTACATTCAGACAACAGTACAGCCTTACAACTTCAAATTAAACACAATTGGTTTTCTGTCTTGTGTATTTACTGTTGGAGGAAGTACAAAACAATTGTTCCGATATTTTGGCGTATGAGTCTCTTTCTTCTACTTCTCCTCATTCTGCTTCTCCTACTTCCCTACCGTATCCGTCCCATTATCTATCCCATTCTTCGTTCGTTTAGAACAATATAAGTTGCGTCCTTTTTTACAGTCTGATTGCGACAACAGACAATTTCGGACCAGTTCATTTTCGACAATTCTATTTAAGTTATAAGTGAACACTCCCTAGGCGTCTGATATTACTGATTTATCTGGAAGACAGCGCGCCGTTTGGTGTCACTGCGTTCGTCTCCTAGATGTATTATCACATAAGAATTACAGGTTACAACTACCTAGAAAATGATGGTGTTTGACTGCCAGAGATGTACATATCGTTTCTTGTGTCTGATGCTAGAGAGCCAGAGATGCACACTTCGCTCCAGCATCTGGTATAAACACAATCCCACAGGAAGAGAAGAGCAGGAGCTGCGTTTTCAGAGACTATGTACTGCGCATGTCTTTCAAACATAAAGTTAGAATTGAGAGTTGATCTTCACTTCCGTTTCCGGCGAGTGACATCCTGTGAAACCATTCCTCGTGTATATCTCACCTTGTGGTATTGCAAGTTTTTCTTTTAAATCCTTGAAACTGTCTTGACCATTTCTTATGTCAAAGGAACTTAAATAACTACCACCGGGGCTTATAACAAAAGAAACCCTGATATGAGATCACGAGCAAGCCAAAGAAACATATCGATAGATGAAATAAAGGAGGACGCGAAGCAAAAATAGCAGGTTCCTTGAAACTGTCATGACCATTTCTTATGTCAAAGGAACTTAAATAACTACCACCGGGGCTTATAACAATAGAAACCCTGATATGAGACCACGAGCAAGCCAAAGAAACATATCGATAGATGAAATAAAGGAGGACGCGAAGCAAAAATAGCAGGTTCCTTGAAACTATCTTGACCATTTCTTATGTCAAAGGAACTTAAATAACTACCACCGGGGCTTATAACAATAGAAACCCTCATATGAGATCACGAGCAAGCCAAAGAAACACATCGATAGATGAAATAAAGGAGGACGCGAAGCAAAAATAGCAGGTTCCTTGAAACTGTCTTGACCATTTCTTATGTCAAAGGAACTTAAATAACTACCACCGGGGCTTATAACAATAGAAACCTTGATATGAGATCACGAGCAAGCCAAAGAAACATATCGATAGATGAAATAAAGGAGGACGCGAAGTAAAAATAGCAGGTTCCTTGAAACTGTCATGACCATTTCTTATGTCAAAGGAACTTAAATAACTACCACCGGGGCTTATAACAATAGAAACCTTGATATGAGATCACGAGCAAGCCAAAGAAACATATCGATAGATGAAATAAAGGAGGACGCGAAGTAAAAATAGCAGGTTCCTTGAAACATTGATGCAAACTTGACTCTAGAAAGGAAACAATAATCCCCAGTCAAGCTGATCTGCAGAACATCATGGCGACAGTCAATACAACGGCTCCAACAGTTCTATAACGGAGTAGTCCACCGACAGGTGGTGCCAGGAACAACAGAACTAGTAGGACAACTTTCATTAATTCAAGGTGGTCTTCACGTGTGTCTTCTTTGTGTGAACATGTTTAGAAATATCCAAACACCGGACCAGGACGAACGCTTGTTTCATGCACAGAAAGAAACATGGACTGAATTATCGCGTCTATAGATGTAGAAATTATTTTGATAACAAGTCTCATGAATCCAGCTTTTACCAGAATACGAAAGGGGAAGACAAGTAACACTGTCGTTATGGGTAACTAAGGAGGGCTGGGAGTTGGGCTGGATACCCTTTCCGGCAAAAACTATAATCTACAAGACAAACGGTGAAGCCTCTGTACGTCATAGTGGAAGACATGCTACAAGACAAATGGATAGGCCTCTATGCGTCATAGTGGAAGACATGCTACAAGACAAATGGATAGGCCTCTATGCGTCATAGTGGAAGACACAGACACTTGTTGATGTATGTATGTGCCCTTTTTCAGCTCGATAATCATTAGATTAAAAAAGTATGCATATTTGACTGCAGTTCTGCGAGGTGCTGTCGTTATGCAGCAAATACAATTGAAAATGAAATGGAGAATGACCACTTGAAGATGATTATGTCGGACATAATGTTTGTCATCAGTTCATGCATCTGAAAGGTGTTTTAAATGTACGAATTTTGGATAGAAAGATATGGAAATTAATTGCTATGTACAATTTAGAATTCTTCTAATAGTTGGTAAAGTTCTTTAGTTTTAACCTGTTTTTCTTAAATAGACAAACACAAAGAAAATAAACGATTCATTTGGCGATTCTTCGTCAGCTAATGTACATGTCAATTTATTTATTTCCGGCTTATTTGATTGGCCCACTTTCCTGCAAAACCCCAATTATCTCTACATGTCTGTGGGTGTCATTTATTTTTTTAGCGCATATTGCAAAACTCAGTGTCATTCATAAACATAATCATTATCGTCCTTGTTAGTTATCTTCATGATTATCTTCACTTTTCGCTTTTGTTCAACCTGCAGGCGTTAGATGCTTAACCCGCTGTTAGTGAATAATTTCAGACATCAAATCTAACTATCTGTTTTATAGTCTATAATTAATAGTCGTTTAGAGAGTTCCATTCACGTGCGATTAGTCAATCTGTTGATTTGAGATTATTCTTTATCTTCATCTTCATCTTCATCTTCTTGTTACTTTATCATTTCAGCCGAAGTTTAAGGCCACCACTGTAGATGGCCTCTTTAGGAAACCTGCACCAAAACAGTTTGCATGCTGTTGCAGTAGTGATTTCTGAAAACATTTTCATGCATTATTAACATTGATCAGTTAGCATCAATGATCAGACATTATTAGCATTTATCAGTTAGCGTCAATGATCAGACATTATTAGCATTTATCAGTTAGCGTCAATGATCAGACATTATTAGCATCGATCAGTTAGCATCAATTATCAGGAATTATTAACATTGATCAGTTAGCATCAATTATCAGACATTATTAGCATCGATGAGGAGCGCGTGGCCGAATGGTTTCGAGCCCTGTCTGCCGACAAGGAGAGCAGCGGTTCGAATCCCAGGTATCGTATATGTTGTTCTTCTGTTGGGGGAAGGGGGGGGGGATTAACAAACATAGCAAGCACACGACATGGCGACAGCAGTGGCGAAGCGGCCTTTAATCCTCCACCTTCAAAACTCCTCGACTACCCCAGCAATGGTAAAATATCGTATGAAATTAAAACAACGTACTAGCATTCATCAGTTAGCATACATTTTCAGACATTATTAGCTTCGATTAGTTAGCATCAATTATCAGACATCATTAGCATCGATCAGTTAGCATCAAGTATTAGACATTATTAACATCGATCAGTTAGCATCAAGTATTAGACATTATTAACATCGATCAGTTAGCATCAAGTATTAGATATTATTAACATCGATCAGTTAGCATAAATTATCAGACATTATTAGCATCGATTAGTTAGCATAAATTATCAGACTTTATTATCATCGACCAGTTAGCATCAATCAGACATTATCAGCATTGAACAGTTAGCAGAACGTCTGTTTACCCATTGTCCCATCGTCCTAACTCAATGTGTGTGTGTGCTAATCTCTGTCAGTCGAAGCTTCTTTGCGGGTTTAAAACCCCGCCTGGTATTATTGTTAAACGCCTTACCATTATCACGTATCTCTCTCTCTCTCTCACTCTCTCTCTTTTTCTCTCTCTTTATCTAAAACTCTGTCTGGATGTGCACCGTTTATCAATATCTTGCCCTTCCTGTAACGCGTAGGGCTCACGCCAGGACCCAGAAACACACATACGATGTCTCAAAAACACGTACTAATACAAACGTTCGCGTAAAGCTGAGACACTCTATAGGGTAAATACAGATTTCCTCAACTCAATAGGCCAAAGAGCAAGTGGTAGTCGCCAGCTGGCCTTTGTGCAAGTCTGAATAGTGAAGATTACCGCATCAGAGAGGCTCAAAGAGTGTGTTGATTCATGTCCTGGCTTCACGCAGAGCCTGTAACAGAACAAAGCCGCTATCAGAAACTGGAAGGCAGAGAGGAGAACCCTGTGGATGTTTTAAGTGGCAGCAGAAGCCATATCTACACGCCGGGTGGATCGGCAACATCTCACGGCATTTGTAAACTGCTCGAGTCCGCCATGGGTTAGGTAAACATTCCAAGTTACGTGTCGTGTCAACATTCTTCCAAAAGTGACGCCTTGATTTTGTTGCTCTGCAGCGTTCCAGTTGGTCGTGAGCATGCATAGTTCGTTGTTGTCGAGGTCTGTCAAAAATGTCTGACACCAAGTGCTGATTAATTCTTTCTCAGAACCGACCTGTTCATGGTGTTGACATACTAGTAAGCTGTATCTCATGATCACAGAACGGGTCTGGCTATGGTCTAGCGGGCTGTGTCAGAGTTTGGGTGGGCGGTGTTTTGTGTGGTGTGTATGTGTGCGGTGTTTTGTGTGGTGTGTGCGGTGTTTTGTGTGGTGTGTGTGTGCGGTGTTTTGTGTGGTGTGTGTGTGTGTGCGCGGTGTTTTGTGTGGTGTGTGTGTGCGGTGTTTTGTGTAGTGTGTGTGTGCGCGCGAGCGGTATTGTGTGTGTGTGCGATGTTTTGTGGTGTGTGTGTGTGTGCGGTGTTTTGTGTGGCGTTTGTGTGTGTGTGCGGTGTTTTGTGTGGTGTGTGTGCGGTGGTTTGTGTGGTGTGTGTGTGCGTGTGCGGTGTTTTGTGTGGTGTTTGCGCGCGTTGTGTTTTGTGGTGTGTGTGCGGTGTTTTGTGTTGTATGTGCGCGTGTGGTGTGTGTGTGTGTGCAGTGTTTTGTGGGGTGTGTGCGTGCGTGGTGTTTTGTGGGGTGTGTGTGGGCGGTGTTTTGTGTGGTGTGTGCGCGCGTGGTTATTTGTGTGGTGTGTGTGTGTGCGGTGTTGTATGATGTGTGTGTGTGTGCGTGCGCGGTGTTGTGTTTTGTGTGGTGTGTGTGTGTGTGTGTGGTGTTGTATGATGTGTGTATGTGTGGGTGTGTGCGGTGTTGTATGATATGCGTGTGTGTGCGCGCGGTGTTGTGTGGTGTGTGTGCGGTGTTGTGTGGTGTGTGTGTGTGTTCGGTGTTGTATGATGTGTGTATGTGTGTGTGCGCGCGGTGTTGTATGATGTGTGTGTGTGTGCGGTGTTGTGTGGTGTGTGTGCGGTGTTGTGTGGTGTGTGTGCTGTGTTGTATGATATGTGTGTGTGTGTGTGTGCGCGCGGTGTTGTGTGGTGTGCGCGCGGTGGTGTGTGGTGTGTGTGCGGTGTTGTGTGGTGTGTGTGCTGTGTTGTGTGGTGTGTGTGCGGTGTTGTATGATGTGTATGTGTGTGTGTGTGCGTGCGCGGTGTTGTGTTTTGTGTGATGTGTGTGTGTGTGCGGTGTTGTATGATGTGTGTATGTGTGGTGTGTGCGCGGTGTTGTGTGGTGTGTGTGCTGTGTTGTATGATGTGTGTGTGTGTGTGTGTGTATGCGGTGTTGTATGATGTGTGTGTGTGTATGCGGTGTTGTGTGGTGTGTGTGCGGTGTTGTATGATGTGTGTGTGTGTGTGTGCGCGCGGTGTTGTGTGGTGTGTGTGCGGTGTTGTATGATGAGTGTGTGTGTGTGTATGCGGTGTTGTGTGGTGTGTATGTGGTGTTGTGTGGTGTGTGTGCGGTGTTGTATGATGTGTGTGTGTATGCGGTGTTGTGTGGTGTGTGTACGGTGTTGTATGATGTGTGTGTGTGTGTGCGGTGTTGTGTGGTGTGTGTGCGGTGTTGTCTGATGAGTGTGTGTGTGTATGCGATGCTGTGTGGTGTGTATGCGGTGTTGTGTGGTGTGTGTGCGGTGTTGTATGATATGTGTGTGTGTGTGCGCGTGGTGTTGGGGTTGTATGTGTGCGCGCGTGCGCGCGGTGTTGTGTGGTGTGTGTGCGGTGTTGTGTGGTGGGTGTGTGCGTGCGGTGTTGTGTGGTGTATGTGTGTGTGTGCTCGGTGTTGTGTGGTGTGTCTGTGTGTGTGTGGGCGCGGTGTTGTGTGTGCGTGTGTGTGTGCGTGCGTTGTTGTGTGTGTGTGCGCGGTGTTGTGTGGTGTGTGTGTGCGTGCGGTGTTGTGTGGTGTGTGTGTGTGTGTGCGCGGTGTTGTGTGGTGTGTCTGTGTGTGTGTGTGTACGCGGTGTTGTGTGTGCGTGTGTTTAATTGAATGATCATAACAACGATGAACGTGTCTCAGTAAACGGTCGTGTCGTGTCTTACTGCCAGCCAATTCATCCCTCAAAATGGTCTTTCAAATCCGTTGTTTTTCTTCAATGTAATGTTTTTATCTTTAAACCCATCTTTGTTTCCCTGCTGCACGCTAACAACTATTGTTAGTAACAAATACTGAGGGATTAGGAATGCGATTGTCCGCGTAACACACTTAACTATTTCCCGAGACTTGATTTGCCTCAACCATTGTGTGCTTGTTCATGTCTGCAGGGAGCCGATTCTCCAGTTTATACTGCACGGAATGGAGAATATATGTTTGTGTATGATTCTGTTCTCGGGCGTGTAGAATGGAGAATATATGTTTGTCTGTGACTCTGTTCTCGTGTGTGTAGAATGGAGAACATATGTTTGTCTGTGATTCTGTTCTCGTGTGTGTAGAATGGAGAATATATGTTTGTGTATGATTCTGTTCTCGTGTGTGTAGAATGGAGAATATATGTTTTTGTGTGATTCTGTTCTATCGTGTGTAGAATGGAGAGTTTGTGTGTGATTCTGTTCTCGTGTGTGTAGAATGGAGAATATATGTTTGTGTGTGATTCTGTTCTTGTGTGTGTAGAATGGAGAATGTGTGTGTGTGTGTGATTCTGTTCTAGCGTGTGTAGAATGGAGAATATGTGTGTGTATGTATGTGTGTGTGTGTGTGATTCTGTTCTAGCGTGTGTAGAATGGAGAATATGTGTGTGATTCTGTTCTAGCGTGTGTAGAATGGAGAATATGTGTGTGGTTCTGTTCTAGCGTGCGTAGAATGGTGAATATGTGTGTTGGTATGTTCTAGCGTGTGTAAAATGGAGAATATGTTTGTGTATGTGATTCTGTTCTAGCGTGTGTAGAATGGAGAATTATGTGTGTGATTCTGTTCTAGCGTGTGTAGAATGGAGAATGTGTGTGTGTGTGTGTGTGATTCTGTTCTAGCATGTGTAGAATGGAAAATATGTGTGTGTGTTTGTGTGTGATTCTGTTCTAGCATGTGTAGAATGGAGAATGTGTGTGTGTGTGTGTGATTCTGTTCTAGCATGTGTAGAATGGAGAATATGTGTGTGATTCTGTTCTAGCTTGTGTAGAATGGAGAATGTGTGTGTGTGTGTGTGATTCTGTTCTAGCATGTGTAGAATGGAGAATATATGTGTGATTCTGTTCTAGCGCGTGTAGAATGCAGCATATGTGTGTGTACGTGTGTGTGTGTTTGTGTGTGTGTGTGATTCTGTTCTCGTGTATGTAGAATGGAGCACATGTGCGCGATTCTGTTCTCGTGTGTGTAGAATATGTGTTGCTGTTGAAGTGTATATGGAATAGAGAATATGTCTTGTTGTAGCCTGTTCAGAAGAAGCGTCTGTGTGTGTTTGTGTGTGTGTTCATACTCTAGTTTGTAAGAAATGGAGAATATTTGTGTGTCTGTGTTTGTATGTGCGAGTGTGAGTATTTGTATGTGTGTGTGTATGTGTCGGTTGTTTTTCTGCTGTCTTCCAAATATATTGTGTGTTCTTGTAACACAAACATTAAATGGGCGTGTCTTACATTATACAGTTCAGTTGAAGTGCCATCTCCACGGCCAAGGTCCTCTGCAATGTATCCCCAACGTCCTCAATCTCTTACCTTGATGATACAAACCACCAGGCGTTTCCCTGTCTATTGTTTGACGCAATTCTTCCACTGACAACCTTGTTAACCACTGCCACGTTAACTTCCTGTATTGTTTTCAGCCAAGTGTTATGTTTGTTTAACGTGACCGGACATCTGAATTATCTGATTACTGAATTATCTGATTTTGTTGAGAATTTCTTCTTGCACCTCTTCTTCTTCGTCGTTCGTTCTTAATCTCCCGCAATCAGGCCCTGAACGTTCTCAATCTCCCCCTACCAAGCCCTGAACGTTCTCAATCTCCCGCTACCAAGCCCTGAACGTTCTCAATCTCCCGCTACCAAGCCCTGAACGTTCTCAATCTCCCGCTACCAAGCCCTGAACGTTCTCAATCTCCCGCTACCAAGCCCTGAACGTTCTCAATCTCCCGCTACCAAACCCTAAACGTTCTCAATCTCCCGCTACCAAGCCCTGAACGTTTTCAATCTCCCGCTACCAAGCCCTGAACGTTCTCAATCTCCCGCTACCAAACCCTGAACGTTCTCAATCTCCCGCTACCAAGCCCTAAACGTTCTCAATCTCCCGCTACTAAGCCCTGAACGTTCTCAATCTCCCGCTACCAAGCCCTGAACGTTCTCAATCTCTCGCTACTAAGCCCTGAACGTTCTCAATCTCCCGCTACTAAGCCCTGAACGTTCTCAATCTCCCGCTACCAAGCCCTGAACGTTCTCAATCTGAATAGGGCTTTGCAAGTAGCAGGATGTAGTCAGGAGAACGGTATGCGTTGTGTGGCTAGTTTACAACTTGACTGCGATATTTTCGCCTTTCGGTCTGACACATCCGTCTTCCGCATCAGACATTTTTTGAGTACCGGGTTAGCCATTTGATCCCTTCTCCTTAGCCAGCCTGCATGTTGCAGCCTGTTATCAGGGATCACCACCATGAACGTCTAATTCCTGCAACTTCTTTCTATGTTTTCCCTTCTTCCCAGAGACACGCCCTTTTCTTCCTATTTATTGTGTCTCGTCCCATACACGTGAAGGTAGAGGTTGTCATATCACAGAGTCTGCCGTCAGGGATAGCGTGTTAGAGACTTGAAAGTACAAGGTCTTTGCAGTGAGGTGTGGTGGACTTATCTGTTGCCTCCGTCTTGCTTATCCTAATCTATGTTATGTGCCAATTCAGACAATACGTCTTGTTATAACATTAAGCGAGCACTGTCTGGTGTTTAAGCGGTGTGCCGTCGCCAGTAGAGTCCAGAAACATTTAAACTAACAAAACAAGATGGTAAGCCTGAAACATGTAGTTGTAGAGCGCTCACTCGTCACGGCAACTGTAATGCGTTCAAAACCAGTTAACATAATAACAACAGAGAATTCATATGACTTTAGGATCCAAGTAGGCTTAGGGCATCGATGAGGAAATATGTTGTTTGCGAATGCTCACAATGAGTAGGTTACTCTTTTGTGCGCCCTGAAAAGGACGTTAAGGTGTGGGTAGCAGTAGCTTAACATGTCTGATCAGTATATTTTGCTTGACTCTGACTAACATGTCTGATCAGTATATTTTGCTTGACCAGACGTTAGTCTTCCTCCCTACGAGGAACTATAGAATTAGTCAAATGGACTGGTGTCTTATCCCGTCGTCTGAACTATAGAATTAGTCAAAAAGACTAGTTTCCTATCCCGTCGTCTGAACCATAGAATTAGTCAAAAGGACTAGTTTCTTATTCCGTTGTCTGAACCATAGAAATAGTCAAACGGACTAGGTTCCTATCCCGTCGTCTGAACTATAGAATTAGTCAAACGGACTAGTTTCATACCCCGTCGTCTGAACTATAGAATTAGTCAAACGGACTGGTTTCCTACCCCGTCATCTGACTCCTGCTATGTTTACCTTACCTGACGCTATGACAAACAGGTGAGCATGGATCGATTATTACCCCGTCTACGTTACCCATTGATGCACGCGTCCATACCGATGCTTTCACTTGTCGATATCCTTGCGCGTGTTATTTTAGTTGTCTTAGGAGCGCCGAAAAAATTCCGTGTTATTGTTGTTCTCTAACACTTGTTATAACAAGGAGATTCTAGATAGAGCTAACAGCATTCAAAGATCTCGGGAAGATGAGCCCTTAGCTATTTCTTTGTCCTCCCAATACACCAGAAAGATCTTTAGACAGACTAAAGGACTGCTCACATCATTTGACTCACGCCACTTGGGAGTCTGAAAGGGCAGAATATTGGGTTTGTTCTTCCCCTTGTGGATCGAGGCGCCAACTGAAGCTTATTCCAGTTAATTCATTGCCATGCATTGTTAACAAAAGTTGGACATATATTTAGCTCACAACCGGCTGTGTCATCCTGCCTCAGAAGTCTTGTTTCCCTGTAACCTTACATTTTGTCGGAACTAGTCTGACTGTCGCCATTTTGCGAGAGCCTCTCGCAGTTCTATTGTTACGTTGCTCCTTTATTTAGCATTTCCCCGGTTTTTTTTTCTGCGGACATTGTTCCTTTGTTTTTCTAAACTTTATTATCTTGGATGTGTCTTCATTCCACTTATTTGTTGTTGCTGAAATACTGTTTGTGTGTTTGTGTTTGCTGTTAAGTTGAGCTGGCAACAGGAATGTCGTCCAACTGAAAATTGACATTTCTTGTTTTCTTTGGAGTCCGTGGTTTATGTTGAATGTATATTTGAGATTTGACTTGTTTGATATCTTCTTGCGCCCTTGTCTCACCATATGAAACGTAAAGCGACCAGTACAGCTCGCTTCTTTATTTGAAGTCTGTACAAATCACTTATGTGCTTTTTTGCAGTGGTTGTTTCGGTAGGAATTCATATTAATTATCCATGATAATACTGCCAGGCCCAAGTTCACAATATTTAGTGGACTCTTACGACATGTTTGCAAGTAGGCCCTATTCTCTCTAGACTACTATGCTGGATAGGAAAAATACAAGATCAACTTTGAAGTATTTGTTGTTGTTGCTGTTGTTGGATGTTAACAACGATTCTTTGGTGGTTGGTTATAGTGGCTCTTCTTACATCCCAAGTCGTGCTTTATACGATTGACTGCATTACCCCTGAATGTAGTTCAATTTGAGGCTCTAGGCTCACCACTATGGCGATTACAGTGTGGATTCCCACCTGGGTGGCCAAACTCTTCTTCTTCTTCTTCGTGCGCTGTCAGACGTCAACTTCAATTTATTTGTTCGAAGAAAGCAGCTGTCATCCTGAGGCTGTCGACACTGCCATAGAGCTTGTCTAGTGTTGGCACTGGTGATGGCCACATGTGCTTTCTCTGGTCCTCGTATGTCGGGCAATTTTGCAGCAGATGTTCAGCGGTCATTTTCCCTGTACCACAGGTGCATTCGTCAGTGCCACCTACCTTCAGCTTATTGAATAGATGGTACCTCAGTCTGTTGGGGCCTGTGCGGAGTCTGAAGACCACGACCTGCTCTCTTCTGTTCAACTGGTAATAGGCATCATTTTTTTGTGAAGCCATTATGTTCTGTTTCCTATTTGGCCATGTATCTGGCCCTAATAAACCTTTTGGACTCTTCGTAGGTCACACTAGAATCTGGTTGTGGTAATCTTGCACCTTCTTTTGCCAGTCTGTCTGGGTGGCTAAACTCAATGCGATAATAAAATAGATACATTATAAATCAATTACATTATTCAATAAAGATACATAAATTATTGCAAAGTAGATATACACACATATACACGGAATGATACCGAATACATTATGATGCAGACATACACACAGATACACGAAATGATACAGAAGTCTAAAACAAAGCAACTAATCAATCAATCAGTCCATTGCTCCTCTCGGTGCCATTGACAACTTCTCTTCAAGACGTATGTCCCTTCACGTGTATTAATATAATCTTAGTTCCTTTTCACTTTCCCTTCTCCGTGTATTTTTGGATATATATTTCTCTATCTTTCCTGGAGGATTCCATGTAAGAGCCTGTCTTGCCATATTGGACGGGGATTTCTGTAGCGTATGTATGTGCCAAGTGTTGGGTATAGCAAACTGTCGGTACAATTTTCTCATAAAGCTGAATAATTATTATGCATTCTCATTATTTGACTTCTTCCATATTATTCAATCCAACATAAAGTCACTGCCATCCCTTAGTCTCTGACGACCCACTCCAACATAAAGTCACTGCCATCTCTTAGTCTCTGACGACCCACTCCAACATAAAGTCACTGCCATCTCTTAGTCTCTGAACGACCACTCCAACATAAAGTCACTGTCATCTCTTAGTCTCTAAACGACCACTCCAACATAAAGTCACTGCCATCTCTTAGTCTCTAAACGACCCACTCCAACATAAAGTCACTGCCATCTCTTAGTCTCTGAACGACCCACGCCAACATAAAGTCACTGCCATCTTAGTCTCTAAACGACCACTCCAACATAAAGTCACTGCCATCTCTTAGTCTCTAAACGACCACTCCAACATAAAGTCACTGCCATCTCTTTATCTCTGAACGATCCACTCCAACATGAAGTCAATCTCTTTATCTCTGACGACCCACTCCAACATGAAGTCACTGCCATCTCTTACTTTTTGAACTATTGATTCACTCATACACCAGACCCCTCCCTCTACCCAATCGTAATGCTACAGTACCAATTCTATCCCTGGGACTCTTTCTCCCCGAGCCGCATCGTGTAAACAGCATCATTGTCTCTCGTGTTGGCCTGTGGTCATGTATGTCTCCCTGGACTGTCGTTTCATTTCTTTCATAAGGCCGTGTTTTCTCAATATTTGCATTTTCTCACTTTTTAAGTTCTAGTCTTTCTACTTTGACGTGGTAGCTGGTGTTTAGGAATGTGCAGTTTTTTTCACTCTAAAGTCACAAGATGGTCCTAGTTCTCCGGTCAGATATCTTGAGGTTCTCTAAAGTCACCAGTTGGTCCTAGTTCTCCGGTCAGATATCTGGAGGTTCTCTAAAGTCACCAGTTGGTCCTAGTTCTCCGGTCAGATATCTTGAAGTTTCTATTCAAAATGAATCATTTGTACTATCAACAAGGGGCCCATCCCAGAAATTGCTTGCACAAAACGCCCCCTCCTTAACCGTAACAATTTAAAAGGCAACTTAAGATGTTTGTGCATGGCGTTAACAACCTCATTATGCAAGCAAATTGCTGCACAAACAACCACGTGAAGAACACACGAAGTACCTTGTAGTAAGAACACACGGTGCCTTGTAGTAAGAACACACGGTGCTTGTAGTAAAAACACACGGTGCATGTAGTAAGAACACACGGTGCCTTGTAGTATGAACACACGGTGCTTGTAGTATGAACACACGGTGCCTTGTAGTAAGAACACACGAAGTGCCTTATAGTAAGAACACACGGTGCCTTGTAGTAAAAACACACGGTGCTTGTAGTAAGAACAAACTGTGCCTTGTAGTAAGATCACATAAAGTGCCTTGTAGTATGGCTTCTTGTGAAGTGTTATCTTTGGCTGCCACCGCTGCTTTGTGAGGAGCAAAATGGAATAGAATGGCATATCAATACAAGTTTGACTAGTGTCGCGTGCACTACATATCTCTGACTAGTGTTGCATGCACTACTTATTACATTACGACATGTCAGAGTAGAGGGCGACAACCTGTTTTTATTATCAGAGGTACCCAGGTTAGAGTCTATGGTTATTTTTCCGACGGAGGTGAAGTCAAAATATATTTCGGTGATTGACTAGACAAGCTTAATTAAAACGAATGCCTGATCACCCAGTATATGAGATCTAAAACAAACATACCAAATCCCACCATGGACAAAAGCCAAGTCCCCTGAGATGGTATAAGCTGTAGAAGGAAAATGGAAAAAGGGAACTCAGGCAGATTTAGAAACGAAATTTATCACAGAGGAATAGCTTAAGAGAGAATACCCACCAGAAACATGGATACACGTATATACAGAAGGCTCATCTAACGAAGCCACGTCTAATGGAGATGGAGTGGTCTATTACAGACTAAGAAATGGAGAATAACAAACTCGAGTATTAACAACGGGAACATACTCTAATAATTTCCGTGCAGAAGCAGAGACACTGAAGGCCGCAGCTGAGCTTGAAATCCAAGATAAAGATATCCACCAAGAAAACATAGTATTCCTGACTGATGCCGCGTCAGTACAGCGCTAAAACGACCCAAAGATGAAGATCTCGAGCAATGTATGCTCCCTGACAAAGCTGCAGAACACCCAAATTTGGTCATACAGTGGATCCCATCCCGCTGCAATATTGAAGGCATGAAGCTGCAGACAAACTAGTAAAGTGTGGAGGAGCATCCAAGTTTTCGGGTTATTATATAATTTATGAGCCAATTCTTGCAGGATGGATTTGTTTGTTTCCTTCTCCGTCTATACAGGATTTTTAGGACGCTTCTGTAGCGATGTGTTTAAAAAGCACCGATCTTAACTCGAATTGCTTTTGTCTATGTTTAACATTCATAAGTTGCCACAGAAAAAAATGCATGTTGTTAGGATCTTTAGTTTTTGTTTCTTGTTTGTATTAGGCCAAAGGTTATGCATATTTCGTATCTTCTGCATTGCCATAGTCAGTCGTCTTCTTACTTCCTTTGTGCAGTTTCCATTAAATACGATGACACTACAAACAAATGGATTCAAGATTCCGTATAAGCGGTCTAAGATAAATCAGAACGTAGTGACGGACCTATGCCCCATCTGTAGGAGTAACGGACAAAATACAATGATTAAATGCGTGTATTTGATTGAACAGCTTTTTACATCTCCTGTATTCTTCTATTTACAGTCCTATGGTTGTGGTTGTGTGGGTGTGGTGCCCAGGATACATTCTACTTCAACGTGAAACCACATAACAAAGATGTAGTTGAAGGCATGGAGACAAGGCTGTACTGTGACGTCAGTGAGAGACGTCACATTTTCTTTCAGTGGACACAAGGAGGACGCCCTGTGCTGAATACTACCCGGAAGTTTCAGGAGGACAGCAACTTGCGCATACACAGAGTTCTTCGTGTAGAGGACGACGGACCCTTTCAGTGCATAGCTACTAATTCCACCACTGGATTTTCGCTGCAAAGCCAGGAGGCTTCTCTAAACATTTTATGTAAGTACTTTCGTGTGGGAATGTGGCCGTGTCTTGTCCATTTTTTTCCTCAATCTGCTGAATGTTGGCTATTCCAGTTTCTAATTCTGTTCTGGTCTCGTTTCTGACAGGCACTCTTGTACATTATCTGCACGTTGTTCATTTAGCTGGTACTAGAACAACAAATACTCATACTTGTATTACTACTACTGTAACCACAACAACAACAATAACAGCAACAACTATTACAACTACTAATACTGCCGCTGCTACTACAAGAACAACAACATCAGCAGCAGCCACTACAGTGCTCCGACTACTCCTACTATTACTACTGATTTTGCTACTGCTACTACTACTATTACTACTACTATTTCCACTGATACTACTATTACTACCCCTACTACTACTACTGCTAATATTACTATTACAACTACTACTACTACTACTACTACTACTACTACCCTTATAACATAACCGCCTCGACAGAATGTTGGTATTGCTACAACAACCACCACCCTTATTAGATAACCACCTCGACAAAGTGGGGGTATTGCTTCTAATTTATCCAAGATGTCATAAATATAGCTTATTTCTGAAGGTGTTTTGACTTCCCCCTCTCAGGTTGTCTGTCTTGGTGACTTCAAACACAATTATATTTCTCGTTGTAACGGGCTCAAACCACACCACTGAAACTTTGACATTTCAATTCCATAACCGTATGTAGAGTACCAGACTGTCATTATCCGTATATAGCAAGGTACACAATATCTGCAACTGGCACTATGAACCGTTTCCTAATTTGGATCGCATTCCTGAACTTGAGATTTGCAATAGTTATCTCGTCCACCGTATTTCGTCTCTGCTTTCTGGCTCGTCTCTGCTTATTCCTGAGCTTATTGAGCTTTTTTTGTGTTTTCTCGTAAGTGTGATACCTGTGCACTTTCTCTACTTAATCTGGCACTGTATTGATTGTTGTGGCTCTGCCACAAGTCTTCGATTACTGCTACATGTAACCACCAATATAAGAGGTACACGAACCATCTGTGGGTGAATGCCTGAACCTTACAGATGGTGCACATAATTAGATGCCATGTTTTCAAGCACTGATTTGGCGTTATTGTTACAGTCTATATGATTTTCCTGTGAGCTTGTAGCTATAAACTTCTATTTGGTTAGATTACTTCTGCCGTTAAGATCATGGCCTTGTACTCCGTCTTCTAACCAATTGGCGTTAATTGAGTGTTGTGCATACACGCGTTCTTTTCATTGAGCAACTTGTGAGCAACTTGTGAGCAACTTGTGAGCAACTTGTCTTCCTGAACTTGCATATGTCACTTTCTACTTCTGTGACATGCATGTTTTCTTGCTCTGTTACATGCATGTTTTCTTGCTCTGTGACATGCATGTTTTCTTGCTCTGTGACATGCATGTTTTCTTGCTCTGTGACATGCATGTTTTCTTGCTCTGTGACATGCATGTTTTCTTGCTCTGTGACATGCATGTTTTCTTGCTCTGTGACATGCATGTTTTCTTGCTCTGTGACATGCATGTTTTCTTGCTCTGTGACATGCATGTTTTCTTGCTCTGTGACATGCATGTTTTCTTGCTCTGTGACATGCATGTTTTCTTGCTCTGTGACATGCATGTTTTCTTGCTCTGTGACATGCATGTTTTCTTGCTCTGTGACATGCATGTTTTCTTGCTCTGTGACATGCATGTTTTCTTGCTCTGTGACATGCATGTTTTCTTGCTCTGTGACATGCATGTTTTCTTGCTCTGTGACATGCATGTTTTCTTGCTCTGTGACATGCATGTTTTCTTGCTCTGTGACATGCATGTTTTCTTGCTCTGTGACATGCACGTTTTCGTGCTCTGATACATGCATGTTTTCTTTCTCTTATTATTGCTATGTAGGACTCCTTTTTTATATTTGCTCCAAACCTGCAGCAGATACCATGTATGTCTACCTATATGTAACTTGATAATATACAATACACATATTGACAAACCTCCAGTAAAAAAACAATGACATTTACACTCGAGGAAGCAGCAGTGAGTGAGCTGACAACCGTCCGTGACTCATAGCTGGCCGCTTGTGTCAGAGTGACTCATAGCTGGCCGCTTGCGTCAGGGTCAGTGACTCATAGTTGGCCGCTTGCGTCAGGGTCAGTGACTCATAGCTGGCCGCTTGAGTCAGGGTCAGTGACTCATAGCTGGCCGCTTGCGTCAGGGTCAGTGACTCATAGCTAGCCGCTTGAGTCAGGGTCAGTGACTCATTGCTGGCCGCTTGCGTCAGTGATCTATATCTGACCAAGACTCTATTTTGCCTCAAAGTGGCGGACATGCAAACATTGCAACCATACAGACTGACTAAGAGATTAGGGAATGAAGAGGGAATGCAAACTCGGTCCCAAATTGGCCGTGCTGAAATCGGATGTGTCGTGCTAAAAGGTGTACATATTGCAGCCTAGCTGTAAACAGCAACACAAGATTACAGTACCTTTATTCAGGATGAACACCGGAGAAGAAGAATAAACGAAAAAGAAGAACACAAGAAGAATAAGAATAAGTCACCACTGCCACTCCTAGCACACACCTTTTGAACCGTATTTGAGGAAGTCACAACTGCCGTCGATGTTGATATACCTCTTGGAGGTAAGGGTGCGAAACATGAAGACCACACGTAATGAGAGCTTATCGGTTACCAGTCTCGTCAAAGGCTGAGTGCAGTTCCTATATACTGCTGGGTAGACAAGACGTCATCAGAGAAATTCTAGGAGGCTGGACACCCCAGAATTGCATCTTGCCTAGGCCTAGCAAGCCACGAGAAGAAAACTACACACAAACTTACTACTAATAGCCAAAGACGGGTCCAAGATGAAAACTAGGGAGAACACAGGACTGCGTCTTCAGAGTTAAAATGAGCTTCTTCCACCCGCCCCTGGTCTTTCTGATAGAATACCAGGATCTTAATAGTCCAGTACAACTACCACTACTATTCCTGGCGAACATGTACAGAAACCTGCTACCTTCATAATGTTATTTCATGTACCAGATACTATCTGGGGAGTCTTTCTACGGCTTTATTTGAACCTGAAAGCTAAATCACACAGTTCGAGCGTTACTCGGTTTCCAATGAAGATGGCCTATGTAACCTGCGAGGCATGTCGTAAATGTCGACTATATAGTATTGTATATGAGACTAGCAACCTCGTTATGTAAAGCGACTGCTACTGTGAAGGACATGATATGATATAATCTTTCATCATTAGGGGTGACCCTCTGTTACAAATGGAGCAAATCCATTACGTAAACTAAACTCGATGAGGTGTGTACACTCATGTGATAAGGAACATTCTACTCATGCTGCCAATATGCAGAAGTTTCCACATCATATATAATATCAGGTTTGCGTCTTCCTCTACGTCTACAAATACAAACTCACAAAGGTAGTCTAATGTCAGACGGTGCCAGCTAAGTGGGTGAAGTGGTAGACTCTTCACTGTACAAGGTACCAGGCTGTGTTGAGTTGAAGAAACCAGTTCTCTTCATGTTTACCTCGTTGTCCCTGACTGTCAATCAGGAGCGTACAGTGTGCTGACTCCGAACTCGATGTACAATAATTCTAGTCAATTTGTACACAAATACAAGTGTACATCAATGATAGAAAATCTGTCAACATTCAATTGCATGATTGTTTCCTAAAATAAATGTCGCCTGCTAGTGTTCTAGACTATTATCTGGTTCAATTGTCCATGAACTGACAGGCTGCCTGCTAGTGTTCTAGACTATTATCTGGTTCAAATGTCCATGAACTGAGAGTCTGCCTGCTAGTATTCTAGACTATTATCTGGTTCAATTGTCCATGAACTGACAGGCTGCCTGCTAGTGTTCTAGACTATTATCTGGTTCAAATGTCCATGAACTGAGAGTCTGCCTGCTAGTATTCTAGACTATTATCTGGTTCAATTCTCCATGAACTGAGAGGCTGCCTGTTAGTGTTCTAGACTATTATCTGGTTCAATTGTCAATGAACTGAGAGGCTGCCTGCTAGTGTTCTAGACTATTATCTGGTTCAATTCTCCATGAACTGAGAGGCTGCCTGTTAGTGTTCTAGACTATTATCTGGTTCAATTGTCAATGAACTGAGAGGCTGCCTGCTAGTGTTCTAGACTATTCCCTACATAGTCTTGTCAAATGTGTCATCTATAAGATTAAAGAAAAGTGTCTTTTAGTTCTGAATGTCTCATGAATGACGCTATTGGCAGAAAACATAAAACATTATTTATTTATAACCCTCTTCTAACGAAGCATAGGGCAACCATTGTAAGTGGCTTCAACAGGAAGCCTGAATTTAAACACAGCGTGTACTCTTGCAGTGAAATTCTCTGTAGCAATTTATTTTAAAATGCTGATGTTGCTAGCCGCGTCACAATTCGGTTTATTTTCGTGTTTGCAACATGCATGAAGGTGCAGAAGGCCTTTCTTTCCTATCCAGCCACATAAGTTAAGATCTGCATGGGTTGAAATTAGAACATGCAACAAAAATACAATTATTTTTAAATGTAACAAAAACAGCACATTGCGAGTAACAAAAGATCGGGTCTGGGATATGCCTTCCACTTCCAGCTTCCTTCATATTTCGCCATGGATCCATGTTGTCCTATCAAGACTTAGCAACAGTTTCATTGGCTATAAAAACATATTAATGCGCACAAATCGCAGCTGTACGGCCCTAGCATCCACAAGCCACACACATGCCAAAGGTAACGCGCATCCTTACATTATCACAAATCTATGTAAATCTATAGCATGTGTACTTAATCAGCTGGTTCTCCTGTTACCTGTACGGTTGATGCAGGTTCCTAGTCCACAGTTTAGCTACATAATAATGTGCCGTCCATATGTGAGAACAGAGAGTCATATTATGGGGGACTATTTATTTCGGATTGGGTATTGACAATCTTTGATATGCGTAATAAAAACACACAAATAGTTGCACAACAAACATTGCCGTTCATGATAAAGGGTGAGGTCTCTCTACGTTGTAAAGGGGGATTCTTCTTCTTTTTGTGCTCACTCATTCATTTTTGCACCGCCAGAGTTCCAAGGATGAACACGACCATTGTCTGGACTTCCTCTCTATCTCGGTACATATTTGAGTTCAGTATTGGGTCATTTGTCCAGTTAGTATTCCCCAACTAGCTATGCTGAGGACAGTAAAGACATGCCCTGTAGTTTATTCACTCAGCCAACACGTGCACACTGGTGAAGTAGTGAGAGGAAGCTCATTAAGTCTGTTATACCGTGTCCTGGGGTGAAGTATGGTGATCTGTCCCCGCAAGTCGACGAGTTGGTTCTGATGTCTACTAACAGCTGAGAGGATCAGTTATTGTCCTTGCCATCCCATAGTTTAAGTGTAGAATGATAAGTAGAACTGAGAAATAAAGGCCGCTAGGTATTTACTTCGCCCCGGAAGAAAAATAAACGTAATTTGAACCCATGTCAAGACATCATTGTCCTAGTCAGGTCGTCCGCTACTGACTGCAGAGTACCAATGGCTGTTTAACGTACACTTTATTCATACTTGAATAACAGAAGTATATGTTTAACGTACACTTTATTCATATTTGAATAACAGAAGTATATCTTCTTCTTCTTCTGCGTACACAGTCAGACAGCAACCATTATTTTTTCGAAAAAAGCGGCGGTCGTCCTGAGACTCTCGCCACTACCATAGAGCTTGTCTTGCAGTTCCACTGGCAATGGCCACATCTGCTCTCTCTGATCCCCGTATGTCGGGCAGTTCTGCAGCAGATGTTCAGTAGTCATTTTACCAGTACCGCACGGGCATTCGTCGGTACACCCTATCTTCAATTTGTTGAATAGGTGGTACCTCAGTCTATTGTGGCCAGTGCGAAGTCTGAAGACAACGACCTGCTCTCTTCGGTTCAACTGGTAATAGGCATCGTTTTTGGTGTAACCAGTATGTTCGGTTTCCCATTTGGTAATGTACCTGGCTTTGATAAGCCGTTTTGACTCTTCGTACGTCATACTGGTATCTGTTTGTGGTAGCCTTGCACCTTCTTTTGCCAGTCTGTCTGCCTCCTCGTTGCCTTGGATGTTGCAGTGTGACGGAACCCACTGTACCACTACCCTTTTTGGTGCGGACAGCTGGCACAGTTTGCAGAGTGCTGCTCTTAAGTCATTAAGCTCAGTGTTTTTCTGGCTTTTTAGCGCTGTGACTACGGCGAGAGCATCTGTCAACAAGACTATGTGGCTCTCATTTTCACTGTGTGTTGCCATTTCTTCCACTGCCGCCCTCAGTGCCTCTGCCTCCGCTCTGAAATTGCTTGTGTACTTACCAGTAGCGAATGACAGTGTTATTTTTCTGCCATTTGGTAGGTTCAGGAATGCTCCTGCCCCTCCGTTCTGTGTAGTGTTTGTTACAGAACCGTCGGTGTATGCATGGGTCCAGTCCATGCTTGGGTAGCTTTTCGTTATGAAGCTTAGGGTAGTGTCTCTCCTTTCTTTTTCGGTCTGGCAGTTTTTGTTTGCAATACCTGGTATATTTTCTACCACCTCTGGAAATATGTCCTGCCTCCAAGTAGGTTTTCGTACAGTAGTGATGGGTTTTGGTGTTGTTAGTGCGTTTATGGGGTCTTCGTGCATCTTTGCTTTGGCTATTTCTGCAAAGTTTCTCCGCTTTAGTTTCCCATTTCCCAAATTGTTTAGCCTCTGGTACATTGGATGGTCCGTCAGTCTTCGGAGTTTCTCTGACTGCAGCTGGGCTCTGCAGTCTCTTCTGTCGGTCATGGATTGCAGTTTTGTAATCTTTTCAAGTTCTACAATTGGCGTTGACTTCATGCCACCAGTTATGATTCTCATAGCTTGGTTTTGAAGTTTGTTAACTTTATCGAAGTTCGCCTTCGCTGCTGTTGTCCATGCCGCGATGCCATACTCGAGAACTGGTCTCACTCTTCCAGTGTACAGTTTCTTTAGTATGCCTTCGTCTGCTCCCCAGCTTGTGCCAGCAAGTTTCCTCATGATCGCCATTCTTTCTCTGGCTTTCATTCGGTTTCTCTCAATCTGACTTTTCCATGTCATGCGCCGATCAAATGTGACTCCCAGATAGGTTGGGTTGTCGTTTGGCTGCAGGATTTTGCCATTTAGGCTTAATTTGGTACTTTGGGGTTTTAATGAGAGCGAGAATATTGTGCACGTGGTTTTCTCCTCGTTTATTTTGACCAGCCATGAGTTCGCCCACTCTTCCAGCGATGTTAGGGCCGTTTGCATCCGATTTCTTGCTATGGTGAGATTCTTTTCAGAGGTCCACATAGCCAGATCGTCTGCAAACATTGAGCTATGGACTCTTCTTGGTATATTCTCTGTAATATCGTTTATATATACCAGGAAGAGTGTGGGTGACAGTACTCCCCCTTGGGGTACTCCCTGCTCGAGTGTCACCTTTTTGCTCATCTGCCCTTGTACTTGGACTCTGGCCGTTCTTTGTTTGAGACAGAAGTATATGTTTAACGTACACTTTATTCATACTTGAATAACAGAAGTATATGTTTAACGTACACTTTATTCATATTTGAATAACAGAAGTGTATGTTGAACGTACACTTTATTCATACTTGAATAACAGAAGTATATGTTTAACGTACACTTTATTCATACTTGAATAACAGAAATATATGTTTAACGTACACTTTATTCATACTTGAATAACAAAAATATCTGTTTAACGTACATTTTCTTCATACTCGAACAGCAGAAAGATTAGCTTAGCGTACATTTTGTCCATACTAGAATAAGAGATATATTTGTTAATGCACACACTGTCTGCATTTGAGTAAGAGGCACATTTGCTCAATTCGCACTTTTTGTGTACTCGAATAAGAATAATCTTTGCTTGTCTAAAGCTCTTAGTCAGGAAATGTGAATTTGTTAACGATGACTTGTCTGAACAAGAGATTGTTAATCCACCATGAATACAACATGTGAACGGATAGTGTTCCTTTCAGATTAGCCATAGTCGTGTTTGGATAAGTAATATTTCCATATGCGTTTCCTTCTTCATCGTTGGATTAGTTAGATATTTTCATCGGCGTTGTCCCTAGACTATGACAAAGGCTAGTTGATAGTAACGTGGGTAAACGACCTGTTCTTAAAGTATCCTTTTTTTCCTTTATTTGCATCAGACTATTCTACTGTTGACGTTTTGGTGCATGCTCGAAGAAACTAGAAACCATGCGGATGACTTTGTTGTGAGAATAGGGAGGAAGCGAATCTGCTCAATCAGTACTTTGGCACAGTCTACACAAAAGAGGACTGCTCCAAGATCCCAGGGCCTATAGATATTTTTCAAAGGGACATGGATACAGCGGGATTAAGATCAATCTGTATTACAGAGGAAATGGTTTTTTAAAAATTGGAGGGGTTGAAAGTGAATAAATGTCCAGGTCAAGATGGTATTCATCCAAAATTGCTGTATGAAATTAGAGACCAACTAGCAAAACCATTGGCTATATTATGTTCTCAATCACTTACAAAAGGGATTGTTCCAAGGGATTGGAAAGATGCAGGAGTGATCCCCTAATTCAAAAAAGGCAAAAAATCAGATCCAGCAAATTATAGACCGGTGAGTTTAACGAGCATAGTCTGTAAATTGTTTGAGTCAATAATCAAAGAAAACATTGTAATGCATTTAGACAAATTTAATCTAATTAGAAATAGTCAGCACGGGTTTACTAGAGGGAGATCATGCTTAACAAATCTATTAGAATTCATGGAGGAGGTTACTAAAATCAAAGATAAAGGGGAGCCAGTGGATGTTATTTATCTAGACTTTGCAAAGGCCTTTGATAGAGTACCTCATCAAAGATTATTTCGAAAGTTAAAATCACATGGAATAGGTGGGGAAGTTGCCAAATGGATTGAAAATTGGTTAACGGGAAGAAGGCAGAGAGTGGGCATAAATAAGGAGTACTCTGAGTGGTGTAAAGTGAAAAGTGGTGTGCCACAGGGCTCGGTTTTGGGACCAATTTTGTTCTTGATATATATAAATGATTTGGACATTGATATGGGATCCATGATTGCAAAATTTGCTGATGACACAAAACTATGCAGTAGTGTCTCATGTAAAGCGGAAGTATATATATTGATGTCGGATTTAGATAAAATTCGAGAATGGTCTGTAAGCTGGCAAATAGAGTTTAATGTAGATAAATGTACTGTCATCCATATGGGTAGATTCAATTTGGAACATAATTACAGAATGGGAGAAAACAATATTAGAAAGATAGATAAGGAAAGGGACCTAGGGGTTATAATAGATCATACAGGAAAGGTGAGTGAGCAAGTTAAGGTAGCAGTGAAAAAGGCAAATGCAATGTTAGGTATGATAAAAAGAAATATTAAACATAGGAGCAAGGAAGTGATCGTCAAACTGTATAAAGCTTTAGTTAGACCTAGATTGGAGTACTGTGTACAGGTGTGGAGTCCTTATCATAGAGGGGACATAAACATGCTAGAAAGAATACAAAAAAGAGCGACAAAGATGATAGTGGGATTCCAGAATTACAGTTATGAGGAACGACTCAGAAAAACCGGCCTACAGTGTCTCGAAGAGAGAAGAATTCGTGGTGACTTAATACAGGTTTATAAGATCAGAGGAATCGATAAATTAGACTATAACAAGTTTTTTAAAAATACAGCCACCTACAATAACACGAGGGCATAGCTACAAGCTGACTAAAGAGAGGTCCAGATTATATATTAGGAAATATTTTTTTAGTCAGAGAGTGGTGTCTGCTTGGAATGCATTACCAGGGGATGTAGTGGAGGCAGGGACAGTTAATGCATTTAAGAATAAACTGGATGCGCATAGCTTTTAGAGCAAGGTGATGTAAATGTAACTGGTTGTATACAGACTCTACAGGGTCTTCTAAACCAGTATAAAGACGTTAAGTTAAGTTGTAGCAGAAGCATGGAGCATAAGGAATGGCTCACAGAACCTGACAGAAGGAAGATGAACCATTAAAGGGAAAAATCAATGATTGTGAAGAACAGGAAGAAGGAAAACACACACGACAGCAGACATTATACTGCGAGCTCAACTAGAATGTGAAAAAGAGAGCCAGACAGGATAGAGGGAGAAGCGATATCGATAAAGTGGCTGGGGAGTCAGAGACTGTGACTGGGGAAATTCTCATCAGTATAATGCTAGAACGTATAAAGGAAGCTTCAGACGGACTACTCGCGGAAGGATTTCCAGCAGTCAGATCATGTACAGATCAACTGGCAACACTCACAATTATTACAGAGCAATCAAATAAATGGCCACCGCCTCTGTAGATGACCGTTTGGGACTTTGAACAAATGTATTTGATATTAAAGGCGTGACCTTGATATGAATATAGTGAAATCACATGTGATATCTAGATATTTTGATGTTGTTTGTTTGACTAAAAGTGTGTCGTTCTGGTTGGACCGTAGTTTTATTGGTTATATCAGGACGTTCTTGTCAGTGTATCTGTTTGTAGTGTGAATATATTGGCCAGTGTGTGCGTGTGTGTGTGCCATGACACAGTTCAATCCACATGTACAATCAGCGCCATGAATCAGTTCAATCCACATGTACAATCAGCGCCCTTTTTAAGGCTTTGAGACACGACACGTAACCAACATTATTACAACCGGACTGCAAACCTTTACCAACATGACACGTAACCAACATTATTACAACCGGACTGCAAACCTTTACCAACATGACACGTAACCAACATTATTACAACCGGACTGTAAACCTTTACCAACATGACACGTAACCAACATTATTACAACCGGACTGCAAACCTTTACCAACATGACACGTAACCAACATTATTACAACCGGACTGCAAACCTTTACCAACATGACACGTAACCAACATTATTACAACCGGGCTGCAAACCTTTACCAACATGACACGTAACCAACATTATTACAACCGGACTGCAAACCTTTACCAACATGACACGTAACCAACATTATTACAACCGGATTGCAAACCTTCACCAACGAATTTCTCCATCGTATCTGAGGGTTCGCTAGATTCAACAACAAAAGGCAGAATTTTGGAAAAAAGCAAGCAACAAACCATTTTACAGATGGAGATTGAGGAAAGAAATATTATAGGGCTAACGGACAATAGCCATACAGTCGATTGGAACCCACACGAAAGTTTCACATTAATGCATGCACAAGGAGGTTAAAGTACATACACATAAATTCTAATAGCCAAGTTTCTATTACATGAATGGTCGACTGTCAAGTTTGTTCATTCATGACACTGTGTATGCGTGTTCATTTATAGTCATTCATTAACCCAAGTAGCCGTCACCAGCCCTGACACGTTCATAACGTCAGCCTATTCACGTCAACCCACTATCTCATTTACTTTCATCACGAGATGTCATTATGTATAACGATTTTCCTTTTACAAGTCAGCTGTGTGTTTATCCGTTTCTGTGCGCTCTCATGGACGTCTGCCAGGATGTCAGTCTTGGCTATTGATACGATGCCGTCGTTTCAGTCCACATGTCGAGACCATAACGTTTCCATAACGATAGCAGTCATCGTAACTCTACCGCCAGATTTTCTAAACGTTAACCCTTCTGACACGCTTTTGTTTGTGTCATTCTTCAGACAAATGCTTCTCAGCTATTTCTAGGGCCGCAATCATGCCAAGTCCAAGCCAGCATTAAGAAAACTCAGCGCATGAAACCAAGCTTAAAATTATATGTATAGAATAACGGTAACATGTATGAGTCAGTTCAGCACAAATACCAAAAATAACAATCTACGTTACGATCAAAATGTTTTCGTCAGCGGCGAACGACAACAAGAATTACAATAACTAACTAATCTAAACGAACAGGATGATTTTGAATATAGAGGTGCTTTATTTGCGGGCTAGTTTCTATAAATATTTGTAATATATTTATAGTTGTGCGCGGACAGAATTGAAAATCACGTGTTGGATTCTGTGTTTACTAAAATTAGTGTGTCTACAGTAACTCATTGAATGACAAAATACTATATTTGTCATTATCGGGTTTATAAATCAGCATCCACCACAACTGACAATCAATGTGTAGTAATAATGACATTTCGTGGGGGGGGGGTGTGGGGTGGGGGGACCCTAAGCCATGGTGGAGACCAGATACATCCACTTAAGGGAAGGGACAAGTTAGCGTGATCAGTTTGATTCTGCTTCCTCTTCTCCCTTCATCCTCAGGTCAAGGTCTCGGTTTCTCTTACATCCTCGGGTCAAGGTCTCGGTTTCTCTTACATCCTTAGGTCAAGGTCTCGGTTTCTCTTACATCCTCGGGTCAAGGTCTCGGTTTCTCTTGCATCCTCAGGTCAAGGTCTCGATTTCTCTTACAAAGGACACTGTTGTTTGTACGGGTATTCTATCTGCTTACAGCTTTTGCCTCATATCTGTCTCACGAGGCCAGTATTGTTCTCTCTCGTCCCATTGTGAACATACAGCTTTGTAGGATGTGTTCGTGGTCCTCGTATGCTTCCCCCATAGACACCTGTCTCAATCCTCATTTTGTTGTAAAGATGACCCATGAGTCTGTTATGCTCAATACTCAGTCTGAAGATGACCCATGAGTCTGTTATGCTCAATACTCAGTCTGAAGATGACCCATGAGTCTGTTATGCTCAATACTCAGTCTGAAGATGACCCATGAGTCTGTTATGCTCAATACTCAGTCTGAAGATGACCCATGAGTCTGTTATGCTCAATACTCAGTCTGAAGATGACCCATGAGTCTGTTATGCTCAATACTCAGTCTGAAGATGACCCATGAGTCTGTTATGCTCAATACTCAGTCTGAAGATGACCCATGAGTCTGTTATGCTCAATACTCAGTCTGAAGATGACCCATGAGTCTGTTATGCTCAATACTCAGTCTGAAGATGACCCATGAGTCTGTTATGCTCAATACTCAGTCTGAAGATGACCCATGAGTCTGTTATGCTCAATACTCAGTCTGAAGATGACCCATGAGTCTGTTATGCTCAATACTCAGTCTGAAGATGACCCATGAGTCTGTTATGCTCAATACTCAGTCTGAAGATGACCCATGAGTCTGTTATGCTCAATACTCAGTCTGAAGATGACCCATGAGTCTGTTATGCTCAATACTCAGTCTGAAGATGACCCATGAGTCTGTTATGCTCAATACTCAGTCTAAAGATGACCCATGAGTCTGTTATGCTCAATACTCAGTCTGAAGATGACCCATGAGTCTGTTATGCTCAATACTCAGTCTGAAGATGATGACTTGCTATTCTCTAGTTAAATTAAAGTAGTTGTCTTCTTTTCGGAAGTTTGGGTGTTGATCAGCTCACTTTCCCCTGAAGTTGGCATTAATTATGGACCTGGTCACGTTATATGTGATGCTCAGGTCTGTTTATGGGGGAACTTCTTCACACTTTTCTAGTTTGTCTGTAGCTTCATTTTCATGACCAACCTTAAGTGTTCCGCATGTAAAGATGGTAGGAGGGGAGGGGGTGGGGGTGTAGGCGAGCACATACATTGCTCAAGATCTACATCTTCGTGTTGTTTTAGTGCTGCTAATACTGATGAGGCATCTCTCAGAGATACTATGTTTTCTTGCTGGGTATCTTCATCTTGGAATACAAGATCGGCAACGGCTTTCAGTTCCACTGCTTCCCACGGAAGTTATTTGTGAATGTTCCAGTGAAAGTTTCAGTGAATGTTCCAGTGAATGTTCCAGTGTACTTTAGTGCTTTCTTCTCCGTTTTTAGTTTGTAATAGACCCCTCTACCTTCCTGGGTTATGACTTTGCTAGCTGAGCCATGTCCATAAGTGTATTCCTGTTTCTGGCGAGTATACTCTTCTAAGATATTCTTCCCTGATAAATGTTCTTTCTAAATCCTTTCTTCCTCATTTCCTCCATGGTTTCTAGCATCTCAGGGACATTGCGTTTAAGATTGTTTCTAGTCCATAGTTATAGCCTTCATTCACGAGAAGTCACAGAGGCAATATGATTTACACATGTATAGAGCTGTGGTCCATCTGTAGTCCTGTGATGCTTAGGAAGTCCTGTCATCCGTTGATCAGTCCGTTGGTCCATGTAGGGCCTCGTGATTCCTATTTGGCCTTGTGGCCCATGTGTGCCTACGTAGTCTACGTGTAGCCTGTGTTTTTTGTTGTTGAATAGACTGGCCCACGTCTAACATTGTGATCTATGATTCGGCCTGTTGACTAAGTGCAACTATCTGGTCCTTGTGTGGAGTGTTAACCTGTGGTCATGGTCTTGAATTGTTTCTGTAACTCAGAGGTTAATGTGTAGGCTACTAGTCCATGTCAAAACCTGTGGCTCATGTGTAACGTGATACTGATGTAGCCGTTAAGTGTAGCCATGTGGACCTTGTTTAGCATGTGGTGCACGTCTAACTCTGTGGTTCACGTTTAACGTGCTGTCCAAAGGTAGCCTGTGGTCCATGTGAATCCTATGTTCTAACCCTGTGATCAATAATAGCCCACAAAGTATGAAATTCTCAACAGTAATGGTCAGTTCTTGCTTTAATAAGGCGGAAGCGAGACCCTACGGAACACCTGATTTTTTGTGCTCGACCTTCACCTTGATAGTTCAACGAAAATGATCCTTCAGTGACCCTGGTAAGGAGCAAGGCGTGTCAGTTGTTTCAGTACTTGTAAACACGTTCATTCGTTGCGCGCGCTGGCCTCAGCACTTGCGTGGTGGCGGCTTTAAGCGGCACGAAATGTCGGTCGTAATATTTGGTACAAAACCTGAGCAAGGACAGAAGTGCCTGTGTGCTGGTGAAGATGTGGAGGAAATAGTCGTTGCGTGTGCAGGTACCAATTGTTGGTAATTGGAAAACGATGTTAGTGTGTGTTAGAACAAAGGTTAAGTTGTTGAAAGATGTTGAAGTGTACTGAAGAAACAAAAAACTGACACGTTGTTCAGGTTTTGTGGTATGCTGCAAAATGTTAGAGAACAGTGGTGAAGGAGAGGAAGGATTTGGGTTGAATAGGTTGAAAGGGGAAACGGAAAGGAGAATTTAGGTTGAATATATTGAAAGGTGAAACGTGAGAAAGAGTTTGGGTTGAATAGGTCGAAAGGAGAAATAGAAGGGAGACTTTAAGTTGAATATGTTGATAGATGAAACGGGAAAAAAGAATATGGGTTGAATAGATCGAAAATGGGAAACGAAAGAAAAATTATGGGTTGAATAGGTTGAAAGAAGAAACGGAAGGATGAATTTGGGTTGAATAGGTTGAAAGGTAACATAGATGGAAAATTTGGGTTGAAGATGATGAAAGAGGAAACGGAAAGAAAAATTTGAGTTGAATAGGTTGAAAGAGAAAACGGAAGGAAGAATGCGGGTTTGCAGATGTTGCAAGGTGCAACTGAAGGAAGAATTCGGATTGAATAGGTTGAAAGGTGAAACGGAGAGAAAGAATTTGGGTTGAATAGATTGAAAGGGGAAACGGAAAGTGGATTTGTAAATATTTATTATAAACCTTCTGTTTGTATAATATTTGCTTGATTCATAACTTGATTCCTCTCCCCGAAAAAAACACTATTCACCTCCGAAATTGACACAATTTACCTAAACAGATACTATTCACCTCTTTGTAATTACTATTCACCTCCTAACAGTATTTTCATTTAACATAAACAATAACTCTCTAAATAACAGAACGCATCGGCTGCAGAAATAAACTGTATTACTTATCATGTAAACACCACTTATTGACTATATTAACTGCATTCTCTATTCAAAAAGCAATAATTCCCTCCTTAAAAAGTTGAAATCCCCGTCTAAAAACTTAGTAATCCCATCCTAAATACGCAAAAATCTTTCGTTAACACTTAAACAGTAATGCACGTCCAAGGGAACGATATTCAGTTCACAAATATAACGTCTTCTATACCTTCGAACTGCGTGTAGTGGATGTAGTTTATCTGTGCACTTGAATCGCCGTTGTGAACAATTCCCACTAGTTCTCTGTATGGACAATTGTTATTGAACTCTGCTTGATCCAGTTCCCGCGCAATGTTAGGAAGATTCCTACAATTGTGGGTGCTACTTTTAGAAAGACTTACATTTACTATGTCGTCTTTCCCATGAAGTTTTGGTCCAATTGTAGTTGTAAGTTGTAACGTTCATCTCACGATGTGGTTGTGAGGACAGGACATTGGAACCAGTCCTGGGTTGAGAGAGGTTGTGACGGACATCACACTGAAATCAGTCCTGGGTTGAGAGAGGTTGTGACGGACATCACACTGAAACCAGTCCTGGGTTGAGAGAGAATGTGACGACAGGACATTGGGACCAGTCCTGGGTTGAGAGAGGTTGTGACGGACAGTACACTGAAATCAGTCCTGGGTTGAGAGAAGTTGTGACGGACAGTACACTGAAACCAGTCCTGGGTTGAGAGAGGTTGTGACGGACAGTACACTGAAATCAGTCCTGGGTTGAGAGAAGTTGTGACGGACAGTACACTGAAACCAGTCCTGGGTTGAGAGAGGTTGTGACGGACAGCACACTGAAACCAGTCCTGGGCTGAGAGAGGTTGTGACGGACAGCACACTGAAACCAGTCTTGGGTTGAGAGAAGTTGTGACGGACAGCACACTGAAACCAGTCCTGGGCTGAGAGAAGTTGTGACGGACAGCACACTGAAACCAGTCCTGGGCTGAGAGAGGTTGTGACGGACAGCACACTGAAACCAGTCCTGGGCTGAGAGAGGTTATGACGGACAGCACACTGAAACCAGTCTTGGGTTGAGAGAGGTTGTGACGGACAGCACACTGAAACCAGTCTTGGGCTGAGAGAGGTTGTGACGGACAGCACACTGAAACCAGTCTTGGGCTGAGAGAGGTTGTGACGATAGGACATTGGAACCAGTCCTGGGCTGAGAGAGGTTGTGTACAAGTAGAAACAGAACAGGTTATGTTACTCGTATATTTAGAGGGGAAGTTGATAAAGGAATGGGGATAAGATGCGAAATGGGGCATAGATCATAAATGGGAATGCGATAATACATGAGCATGAGATGATAAATGGGGATGAGTTGATAAATGGGGACGAGATGATAAATGGGGATGAGATGATAAATGGGGACGAGATGATAAATGGGGACGAGATGATAAATGGGGATGAGATGATAAATGCAGGTACTCAGAATTATGTGATAATAATAACACCGAGAAAGCCATATCAAAACATGGTGCAGGTAGGATAACCCAGGTCTAACATCACAAATTGATTACATTTTGATAAGACAAAGAAGACATACACTAGAGTAAAGTGTATTCAGCAACATTCTATATAGACAGTAATCATTGACCGGTCGCATTGAGACAAATGTCTCATGTAGGACAGACAAGAGTTATTGTCGCAAATAGATAGAGATTACAAGAAGAAACTACTAGAAAGGAAATGTGCCACGAAATGTCAAACTAAAGACTGCCACAATGAATGGACCGTCTTTAAAACATACCTGGACGTATCGTCAATAACACGAGGACCACAACAGTACACATCACCTCGTTGTTTACTGAAACGACACCTAGGGGTCAGCAAGGAGTTCAGTAATGTCATTTCTGTCTATCATAACATAACTCGGCATAACATAACGTAACATAACCTGACATAACGTAACATAGCTTTACATAATGTAACATAATATGACAAAAAATAATAAAACATAACCTAATAGAACGTAACATAACTTGACATAAATCCGCGTAACTTAACGAAACATGGCCTTACTTAACGAAACATGACCTGACATAACATAAAAAAGTCCGCGTAACTAAACGAAACATGGCCTTACTTAACGAAACATGACCTGACATAACGTAACATAACATGGCAGTACAAAATGTAACATAATATGACATAAAATAACATACAATATCAACGTCACAAGATCCTCGTTTACTTGATTTGCGTCGTGTGCTCAGGGATCAGCTGTTGATTTTCAGATGACCGTTCAATGTCCTAGTTAGGGATCAAGATGCTGAGAGGCGCATGCGCTGCAGTGGTCAGCAACCCATAGCTGACTGCTAGCGTCAGGGCCAGCGAACCAGAGCTGACTGCTAGCGTCAGGCCCAGCGACCCATAGCTGACTGCTAGCGTCAGGGCCAGCGACCCATAGCTGACTGCTAGCGTCAGGGCCAGCGACCCATAGCTGACTTCTAGCGTCAGGGCCAGCGACCCATAGCTGACTGCTAGTGTCAGGGCCAGCAAACCAGAGCTGCCAAGACCCTTCTACACCTCCATACGGTGATCCTGGATAACAGGCTGCAGCAGGACAGACTGGCTAAGGAGAAGGGATCGAAGAGGGAATGCTAACTCGGTACTAAAAAAATGCTTGCTGAAGTCGGATGTGTTGGACCGAAAGGTGCAAATATCGCAGTCCAGCTGTAAATTACGACACAACGCATTCCGTTCTCTGGACTACATTCTGCAACTTAAGCCCTTTCAGGGTTTGGTAGCGGGAAATTGAGAACGAACGAAGCCAAGCCAAGCCAAATGTCCTAGTTCCGACAATTTGAACAGGACCGAACTTTCTGGTCTAGGTAAGGCAGCGCCCGCCCCCCCCCCCCCCCCCCCCAAAAAAAAAATCAGTCAGGAAATGGGTGCTACCAATATCATCATAATCGATATCAGTTTTGCCTGAGATGGTGAAACTAGTTATCGCCCTCGTCGACTTGATTTCTCTAATTGTAAATCAGCTATCCTTTAACAGCTCAGTAGACTGTAGCGTTCATAGGCTGGGGATCCAACCTTCATCATTTCCCACAAGAGACAATCACTCTAGCCAATCTGGCACTCAGACGATCATCGTCAAGGTAGAGTACACTTGATTACAGATTCATGTACACATATTCTCAGTGAACTCAGACAAATCACAGAAGACAATGAACCTCTGTCAAACATTGAGCGCAGATAAGCTGCTTGTATAGTCAAATGAAAGATGGACATTTCTTTCACGTGCAATGGGACCAGTATTCAGCGGGGAAATTGTTACGTTATCAATCTGTACTTCCCAGCTTGCAACATTCGATGTGGTTTTTGCATCCGGTGTATAGCTAATCCAGACACCATTATAAACTGTCTTGTTCGGCTGAGATTCGAAACAAGCGCTGTGTGAAAAATGGCTCGTGTATATGGAGCTTGGCGCTCAGAAAATACTCATGATTTATGTATTTCTAGTATGTGGAAAACAAATTCACAGACTCAACATTGTTTGGCGCGTTGAAAGATCTCAGATAGCTTTAACAGGTCTCACGAATGCGTGCGTTTGTGTTACGTGACTTTATTTTCTTTGTTGCTGATCACTCACTATATGTGACTGCGACTCAAAAACCATGTATATAGTTGTCAGAAAAACTGTCCACTAGTTTCCTTTCGATTTTTTCCAGCTGGAAAACTTGATCTCTAGAAACTTCCAGATCGTAATCATTATGTCAGATAATTGCTCTCTAGTTTCCTTTCGATTTTTTCCAGCTGGAAAACTTGATCTCTAGAAACTTCCAGATCGTAATCATTATGTCAGATAATTGCTCTCTAGTTTCCTTTCGATTTTTTTCAGCTAGAAAACTTGATCTCTAAAAACCTCCAGATCGTAATCATTATGTCAGATAATTGCCCTCTAGTTTCCTTTCGATTTTTTTCAGCTAGAAAACTTGATCTCTAAAAACCTCCAGATCGTAATCATTATGTCAGATAATTGCCCTCTAGTTTCCTTTCGATTTTTTTCAGCTAGAAAACTTGATCTCTAGAAACTTCCAGATCGTAATCATTATGTCAGATAATTGCTCTCTAGTTTCCTTTCGATTTTTTTCAGCTAGAAAACTTGATCTCTAAAAACCTCCAGATCGTAATCATTATGTCAGATAATTGCCCTCTAGTTTCCTTTCCATTTTTTTGCAGCTAGAAAACTTGATCTCTAGAAACTTCCAGATCGTAATCATTATGTCAGATAATTGCTCTCTAGTTTCCTTTCGATTTTTTTCAGCTAGAAAACTTGATCTCTAAAAACCTCCAGATCGTAATCATTATGTCAGATAATTGCCCTCTAGTTTCCTTTCGATTTTTTTCAGCTAGAAAACTTGATCTCTAAAAACCTCCAGATCGTAATCATTATGTCAGATAATTGCCCTCTAGTTTCCTTTCGATTTTTTTCAGCTAGAAAACTTGATCTCTAAAAACCTCCAGATCGTAATCATTATGTCAGATAATTGCCCTCTAGTTTCCTTTCGATTTTTTTCAGCTAGAAAACTTGATCTCTAGAAACCTCCAGATCGTAATCATTATGTCAGATAATTGCCCTCTAGTTTCCTTTCGATTTTTTTCAGCTAGAAAACTTGATCTCTAAAAACCTCCAGATCGTAATCATTATGTCAGATAATTGCCCTATAGTTTCCTTTCGATTTTTTTCAGCTAGAAAACTTGATCTCTAAAAACCTCCAGATCGTAATCATTATGTCAGATAATTGCTCTCTAGTTTCCTTTCGATTTTTTTCAGCTAGAAAACTTGATCTCTAAAAACCTCCAGATCGTAATCATTATGTCAGATAATTGCCCTCTAGTTTCCTTTCGATTTTTTTCAGCTAGAAAACTTGATCTCTAAAAACCTCCAGATCGTAATCATTATGTCAGATAATTGCTCTCTAGTTTCCTTTCGATTTTTTTCAGCTAGAAAACTTGATCTCTAAAAACCTCCAGATCGTAATCATTATGTCAGATAATTGCCCTCTAGTTTCCTTTCGATTTTTTTCAGCTAGAAAACTTGATCTCTAAAAACCTCCAGATCGTAATCATTATGTCAGATAATTGCCCTATAGTTTCCTTTCGATTTTTTTCAGCTAGAAAACTTGATCTCTAAAAACCTCCAGATCGTAATCATTATGTCAGATAATTGCCCTCTAGTTTCGTTGTAGAAGCAAAATATATAAGTGAAAGAATAAGACAGTTCAAATGGGAAATTTTGCAAAAGGGGATCAAGGTCTACGTCCCAAATATGACAGCAACAACGAGGAAGACACAAAGGGATCCTGGTCTACGTCCCATTTATGACAACAATAACGAGGAAGACAAAAAGGGATCCTAGTCTACGTCCCATTAATGACAACAAGAACGAGGAAGACAAAAAGGGATCCTGGTCTACGTCCCATTAATGACAACAATAACGAAGAAGACAAAAAGGGATCCTGGTCTACGTCCCATTAATGACAACAACAACGAGGAAGACACAAAGGGATCCTGGTCTACGTCCCATTAATGACAACAATAACGAGGAAGACACAAATGGATCCTTTCAGACGTAATCAATAGGATCAACATGAAAGGGATCCTTTCAGACGTAATCAATAGGAACAACAGGAAAGGGATCCTTTGAGACGTAATCAATAGGATCAACATGAAAGGGATCCTTTGAGACGTAATCAATAGGATCAACATGAAAGGGATCTGACTGCAATGGACGTTTTAATGGAAATATAGAATAACAAAGATCATCACATAAACACTGTTTAGGAATATTGAGTGACACCTCTTTAGAGAGGGACATGAATCGGGATGAGATTATCAATGTACACACTCACAATCATGTGATAACAACAAGGACCATCTTCTAACACCGATAAAGTCATATCAAAACATGGTACAGGTAGGACAACCCATATCTAACATCATGAATTGATTACATTTCTATAACACAAAGAAGAAATACAACAAAGCCAAGTGAAATCAGAAACATCTGCATAGACAATAATCACTGACCATTCTCAATATGGCAAACTACATCATAAAGAAAAAGTTAGAAAAGAAAAAAGCGATATCGTCACACATATGTAAAGATGAGAAGAGGACGCTATTAGAAAGGAAATGTGCCACGAAATAACGTCTGCACACTATTTTCTATTTCCAACTACGGAGAGATGTTTAACGTGCACGACACTGCACGCGGACGTCCGATCTCTACTACCAGGAGATACGGGGAAATACCAGAGTCCACGTGTAAACATCCCGGTCTCCACTGTGATTTGAACATGCGACCTCCAGCACCCGAGGTCAACGTCTTACCCCGAGACCACTTTGTACTCCTCTGTAAGTCAAGTATGCAACCAATTCAAGACGAGCACTATAAGCCTGCATGGTGTTTTCTAGCTACAATCCTCTTTTGGTTGTAAACGACCACTACTGTTACCAATATCCTCATTATGTGTTAGAACATACTACAATACCCCTCCACCTGTTGCTTTAACTATATCTAATTGAATCTAACTTCACCTAGCCTAACCTAAACTGGTCTTCTTCTTCTTCTTCTGCGTACGCAGTCAGACAGTAACCATTATTTTTTCGAAAAAAGCGGCGGTCATCCTGAGGCTCTCGCCACTGCCATAGAGCTTGTCTTGCAGTTCCACTGGTAATGGCCACATCTGCTCTCTCTGATCCTCGTATGTCGGGCAGTTCTGCAGCAGATGTTCAGCGGTCATTTTACCAGTACCGCACGGGCATTCGTTGGTACACCCTATCTTCAATTTGTTGAATAGGTGGTACCTCAGTCTGTTGTGGCCAGTGCGAAGTCTGAAGACAACGACCTGCTCTCTTCGGTTCAACTGGTAATAGGCATCGTTTTTGGTGTAACCAGTATGTTCGGTTTCCCATTTGGTCATGTATCTGGCTTTGATAAGCCGTTTTGACTCTTCGTACGTCATACTGGTATCTGTTTGTGGTAGTCTTGCACCTTCTTTTGCCAGTCTGTCTGCCTCCTTGTTGCCTTGGATGTTGCAGTGTGATGGGACCCACTGTACCACTACCCTTTTTGGTGCGGACTGCTGGCACAGTTTGCAGAGTGCTGCTCTTAAGTCATTAAGCTCAGTGTTTTTCTGGCTTTTTAGCGCTGTGACTACGGCGAGAGCATCTGTCAGCAGGACTATATGGCTCTCTTTTTCACTGTGTGTCACCATTTCTTCCACTGCCACCCTCAGTGCCTCTGCCTCCGCTCTGAAATTGCTTGTGTACTTACCAGTAGCGAGTGACAGTGTTATTTTTCTGCCATTTGGTAGGCTCAGGAATGCTCCTGCCCCTCCGTTCTGTGATGTGTTTGTTACAGAGACGTCGGTGTATGCATGGGTCCAGTCCATGCTTGGGTAGCTTTTCGTTATGAAGCTTAGGGTAGTATCTCTCCTTTCTTTTTCAGTCTGGCAGTTTTTGTTTGCAATACCTGGTATATTTTCTACCCCCTCTGGAAATATATCCTGCCTCCAGGTAGGTTTTTGTACAGTAGTGATGGGTTTTGGTGTTGTTAGTGCGTTTATGGGATCTTCGTGCATCTTTGCTTTGGCTATTTCTGCAAAGTTTCTCCGCTTTAGTTTCCCATTTCCCAAATTGTTTAGTCTCTGGTGCATTGGATGGTCAGTCAGTCTTCGGAGTTTCTCTGACTGCAGTCTCTTCTATCGGTCATGGATTGCAGTTTTGTAATCTTTTCAAGTTCTACAATTGGCGTTGACTTCATGCCACCTGTTATAATTCTCATGGCTTGGTTTTGAAGTTTGTTAACTTTATCGAAGTTCGTCTTCGCTGCTGTTGTCCACGCCGCAATGCCATACTCGAGAACTGGTCTCACTCTTCCAGTGTACAGTTTCTTTAGTATGCCTTCGTCTGCTCCCCAGCTAGTGCCAGCAAGTTTCCTCATGATTGCCATTCTTTCTCTGGCTTTCATTTCGCCCACTCTTCCAGCGATGTTAGGGCCGTCTGCATCCGATTTCTCTAAGCTGGTCTAACCTAACCTAATTTAACCTAACCCAAACTAATCTAACCTAACTTAACGTAACCTAAAATAACCTAAACTGGTCTAACCTAACCTAACATAACCTAACCTAACTTAACCTAATCCAACATCTACTTAATGTAGTAACCTTCTAATTAAAGTGAAAACCTTACTGGTTAATAGGTCACTCCGTAATGTAAAACATTTTCACTTAAGAATGTTATCCCTATTTTAATGCCAGTTTCTCTAATTTAAACACATTTTCTCCTATTATAAACACCTTCTCCCCCGTGAATGCATATTCCCCCAATGTAAACACTTAGTCATTCACGTAAGCATATTCTCTCCATGTAAACACGTCATCAACGAAAGCATATTCTCCCCATGTAAACATTTAGTCATTCACGTAAGCATATTCTCCCCATGTAAACATCTTCTCCCTAACGTAAACACATAATTCCTTTAAAAAATTCATACTCCTATTGTTAGCACCATCTCTGTAATGCAAACACACTGTCCAAAATTTAAATATCTACCCTCTAACGTAAACACCTACTTCATTATAAAAACATTTTCTCCCTAACGTAAACACCTACTTCATTATAAAAACATATTCTCCCTAACGTAAACGCCTACTTCATTATAAAAACAAGTTCTCCATAATGTAAACATTATCCCGTTGAAAAAAAACACATTCTCCCTAACGCAAACACATTCTTTCTCCAATAGACACGTTCTCTTGAATGAAAGCACCTACTCCCTCATATAAACACTCTCTCCCTAACGCAAACATATGCACCTTCAGCTAAACACCTTTTATCGTATCGCAAACACTTACGGCATATGTAAACACCACCTTCCTAATGTAGTTTCCATCCTGCTTCCATCTCTATCTATTACTCATGTTACCTCTTCCATCCCATTGTGAGCAACTTTCTTCCTTCTCAGGTTTCCTCCTATTCCCCTTATCACCCTCTCCCTCTTCCTACACCTGTTTAAACAACCCCCCCCCCCCTTTACCCCCTCTACTTGCTTTATTGAGATTGTAATTTGCGCCATCTGGTGTCGTCATGGGGGCGGTATCACCACTCCATAGATGAGTACAGCCGGTATACAGGTGAGCACTTTCAGAGACATGATGAGCAGGTAACAGCGTTCTGATAACATTGGCTTTAGGAGGGTTTCTCGCGCCGTTTGCTAAAATTCAATCAATCTTAACATGCAATTGTTACATGCAAATTGTACAAAACATGTGCTGACATATCCCACCAGCGTGGTTTCCGGTTTCCGTGTTGACAAAACTAGGACCACTGTAACCTGCCGAGCATCTCGTGGAAGGCGACTAACGAAGGCTGCTCACGAGACCAGCCATCCTATTATGGATAACCATTGAAACCCTTGCTGTGAATGATCAGATACTGACTGCCTTACAAGTCCTTAGTGGTGAACCTATGTCTTTCTTTGAGAGAACAGACAAATCACTGACATGCCTTCCTTAATATGCCTTTCGTAACAGAACACAGGGAAACAGGACAATAGGGAGAATTCAAACAGCACAATAGAACAAATTCAAACAGCACAATAGAACAAATTCAAACAGCACAATAGAACAAATTCAAACAGCACAAAGGGACACAAGAAAAAAAAACAATAGAAAACCACGCAAAAAAGACAAGAAAACAACACAAAAAGAAACAAGAACAGCACAAAAAGATAAAAAAACACAGTACGAAAAAACACAAGACAACAGCACGAAAAGACACAAAAACACAGCACACAAGAACAAACTAAAACTGTGAACTAAGTTGGCCAAACATCAACGTCCAGGATGAAGCACAGCAAGGAAATAATGACCAGCACATTGTGTTAGCAAGGATACTGTAGACACTCGTCCGTTGGTAGTCTAGAAATGAAGACAAAATAAACGACGCTGAAGGTGAATTATATAGATTCAAAATGGGAAATAAATGAATGAGTCATATGTCGAAGATAGGGCTGTTAGGATAACTTGATAGAGAGAGCAAGGAAAGATGACGGGATATACATGAGGGTGTATTTAATTGTGATACGACAAGACACATATATAGGTTTTGAGACGATAACCACTGGTGATTGGAATTTTAATGATGATAGAGATGATGATGCCGATGGCGATGGCGATGGAATGGAAGACAGACGGAGGAAATTAAATATAAAGCAGAAGATCATCAAATGGGATACATAGAATAGACCACGATATGGGCAATACAACAATTGAGAGGAAGAGAACGAACACTGCGGAAACAAAGAGGGAGAGAGTGTGAGAGAGAGAGAGTGAGAGAGAGTTAGAGAGTGAGACATACATATATATAGAGAGAGATAATGGGAGAGAGTGAGAGAGAATGACAGATAGTGAGAAAATGTGAGAGAGAGTGAGATAGAGAGATGGAAAGAAAGGGAGTGACAGAGAGAGTGACAGAGAGAGAGAGAAATAGAGAGTGAGAAAGAGATAGAGTGATAGAGAGAAAGTGAGAGATAGAAAAATAGAAAGAGATATAGAGAGTTAGAGAGTGATAGATAGATAGATAGATAGATAGATAGATAGATAGATAGATAGATAGATAGATAGATAGATAGATAGATAGATATATAGATAGATAGATAGATAGATAGATAGATAGATAGATAGATAGATAGATAGATAGATAGATAGATAGATAGATAGATAGATATATAGATAGATAGATAGATAGATAGATAGATAGATAGATAGATAGATAGATAGATAGATAGATAGATAGATAGATAGATAGATAGATAGATAGATAGATAGATAGATAGATATATAGATAGATAGATAGCGAGAGAGAGAGATAGCGAGAGAGAGAGAGAGAAACAAAAACCCATCAGCTATACAAGATAGATAGATAGGCAGACACAGATAACACAAACACATATTACGAACAAATTTAGAAAGACAGACATACATGCAAACAAACAGACAAACAGAATGAGAGTCGAACAGACAGAAAACAGAAAGTCAGACAAACAAACAGACAGACATGCATATAGATAGATAGACAGACAGACCAGCAGACAAACAGACATATAGATACGTAGATAGATAGGCAGACAGAAAGAGGGACAGACAAACAGACATACAGACAGATCGTTAGATGCGTAGCTAGATAGACAGACAGACAGACAAACAGACAGATATAAATGTAGATAGATAGACAGCCAGACAGCCAGACAGACAGACACACAGACAGATAGATAGATAGATAGATAGATAGATAGATAGATAGATAGATAGATAGATAGATAGATAGATAGATAGATAGATAGATAGATAGATAGATAGATAGATAGATAGATAGATAGATAGATAGATTATAAGTAAAATGGTTTAAAGTGAGGACAAATACATCAATCTTAAGTACCTAATACATTTAATGAAGGTATATTTCCAAATATGAACACTTTGTACAATGTTCTATATGTATGCCAACTCCAGCTTCGTCTTTAGTCAAAAACGTTTAAAATACTATATCATAAAATGAGTCTTTCAGTCTAAATTCCTGCAACATTTTCTTTTCTATAGACCATAGTATAACGTTTCTCAAAAGATCTTCACTGAGTGCGCCTACAATAGCTGTAGATCTGATTCGAAGCAGAAAATGAGCGCTTTACAGAACTTGTAGAACTCCGAAGGGTCAATATAATTTCATTTAATTTGTACTTCTTTCATTCCAGATTCTAGATCGCTGTCTTTCATAAGCGTTACAAGTTAATAAAAGAGATAACTCTTGAAACTTACATCAAATAGTTTAATTTTAAGACGCAAGTCATCCAATGTGGTCCCATATCTTGGTCTTAGTGGTTCCATATCTTAGTCTTAGTGGTCCCATATCTTAGTCTTAGTGCTTCCATATCTTAGTCTTAGTGGTTCCATGTGTTAGTGGTTCCATATCTTAGTGGTTCCATGTCTTAGTCTTAGTGGTCCCATATCTTAGTCTTAGTGGTTCCATATCTTAGTCTTAGTGGTCCCATATCTTCGTCTTAGTGGTTCCATATCTTAGTCTTAGTGGTCCCATATCTTCGTCTTAGTGGTCCCATATCTTAGTCTTAGCGGTTCTATATCTTAGTCTTAGTTGTTGTATATCTTAGTCTTAGTGGTCCCATATCTTAGTCTTAGTGGTTCTATATCTTAGTCTTAGTGGTTCTATATCTTAGTCTTAGTGGTCCCATATCTTAGTCTTAGTGGTTCCATATCTTAGTCTTAGTTGTTGTATATCTTAGTCTTAGTGGTCCCATATCTTAGTCTTAGCGGTTCCATATCTTAGTCTTAGTGGTTCTATATCTTAGTCTTAGTGGTTCTATATCTTAGTCTTAGTGGTTCCATATCCCAAGCTTAATGCGTATATGTGTTAATCAAAAACTATTTTGCTGTAGTCAAATTTCTGGTTTGTCAAAAGTTGGAAAATTGTTCGTTCAGAAAATGATGTATATCTTGTTTTTAATTTGTTCTACTAGATTGTCGATTATTTTCCAAAATGAGTTGCCTGTCGCAAGCGATGATGGCTACATGCTTAGACGGTTTTATCTTGATGACGCAACTTAGGCTGTAATTGGATTATAGTGAGGAAGCAATTGCGCTGGTCATCAGCCTCACTCTCTCGTCATGGGTTACATTGAACCGGGGGCAAGACATTAATCGAGACGACTGAAGGTAACTCAAGATGCAGGCACTGGATTGGCTTGAAACCTGCGGGACTCGATCGCCCACTGTTTCCGTTCAGCGTTTTAAAAGGCGAGTACTTTACCTCTTAGCCACAATGCAGCCTCCCGTAACACTGGCTCCCACTTTCATATCGCGCTGTTTTAGCCTTGAATTCTGCATTATCGTTGTTCTTTTTAAGTTCCAGATTGTCTCAAATGCATATTGTCTGTCACTTTGCATACACAGAAGAGAGTACCTCACTTTCTACAACATCATCTGCATCCCATTTACTGGAAGTTGTTTATATATTTTTTTTAATGCAATAAATTGCTTGTGGTGTTCTTTCCCTGAATTTAATTAATGTCACTTAAAAATCTATTAAAAACATGTTATAACACTATATACAGTAATATATGTTCTCCACAATAGTCAATGCACAAGCATGCTCACGTTAGATCTAGCTGAGTGCGGGTCGCTTGGCGCATGCATGTGAATGGTTAGTTCAAAGTTAACTGCAAGCCGTGGCGCCGCTTGCGCTTACCATCTCTATCCAATTTCAAGCAGAGGTTTGGTGCTGCGATTTTATCAGCACACAAACAAAGGTCCGGTACTCGCTTCATTGTTCTCTACTTGAATATTGACGGACAAAACGGTCTGCAGCCATTGTACCTAGTGGCAGTCTTGGTGAAGAAATAAACTATTACGAAAAATTGCCAAATAATTTCTCTTTTAGTTAAAAAAATACTTCCATAATATACTATTAAAAATACATTTGAAAAGGTTCACTTGACGTGCGACGCACATTGAATGGGAGACACACAACATGCAGATACTAGAAGCCAGAGTGATGACAAAACGTGCGAAGTTTACCCGAATAAAGTGTGCATTATTCTGTACCGTTACTAGATCAAACAAATGAGGTAGCAAACCTTGCCACGTATTACACATAAACATCACTTAGTGAGATGGCCATTTTTAGATTCGCAGTAATAAATCAGCTCAATTAAATGTTCAGTCCGATTAATATCAAAAGCACACATCTGTTCATTATAACACTGCGCGTGGCCTTTGTTTCCGACCAGGTAACTATGTTAGCACGTTGTATGCCTGATATAATCACTTCCGATGTTAAGAGATTCCAGGACACGGACTGCGATCTTTCACTTAATTTTCTGGTCCGTTACATCCGGTGCAAATGTACATTATCTCTACATTATCTTCCAGTTCATTCATTAAGAGCCAGCACATCATTTAACATATTATCATTACCAGAAATATTGACAGTGGACAGAATCTTGTAGACCGTGGTAGTGTCTGATTGGTCAAAAACGAACGCGCACAATAAATCAGCTGTTATCAGTGCTAATCTCAGGTCCAATGCTACACCCTCAAGATGATAAACATGCCCGATTTAACCAAAATGACTCTGTAGTTGAAAAAGACATGTCTCGCCCAAATGGGGTTAAATGACCTCGCAAATAATAGACAGACCGCCTAGCTAGACCCTGCACCTCTCTCTACTCGCCTAATGTGACTCGTCTTGATTGCAAGCACATTAGGCCACTATTAGTAGCCAGGTCCTAACCAGACGACCACCATTTCTTATTAAGTCAGATGATGTCAAATAGACTATGCCACCAGGCAGACACTAACTAAACGTTAACGTCTGCCATCTGTGGCCGCCACGCGCTAAACTAGCGAATTCTGGGAATATCGGGAAAGTGAGATATGAGAGCCCGCGCGAGTTTATCGGGCGCATAAATTTACTGGGCCAAGCCTTGAGATTTCTAGAACTGTGGCTTGGAGCTGGCCAGGGTTGTAGTTGATCAGGATTGATGTTGGAGGTACTTTCTCTTCCGCCGTGAAGGTCTGTAGGAACTCATTGGGATGTGGATCGTCAGTGGACGCACAATTTGTATGGTGCTTTTCTTTCTACTCATTCCTGGAAAAAACCCATTTATTCGCTATTCCATTTAAAAATAAATAGAAACTCCGATGAAAGGTCAAAAGTTGATCAGGGAATAAACACTTGGCGTGCCGGAACAGAAACAAAATCAAGCTTAAGTTACGGGTACAAAGGTTTCTTCGAGGACAGAGAACGAAGGAAATTAAAATACACGACGAATCACAACAAATATCATTGACGTAACACACACTAGGAATATGTTGGCTGCTGGGCCCTAGACACAGTGGCCAGTCATGGTCTCTCATTGATCTGAATTTTGTGTCCAGTATATTTCATCTACTTGTATTATTCGTTAAATGTTTTAATGTGCATTGTTGTTTCTCCCTGACGAAGGCATGCTGTCATAACGTAATTTTCGTTTTGTTTCTGTGCAGTTAATAATGCCAACTTGTTTACCCTTGTCTTTAATAGCATTATCATGTGCATGGTCTTGTGTCAAGGTCGCAGCCTAGAAACACGATTCAAACTACCATTTGTGGGTGTGCAAAGTCAAAAGTTTGAGTGATTTCTGCCCTGGATACTGTTAATTTCCTCTAAGGGCTTGCTCTCACTGAGAAAGGTGTGCTCTGCTTGTCTCTCTAACACATACCGGTTTACACGAAATCACTGCGGTAACACATTGGATAATTCCTAGTGCATGTGTAAGGTCGTGTGTTTTCTCTCTCTCTCTCTCTCTCTCTCTCTCTCTCTCTCGTTCTTTCTCTCACACAAAGGGTATCATTATTGTAACAGTAAGTATGTTCACTCTATTTCTGCAATCTTCTAATTTTCCATGACCTTAATATCTCATTTTGATTCTTTCATTCCCAGGATATTTCATATCCTATAGTTGCTGTGCCCAGAGTCTACATTTTTGTTAAAAATTAATTCTCGAACTACATGTGTACAATTCTCAATTCAATTAAAATGTCAAACGATATATACATAATTCGATTGTATAAATCAATCAGCCAATAAAATCCAATCGCTTAGTAACAATTAGTCAATCCAACATTTCGATCAATACTTTTATCATTCAGTAATCAATAAATCAATCAAACAAACATAAATCGTTCAGTCAATCAATCAAGTCAGACTATCTGGCTGTCTGCCTGCCTGCCAGTCTGTCTGTCTGTTGGTCGGTCTATCGGTCTGTCTGTTGGACGGTCTATCGGTCTGTCTGTATATTGCATTTCACAATGTCGGTCTGTAGTTCTCTGTTGATTTATATGATGTTTCGTTTACTGCAGTTAGGTCTCAGCCCATGTTCCTTAACAATGGTTGTACATCTCAGATGCCCAAACCACCTAAATACAACTAGAAATAAAGTTGTACGCTTCAGATCAAAAATATAGAGCTGGGCTTCAGTTTTACTTTTTTCTTATATGTTGATTTGTTAGTTCAGTATAGTTGTCCCCGATGAAGGCCTATTGGTCGTAACGTAGGTTTTGTTTGTGTTCTAGTCTTGGTGCGGTATCTGACCATACCCATTTTTAAATTTTGATTAATCTCTTAATAAACTTTTACAAGTTTTTTTTCATGTTTTTTTCCCAGTTTGAAAAAGAACAACTGTGCTTCAGTTTTACAAAGAACAACTGGGCTTCAGTTTTACAAAGAACAACTGGGCTTCAGTTTTACAAAGAACAACTGGGCTTCAGTTTTACAAAGAACAACTGGGCTTCAGTTTTACAAAGAACAACTGGGCTTTAGTTTTACAAAGAACAACTGGGCTTCAGTTTTACAAAGAACAACTGGGCTTCAGTTTTACAAAGAACAACTGGGCTTCAGTTTTATAAAGAACAACTGGGCTTCAGTTTTACAAAGAACAACTGGGCTTAAGTTTTACAAAGAACAACTGCACTTCAGATTTTTGAAAAGATTATAAAAGTTGTATCATGTAGATTTCGCTATTTTGCAATTAACTTTAAAAAAGTGGACAAAAACGTCAATTTTTGAAGCTTCTTACATACTTCATATGTAATATAATCCATCCATCTCATGGATTTTAGTTCACGTGCGAGTTAAGTTGAATCACGTGACGATAGGCTTAACCAATCAGTCGTGAAACAGGAATGAATAATAAATTACAGAAAATATCCCAAAATGTGGAACCTGTCAATGAGTGGAGGACACAAAAAGTTGGCTAAAATCAGAGAAAAAAAGGCCATGGAAAATTTAGCGAAAATCATCGCATTTCGCCGGGTTTTTTGAGTGCTTGTATGCCAGGTTTTTGTGAGTGGAGCCGGCTGGTTGGCTGGCTTCTCGTTTTGTTGTTTTATTTTAAGAAAAATTTATTCCGCATTTTTGTCAACATGTTTCTCGGTGTGGATTTGTATAACGATTTGATTCAGAAACTCTGGTGGCTTTTGTAACTGACGAAGGCTATGTTTTGGCGATACACGAGAAAGGGAAGTTGGACATAAACTGGACACAGACTAACACAGACTGGACACAGACAAATGATCTTCCGTAGCAGACTCTGCCGTCAGGCATACATGAAAACTACTTCTTTGTATTAGGCCTCATCTTTTTTTCTAAGGGATAAATTACCCTGCCTTTACGCTTTGCTTTGCTAATAGTTAATCAAGTATCCATTTGCAAATCGATACGCTGGTGCGTGTCAAGAACAGGGTACAAACTTGGTCCTCTTACTACGAAAGGAAGGAAACGACATCCACCTACGGCCACCGATTGACACTTTAAGGAAGGAAAAGGGGATGGGTAGGTGGGTTAAATGATGGATAGGTTTCTGTATGGATTAGTGGATAGATGGGTGGGTTGATGGATGGATGCAGAGATGGATGATGGATAGATGGATGGATGGAGAAATGAGTGATGGATAGGTGGATGGATGTATAGATGAATGAATTGACGTTTGGAAAGAAGGATGGATGGATATATAGATGTACAGATAAGTGGATAGATGGATGGATTGATAAATGAATGTAGGGAAGGGTGGATTGATAGATGGATGGATTGATGGATTTGTGGGTAGGTGAAAAGATGGATACGTGAATGAATAAATAGGTGGATGAATAGAGGGATGGTTGGATAAGAGGATATACGATGGATGGATTACAGATGGACAATTAGATGATTGGATAGATGGATGAATGGATGGACAAGTGGATGGATGAATATATCAATGTATGAATGGATGGGTAATTAATAATTGATGAGTGGATGGACGGGTGGATGGACGTGTGCATGGATGCATGGATGGATGATAGCTGAATTAATGGATATGTCTCTGATATGTTAATACATTTGTAGTGAGAAGATTTCCATGCCGTTTTCTTCATAAATTTGAATGTCACCCTAGCATCCGTAAGACTCTCTCTCTCTCTTTCTCTCTCTCTCTCTCTCTCTCCATCTCTACTTCCCGCCCTCTCCATCTCTCGCTCATTCCCACTTTCTGACACTCTGTTTGTGTCGATTTGTAACTATTTCTATCGCACAATTTGTCACTCGCTTTCCCTCTCACACACTCTCTCTCTCTCTCTCCATTCCTCCTCCTCCTTCTCATACACCCCTATCTGTTCTCTATCTCTCCGAGTATCGTATATAAATTTGATAGTCGGTGACAACTTGTAAACGCATACAGCTATGGCAATCTGGTTAAATCCCCCCTCCCCCAAAAAAAATTCTCTCCCCTCACACAAACCACTCTTATCTGCTGTCAGTTACAAGATATCTCATGCAGCTATTTTCAGGTCTCTTATTTACGATTTCAGGATTCAGCATTTACGGGACGGGCAGAGAACCTGCCGTTTCCAAATCATTCATGTTAATTATAGGTTGCATAGTGCTTTCACAGGAAGAGGGCAGTGGAAACAGGCTCTTGTGTAGTCAACGTCAATACTCATTGATGCGTGAAACACACTGCTATTTCCAGGCCTCATACAGGTCTATTGTCAGGCCTCAAACATGTCTACTGTCATGCCTCATTCAGGTCTATTGTCAGGTCTCATTCATTTCTCTTGTCAGGCCTCAATCATGTCTATTGCCAGGTCTCATACAGATCTATTGTCAGGCCTCAAACATGTCTATTGTCAGGCCTCACACAGGTCTATTTTCAGGCCTCATTCGGGTCTATTGTCAGGCCTCATTCAAGTCTATTGTCAGGTTTCAACCATGTCTATTGTCAGTCCTCATTAAGGTCTTTTGTTAGGCCTCATATAACTCTATTGTCAGGCCTCATAAGGTTTATTTTCATTCCTCATACAAGTCTATTGTCAGGTTTTGTACAGGTCTATTGTCAGGCCTCAAACAGGTTTATTTTCATTCCTCATACAAGTCTATTGTCAGGTTTCGTACAGGTCTATTGTCACGTCTAATGCACTTACATTGTCCCACATAACATATGTATATTGTCAGGCCCCATACAGGTCTATTGTAGGACTTAATACAGCTTTATTGCCAAGCTTAATACAGGTCTATTGTCACGTATAACGCACCTACATTGTCACGCATAATACACGTATATTGGCAAGCCTCATACAGGTCTATTGTCATTCCTCAAACATGTCTATTGTCATTCCTCAAACCTCTTGTCAGACGTCACATGTCTATTCTCACAATTAAATCACGTATGTATGTTGTCATACCTAAATCACGTCTATTCTCACATTTAATCACTTAGTTTGTCACGCCAAAAACACGCCTATTATCGCGCCAAAGTCTTTGAATACGCCCTACCACTTCAATTGGCTCCAAACTCTGACACATTGTGTGTTTGTACTTCCCTCTGACCATCGTTTTCGGTCCCGTCTCTGGAATGATCGTCTCCGTTCATTTCTGAATGTTATCATATCCAGCTCATTTTGGGACGCCCTCTCGGGCTCGTGCCTGGAAGACTGAAATGAAACATAGACAACATGTTTGATCTTGACACTAGATCGTACAATTGTAGCGTGTTTTAACAACTGTCAAAACAGAATAACATAGTTATCATGTGTGTGTCCGTGTGATTGTTTCATGACGGACAAATGCAACATATGTTATAAATTATTGTGTATTACATGGGTTGCTGACTGGGGAAGGGGCTAGTGAGAGATGAGTGGTGGGAGTGGGCGTGGGAAGGGGTATATTCTTTAATTGCTGCTCATCCATTCATATCGTGTAGTTAGATTGATGGACAGATCATGTGCAAGGATATTACTGATATCTTGATATTCCTTGAGTCCAGTTGTTTGTCTCACCGCCGAGAACCAGGAACGCATGAATATAAACAGTAACGCGCGAATATAACCAGAACCAGTAACGCGCAAATATAACCAGAACCAGTAACGCGCAAATATAACCAGAACCAGTAACGCGCAAATATAACCAGAACCAGTAACGCGCAAATATAACCAGAACCAGTAACGCGCAAATGTAACCAGAACCAGTAACGCGCAAATATAACCAGAACCAGTAACGCGCAAATATAACTAGAACCAGTAACGCGCGAATATAACACAAGTCAGGATTCACAACTCAAAAGACCGGCTGTGTGTTTCTTGTACGCTGTTCAAGGATGCCTGGGCGAGTGGGTCATTGTTTGACTACTGACTGTGGCCTCAACTCAAGATTCAGCAGACTTATTTTAACGTGCGATCAACACATTCATAAACCTATTACTTTAATAATCTTCTGAGTGGCAGAGGGATAGGGCGCTAGCTTCTCGTGGGAAAGGTATTGAGTTAGATCATCGTAATCCAGTCTGCCCAACAATAAATGAGTACTTGACTTACATGTACAAAAGAAAAGTCAGCAAGAAAAGGAATGCCTCACCCGTACATTTTTAACCTTGATCCTAAATTTTTTACCTGATCTCTACATTTTTTTCCTGGTTCTTATATTATTTACCTGGCTCTTACATTTTGTATCAATCTCTTAAATTTTTTTCTCTACAATTTTTACCTGGCTCTTACATAATTTACCTGGCTCTTACATTTTGTATCTATCTGCTCAATTTTTTACCTGGCATTTACATTTTTTACCAGGCTCCTACATTCTTTACTTGGCTCTTACATTTTTTGACCTGGCTTTTACATTTTTTACATGGCTCCTACATTTGTTGTCTGGCTCTTACATATTTTACCTGACTCTTACATCTTTTATCTGACTCTTACATTTTTAACCTGGCTCTTACATTTTTTACTTGGCTCTTACATTTTTTACCTGGCTCTTACATCTTTTATCTGACTCTTACATTTTTAACCTGGCTCTTACATTTTTTACTTGGCTCTTACATTTTTTACCTGGCTCTTACATCTTTTACCTGACTCTTACATTTTTAACCTGGCTCTTACATTTTTTACCTGGCTCTTACATCTTTTATCTGACTCTTACATTTTTAACCTGGCTCTTACATTTTTTACCTGGCTCTTACATCTTTTACCTGACTCTTACATTTTTAACCTGGCTCTTACATTTTTTACCTGGCTCTTACATCTTTTACCTGACTCTTACATTTTTAACCTGGCTCTTACATTTTTTACCTGGCTCTTACATCTTTTACCTGACTCTTACATTTTTAACCTGGCTCTTACATTTTTTACCTGGCTCCTATATTTTTTTACTTTGCTCCTAGACCCGAAACAAATGTATCAACCATTGAACTACCGTATTTTGAACATATCAATACAGTCTGAAATGTAATAATTAAAAAAGAAAACCTTTCAAAATGTACAGCTTGGATTTTTAAAATTGAATTTCTGGTAACTCTCCGTCTCTCTAGCAGGGAGGCTAATAGGATTGGTTTGAGTGCTTCACAATGGCACGTTCCTTCACTTAAGAGCACGGGTAAAGAATTGACACTTTTCAAAACTATTTTTCTTCAATCAGAATGTCAAAACCGCGGAATCACTTCCCTACACAACATAAATGGGCATGCTAATCCTTGGCATTCATACCCTGCCAGGAAAAGGCCGTATGGTTACAATTTGACAGGTTTTGACGAAGGCGGACAAAGAGTGACCGTAACGAGGTTACCATGGTAACTAGGCACGCCAAAGCAATTGTGGTTGTGGAGAGACGTCTGTAGGAGAAAGTGAAAATCTCGGACACATTTTGCGACAATAGATGGCTCTTGGACTGTTCAAAATACTCTCTTCAATGCGTCCACTTGATGTGCTGACCGCCTTTTGTATGCACCCGTTGCTGAAAAGTGGGTCAGATCGTTGGACTATAGAAAATAGCCGCAGGAAATGTGCCAGACACTGAGTGGTCAGGTGTCAGCTTCACACGGGTAAACCTCACGTCAGTGTCGGATTTATTAAGCGGAGTGCGTTTGTCAAGAACAGTGTTAAGTTTAGAGCAAAAAATCCGATGAAAAATACTGTTATTGTAGAAATGTCAGGAGTATTTACATAAATTCAGGAAATGAAAGTCAATATTCACGTGAAGGTATTAAAAAATAAAGAGAATTTTAGTTCTATGACAGACGACAATGTCATGGATAAACAAAGAATTTTAATTCTATGACGGACGTCGATTTCATGGGTAAACAAAGAATTTTAGTTCTATGACAGACGTCGATGTCATGGATAAACAAAGAATGTTAATTCTATGGCAGACGTCCATGTCATGGATAAACAAAGAATGTTAGTGACAACGACACAAAGACACGCACGTTTCTACACTCAGAAAACGTAGATAACGAGTAACAGAAAAGAGAGGGTGAAATAGGCAGCACGGATTCGAACCAGGGATTTCCAGAGCTCTTCTTTTTTTCGTTGTTCGTCTTGGAAAGGACCTTGTGTTTTAGTTATCAACAGCGGGACTGCGATATTCGCGCCCTTAGGACAGATACAGCCGGTTTCAGCGGACTTTTTGGGTGCCGGTTGTGCTTTCCCACTGTGATTGACATTCATTAGTCAGACCACACTAGTGCAGCCTGCTTCCAGGGTCGCCATTTGGAGGCGGAATAGGATCTTGGTCAGAGCTGGTTCACTAACCCTGATGCAAGCAGAAAGCTATGAGTTGCTGGATGCTGTCAGCTCATTCACTGTGATGTAGCTATGAGTCGCTGGATGCGGTCAGCTCATTCACTGTGATGTAGCGATGAGTGGATGTATGCTGTTAGCTCATTCACTGTGATGTAGCTATGAGTCGCTAGATTCTGTCAGCTCATTCACTGTGATGTAGCGATGAGTGGATGTATGCTGTCAGCTCATTCACTGTGATGTAGCGATGAGTGGATGGGTGCTGTCAGCTCATTCACTGTGATGTAGCTATGAGTCGTTGACTGCTGTCAGTCTATTCACTGTGCTGTAGCTATGAGTGGACGGATGCTGTCAGCTCATTCACTGTGCTGTAGTTATGAGTGGATGGATGCTGTCAGCTCATTCACTGTGCTGTAGCTATGAGTGGATGTATGCTATCAGCTCATTCACTGTGCTGTAGCGATGAGTGGATGGATGCTGTCAGTCCATTCACTGTGATGTAGTGATGAGTGGATGGATGCTGTCAGTCCATTCACTGTGATGTAGTGATGAGTGGATGGATGCTGTCAGTCCATTCACTGTGCTGTAGCTATGAGTGGATGGATGCTGTCAGTCCATTCACTGTGATGTAGTGATGAGTGGATGGATGCTGTCAGTCCATTCACTGTGATGTAGTGATGAGTGGATGGATGCTGTCAGTCCATTCACTGTGCTGTAAGAGTGGCTGGCTGCTGTCAGCTCATCCACTGTGCTGTATCTATGAGTCGTTGACTGCTGTCAGTCCATTCACTGTGCTGAAGCCATACGTTGCTGGATAGGCCGAGCTCATTTACAGTGCTGCATCTTCAGATCCTAAAGAAAGAGGTCAGTGTAGGTGTTCGACCAGCTGGGCCATCCACAAGAAATGGATGGATTGTTAGAAGCCTCAACATAATATGATGTCGGCTGGACAATTCCTTTTTCTCACTGCCTTTATTTTTCTAACAGTAAACCAGTCACCAATTTCTAGCTGGGTCGACTGAAGTCTGTCGACCATGGGCACTGTTGTCGTAATACGCGAGTTCTCATCCACTCTGCCACTTAGACATTGAATAATAACTTGTTGAGACCATCTCTATATATTCATTACGTCGGAATCCAAAGTGTATTCCTTTTATCTATTTAAAAAAACAAATAAAAAACAAGCAGTGTAGAAGAAAGACAGAGAGAGAGAGAGAGAGAGAGAGAGAGAGAGAGAGAGAGAGAGAGAGAGAGAGAGAGAGACAGACAGACAGACAGAGAGAGAGAGAGAAATAGAGTGGGAGAGAGATACAGTGAAATAAGAAATACGTACGAATGACTGCGTCTGATCAACACATTTCGAGTCAAATTGGTAGAAATCCACGGGAGTACTGAATCTCTATAAACACATAATATGTATTATTTATCGGCTATTTCTGACATGTGTTATCATGTTTCACCAAAAATCTGCCGGAGAATGCTGCATAGGGAGACTATATCAATTTCACGGAACAATGTATTGTTAACAGCTGCCGCGGGATAACGTGAGCTAATGTGCAAGTAATATGTTTCTAGTTAGTAAATAATGGCATGTGGAGATAACGAAAATATTGCGAACAGAATATACAGAATAATCTGGCAAGACTGGAGATACGACAGTTTACAGAGAGATAGATGGCAAACGATGTTTGATACGCTTTCATCTCAAATTGTTGTGTGAATGGGATATCCAATTATTGTCTGACTATGCAATCTCCATGTGTTGTATGGATATGCTCGATGTCTGTTCTCGTTCAGGACTAGAATCAAACCTCTCCTTCTTCTTCGCTTTTTACACCGTCAGATGAGCTCCCGCGATGTTTACACCGTCAGGTGTGTTCCCGTGATGTTTATACAGTCAGACGTGTTCCCGTAATGTTTACATCATCAGATGTGTTCCCGTGATGGTTACATCGTCAGGCGTGTTCCCGTAATGTTTACATCGTCAGACGAGTTCCCGTGATGGTTATATCGTCAGACGTGTTCCCGCGATGTTTACATCGTCAGACGTGTTACCGCGATGTTTACACAGTCAGACATGTTCCCGCGATGTTTACACAGTCAGACGTGTTCCCGTGATGTTTACACAGTCAGACGTGTTCCCGTGAAGTTTACACAGTCAGACGTGTTCCCGTGGTGAACACCATCGTTGTTTGGAGCTCCTCCGCTGTACACTTGTGGGTCTAGTGGAAATCGTTGGGCCCGCCTGTCTTCGTAACCTGGTGATTCAGTAACACATTCTTATTAGATCACTCGTATAGTCCACATATGTACTGTGGTGAAGCAATCAGTCAAAGCCGGCACATGGGTGTTGTCAGTCTATTTTGTCCAGTTCGTATGCAAAGAATGGTAATCTGTCCCCGCCAGTCGAGGGAATGATAGTTATCGTTTGGGTGGTTGTGTTCTCTTCTGACAGTCTGGAGCTATCTTTTAACAATAATCAAACTATGTGATTTCAATACCTTTTTGTTCACAATCTCCACCATTTTTGCAAGTCTGCCTGCCTTCTGGTTCCCTGGTAGTCCACAATGCGGTGGTAGCCATTGCATTATTGATCACCTTCTGGCAGCTACGTTGTTTGGATCATTTCTCAGGTGACGTAGTTTGCCACCCTTGAGAGCCTACAGTATAGATAATACATCTGTTCAGATAACCACCTGGCTGCAGCCAGAATTATTGTTATAAATCATATTTGCAGCTTGCGCAAGTGTTTTCTGGGTATGAGACAAATATACCAGCTCCTCCATTCTTTACAGCACTTGTTGATCCATCTGTGTAGGCATGCATTCACGATTGTTACTGATCCATCTGTGTAGGCATGAATTCACGATTGTTGCTGATCCATCTGTGTAGGCATGAATTCACGATTGTCGCTGATCCATCTGTGTAGGCATGAATTCACGATTGTCGCTGATCCATCTGTGTAGGCATGAATTCACGATTGTCGCTGATCCATCTGTGTAGGCATGAATTCACGATTGTTCACGATTCATATCCTCAGTGTGGCAGTTCGCTCTAAATATAATGATATTTATGTCTAGCTGTGAAATCACTGATTGCTGTTTTAATTGTTAGTCACTCGTTATCCTGTCCCCATTGTATTGGGTGTCAAGTTGAATTCAGCAGAGCTGTCTTCATGGGTAGGTCTGCTTGGTGCTGTCTTTTAGGTCTTTTTCTACTGTCAAACCATCTAGTCGTGCCTTCGTGACATACTGCTAGACTTCTCCCTCATGTTGCTTGTGTCTCTTCTATGGGACAGTGTCTGTAGACCAACAGTTTTCTACATCTTTGATATGGACCTATTTCTCTTGACTCGCGGAACGAGTCTGAAGGCTTGCAATTTGTCCAATGACTGAAGATCAGTATTAGCAGCTAATGCCCATGCTGCCGAGCCAGACTCAACGTGCAGCCATATTTCTTCGGCCTTTCCCTTTTATTTGATTATTTCATGTAAACCTTTTGTCAAATAGCATCTCAACATAGGTGGTGTACATTTCTTCCCTGGAAAACATATTCAACTGCTTGAGACAAGTAAGTAACTTGGTCGTATATACCTTATCATTGTTTAAAAACAGCTTGTTTGGGGCTCTAGCATCTGATGGGACTTCAAATATCGCTTCACAATGTGATTCTCGCTCCATAGTCATTGCCACACAGCACGTGAGACTGTTGGTCGGTATCTTGCGTCATTGGTCTTACACAGCCCGGTCTATAACGCCAGTGTTGTGGTGGTCTTTCTCCATACTTGGGGTAGTGTTCTCTATTTATTGGTCTTACACTGTCCGGTCTATAACGGGAGTGTTAACTTAACTTAACTTAACGTCTTTATACTGGTTTAGAAGACCATTTAGAGTCTGCATACAACCAGTTGTGATGGTCTTTCTCCATACTTGGGGTAGTGTTCTTTATTTATTGGTCTTACACTGTCCGGTCTATAACGGGAGTGTTAACTTAACTTAACTTAACGTCTTTATACTGGTTTAGAAGACCATTTAGAGTCTGCATACAACCAGTTGTGATGGTCTTTCTCCATACTTGGGGTAGTGTTCTTTATTTATTGGTCTTACACTGTCCGGTCTATAACGGGAGTGTTGTGATGGTCCTTCTCCATACTAAGGTTGAATATCACGCACAGTTTTGTCATTGTTACTGAGCTCATATTTATAAAAATGTCATTGTTACTGAGCACATATTATAAAAATGTCATTGTTACTGAGCTCATATTATAAAAATGTCATTGTTACTGAGCTCATATTTATAAAAATGTAATTGTTACTGAGCTCATATTATAAAAATGTCATTGTTACTGAGCTAATATTATAAAAATGTCATTGTTACTGAGCTCATATTATAAAAATGTCATTGTTACTGAGCACATATTATAAAAATGCCATTGTTACTGAGCTCATATTTATAAAAATGTCATTGTTACTGAGCTCATATTTATAAAAATGTCATTGTTACTGAGCTCATATTTATAAAAATGTAATTGTTATTTCATCTGGACCTGGTGACGTTTAGCTCTCAAACGTGAATATAGCTTACCGTAGTTCTCTGTGTGATGGGCTCCCTCGCTGGAATTTCTGTTTGCCCGCTGCTTGTTCACATTTCCTTTCCTAGATCTCTCCGCTGGGTTTTGTTAACACTATTAACCCTCACAAGAAAACCACAAGTTAATACTCCCAGTCCTCACATCAGATAGAGCAAAGCCATAACAGAATTGAAAGAATATAACGCAAAAGTTGGAGGAATAAAATGGAAATGATGAATCTTGAAACAATATAGCATAAAACTATGGGGATTAGTTAAGTCCCTTAGCGAAGAATATTTCTAGCCTAGATAGACCATCACATTGGGCGAGGGCGACAATATTCTTAGAGGGAAACATTCTGCAGACATGCTTGCTAGAAGATGCAGTTCAGAAAGCAATTTGAATATTAATAGTAGCCATGCTAATTCCTGAGTCTTTGAAAAAGGAAAAGCCGATACGGATTACAGTGCAGTATGTAGCACTTCATCCCTGACTGCAGTATATGCTATGAAACCACCTTGACATTTGAATGCACGGTAAACGTAATTCCAAAGTTGTCGTCGGGGATCGACAGCTAAATACGTAAATACGTAAATACGTATGCGTACTAGAATTTATTTTAATTAATTTTTTGGGGTATTTTTTGTGGGGGGAAGGTGGAGGTGGGGGGGGGGTGACTAGTCCCCTTTCTCTCACCGACCTCCGTTATCTGAGTGGCAGTTATATACATCTTGTTGGGGGGTTGGGGGGGGGGGGTGACTAGTCCCCTTTCTCTCACCGACCTCCGTTATCTGAGTGGCAGTTATATACATCTTGTTTGGGGGGTGGGGGGGGGGGGGGACATGACGGTTTAGAGACCTGGAGTCGAATGAGGGCCGTTGGCTGCTAGAGGCAAGCGCAATAACCACTCAGTATCTCAGCCACTTACGAACCAGTTCTATATAGAATTAGCACGTCGAAATAACAGGTCCACTATGTAACTGACATTCCGCAACGCCGGGCTCTGACCAAGGACCAAACAAAGTGAAAATTGTTCCTTCTTGCTCGGTGAAACCATTGGTAGCTGTGATGAGGACCGACCCAGGCCGTCCATTGTTCGGGTTAACCGTTGTCGAGATATCGTTAGCGCTGTCGTTAATCCTCGTCTCGCTCAGTACTAGTGTACAAACGCGCTCCACTCAGCCAGATGCCGCGTCTCTTTCCATCTATCTCCAGTTTTACCTGTCTGCGGCATGGACAGATGACTGTCACAAGACTCTCCATTTAGTCCGCTACCCTGGCCGAGATATTTATGTCCAAAATAGTGAAGCCGAGATATTTATGTCCAAAATAGTGAAGCCGAGATATTTATGTCCAAAATAGTGAAGCCGAGATATTTATGTCCAAAATAGTGAAGCCGAGATATTTATGTCCAAAATAGTGAAGCCGAGATATTTATGTCCAAAATAGTGAAGCCGAGATATTTATGTCCAAAATAGTGAAGCCGAGATACTTATGTGAAAAATAGTAAAGCCGAGTTATTTATGTCCAAAATAGTGAAGCCGAGATACTTATGTGAAAAATAGTAAAGCCGAGTTATTTATGTCCAAAATAGTAAAGCCGAGATACTTATTTAAAAAATAGTAAAGCCGAGTTATTTATGAACAAAAAAATAAATCCTAGATTTTAGTGAATAAAATAATAAACCGGAGATATTTATGAAGAGAATAGTAAACCGGATATATTTATGTACAAAATAGTAAAACAAAGATATTTATGTACAAAATAGTAAAACAAAGATATTTATGTACAAAATAGTAAAACAAAGATATTTATTAAAAAAATAGTAAATCGGAGATATTTATTAACAAAATTCAAAATCCGAGATATTTATGTACAAAATTGTAAACTGCAGATATTTATTTATGAACAAAATTGTAAACCGGAGATATATAGGAACAACATTGTAAGCCGGAGATATAAAGATACACAATTGTAAGATATGTATATACCTGAAAGTAGACGATGTGACCCTGACCACGAAAACCGAAGCACATCTCCAGATCAACTTGCAGGTCTGGGAAGAAGAGTTGAAGAAGAGAGGAATGCACATCAGCAACTCCAAAACAAAAACCATATTGATCGCCAGAGAGGAAAAGAGACATCAGATAACCATGGGAACATGAGCACTAGAGCAGGTCAGCAACTTTAAATATCTAGGAGTGGTAATAGACAGCAGGGGAGGAATCAAAGAGGAGTTAACTGCACGAAGGGCAGCAGCAGGTAGACTGTTCCATGCAATAAACAGAGGTTTCCTCAGTAGAAGAGAAATAAGCAGGAAAACAAAGATGGATGTATACCGCTCGACCTATGTGCCTGTCCTGACATATGGATGTGAGTCATGGTCAATGACTACAGCCCAAGAAAGGCAATTACAAACTTCAGAAATGAGGTACCTAAGAAAGGCGGTTCAGGTGACGAAAAGGGACAAGATCCGTAACCAGACAATACGTAGCAATCTTGAAGTTCAACCCCTGCAGACACGAGTGGAGCAGTCCCAACTACAGTGGTTTGGCCATGTCTGTAGAATGGACGAAGATCGGATACCAAGGCGATCATGGGAGATCAAAAGTCAAGGACGCAGACCCCGAGGACGTCCCAAAGTACGTTGGGAAGACAACATACGACAGTCCCTAAGGGATAGAGGGCTGGACTGGAAAGAGGCCAGGAAAAAGACGGCGGATAGAGCAGTGTGGCGTTCTCTTTGGCAAATTTCTACACCTCACGGTAAAAGAGGAGCGACTAAGTAAGTAAGTAAGAATCAAGACATTAATGCCCGCTCGTAGTAAAACCGAGATATATATGCTTACTAGTGGCTCCTCTTCTACTCTGAAGTGTAGAGCTTTCTACCTTATCTTTCTTGTCCTTCGTCTTCTACACTGCGGTGCTGAGGTTTTCTAGATTTGGCAACATACTATTCTGTTTGCTGTCTTCATATTGGCCATGTTCCAATCTAGTCAACGGTCTCTTAGAGCCTGTCTTATATTGTCATCCCAACGAACTTGGGTCATCGTGGGTGCCTGGACCCTGGAGTCTGTGCTCCCCGTGACTGCTGTGGTATTCGATTTTCTTTAATTCTGCAAATATGGTCAAACCCCAGAAGTGGAGGCTGCTGCATGCGAGTCTGCAAGAGATGAGCCTTAGATCACGCCATGTCTGATGGCGCATCTTGTCTCGTCTTGTTACATGGACACCGTGCACAAGACACAACATTTCAAAGGTTCGGAGCTGGTTTTTCTTTGTTGTATTCCTTGTTGTATTCTTTGTTGCATTTTTGTTGTATTCTTTGTTGCATTTTTGTTGTATTCTTTGTTGTATTCTTTACCAACAATTGACACCAGTAAGTCCAAGCTGGTACATAGATGGCCGCGTATACAATGAATTAAGTTTTCTTACCAAAATCGAGAAATTCATGTACACAATTAGTCAAACCATTGTACATGTGCCCCTAAAACTCTTTCCATACGCAGAAATTTAACTCTTTCCATTCGCAGTAATTTTACTATGTCCATATGTTGTTGTTTGTAGGAATTTAACTGTTCTTCTTCAAAGGGGCATAATCTTCATCGTCACTATTATCGATGGCAAAATGAAGATATTCAACTTCGTTACTGTCGCTGTCAGAATGTTATGCTCTCCATTTCCCCACATATTTTCATCATACATACACGATGTTATTAAAGATTGTGTCTGGATGGCCGTTAACAAATTCTTGACATTGATATCAGATGTCTGAGAATTCATACTGTCTTTGTTTACAACGTAAACCATCAACGAAAATTGATCAACAAACTACAATCTTATTCCATTCTCTTTAGAACGGCACAGGGAATACGAACTCTTCTCGATTAAAAACACAATTAGTTTTTATAAGGTAGCTCAAAAACTTGCAAGTTTAACAAAGAAACAAAAATGTCGCTAGAGTAAGACATAAACAATAGAAAACTGTAGCATTTAAAGTTGCAAGACATATTGGAAGCGCTTACAGAATTAATTAATATAAGTCATGTCATACGACATTTTTCCCATTGCTGGGGTAGTCGAGGGGTTTTGAATGCTGAGGACTACAGGCCGCTTCGCCACTGCTGTCACCACGTCGTGTGCTGGCCATGATTGTTTATTTCACCCCCAACAGAAAAACATTAAATGCCATACCTGGGATTCGAACCGCTGCCTTCCTTGACGGCAGGCAGGCCACGAAACCATTCATTATTTTATGTAATCAAACCGATTTCTTCACTCACACAGAGTACTTTAATAATCAAAACATGTTCCTGTACGCATTCAGTGTATGGTCTTCTACCCACTGAGTTCATGTTCCTCTAGACATTCAGTTAATGTTTTCTATACATTCAGCTTATGTTCCTCTATGCATTCAGTTCATGTTTCTCTACACATTCAGTTCATGTTCCTCTATACATTCAGTTCATATTCCTCTATACATTCAGTTTGTGTTTCTCTACACATTAAGTGTATGTTCCTCTACGCATTCGGTGCAATTTTCTCTATGCACTCAGTTTATGTTCCTCTATACATTCAATTCGTGTTCCTTAAACATTCAATGTATTTTAGCGACAATAACGTTCGCAAAGACAAGTTAATTATAAGCACTCTGGAACCATATACAACAGACAGAAGTAGATAAAATTAAGTAATAGGCCCTTTGGAGTCGAACACCGGGCCTTCAAGTGACGGATGTTGCATGTCGCAAAGACAGACACCAACTAAGGTGTCAGGCTAACCGGACAACGAAAATGGCTCAATACACTAGATATTCAGCTATCTAACTTTCTCTAAGTTTTGGTTCTCGAGAAGTCTGCTATCTAAATTTTTCTAAGTTTTGGTTCTAGAGAAGTCTGTTTCCTTTATCTAAATTTTGGTTCTAGAGAAGTCTCCTATTTAACTTTCTCTAAATTTTGGTTCTAGAGAAGTCTACTATCTAACTTTCTCTAAATTTTGGTTCTAGAGAAGTCTCCTATCTAACTTTCTCTAAATTTTGGTTCTAGAGAAGTCTACTATCTAACTTTCTCTAAATTTTGGTTCTAGAGAAGTCTCCTATCTAACTTTATCTAAGTTTTGGTTCTAGAGAAGTCTGCTATCTAACTTTCTCTAAATTTTGGTTCTAGAGAAGTCTACTATCTAACTTTCTCTAAATTTTGGTTCTAGAGAAGTCTCCTATCTAACTTTCTCTAAATTTTGGTTCTAGAGAAGTCTACTATCTAACTTTCTCTAAATTTTGGTTTTAGAGAAGTCTCCTATCTAACTTTATCTAAGTTTTGGTTCTAGAGAAGTCTGCTATCTAACTTTCTCTAAATTTTGGTTCTAGAGAAGTCTGTTTCCTTTATCTAAATTTTGGTTCTAGAGAAGTCTACTATCTAACTTTCTCTAAATTTTGGTTCTAGAGAAGTCTACTTCTTAACTTTTATTCTCAGTGTCTTCATCCTTCTTGTTAATGTCCTAAGTGTCCGTAATTTCAAAGATTTGCAAAAAAGTGTAAGAATTTTCTACTAAGCTTCTGCATTATCACCAAATAGTGTCATTTTTGTTTTTAACAAATGTTCTCATATTGACCCATAATGTCAGGAGCCTTTTTACTAACATTCTTCATGCTTATGAAAGAGTTTCATTATTTTTTGATAACAAAGAATCATCGTTTTAAATCTACTTTAGGAGCGAAGAGTAATCAGGGTCAGGTGTGACGAACTGATGAATGTGGAAGCGAAGGGTTATCAGGATCAGGTGTGACGTACTGATGAAAGTGGGAGCGAAGAAAAAAGGGCCAGGTGTGACGTACTGATCAAGGTGGGAGCGACGGGTTATCAGGATCAGGTGCGATATACTGATCAACGTGGGAGCGACGGGTTATCAGGATCAGGTGCGATATACTGATCAAGGTGGGAGCGACGGGTTATCAGGGTCAGGTGTGACGTACTGATTAAGGTGGGAGCGAAGAGTTATCAGTGTCAGGTGTGACGTACTGATTAAGGTGGGAGCGAAGAGTTATCAGTGTCAGGTGTGACGTACTGATTAAGGTGGGAGCGAAGAGTTACCAGTGTCAGGTGTGACGTACTGATTAAGGTGGGAGCGAAGAGTAATCAGGGTCAGGTGTGACGTACTGATTAAGGTGGGAGCGAAGAGTTATCAGTGTCAGGTGTGACGTACTGATTAAGGTGGGAGCGAAGAGTTATCAGTGTCAGGTGTGACGTACTGATTAAGGTGAAAGCGAAGAGTAATCAGGGTCGGGTTAAACATACTTTTCAAAATCCAACTTCATGACCTCGTTTATGCTTTCACAACATACTGTGTTACAGCAGCCTGGACATTGAGCTGGGGATTGACACAGTAATCATAATAGCAGTCAGCCTTCTGATGACCCTAGCATCGCATTACATTCAGAAAGCCATATGTACACCTTATCAAGAACATCAGGATGTAAGAGGAGCCACTGTAACCAGCAACCAAATATACGTTGTCAAATCCACTCTGCACGAGTAACTTCGAACAGCAACTACAACAGCAGCCATTATTTTGTGGTAAATTATTTTCATTGTTCATTAGTTTCTCCATTTTCCTGGCCACTCTCACCGAGACTTATGCCCAAAAAAGCAAATTAGGTTTAAAGTTCACAGTTCACGAGACGGATGACGTAACAGCTTTCATTTTTCTGTAGAGCTGTCATTCATGCTGCTAACGATTGAAGATAGGCGTATAGTGTGTGTTTGCGTAATAAGTATATGGATACGAAACTAACTGGGCTAATTTACAGGAAACTCAAACAAGTAGAAATGGGTATCTTGTAAAATGAGGAGTGAATAAAGGGAGAGAATGAGAGAGAGAGAGAGAGAGAGAGAGAGAGAGAGAGAGAGAGAGAGATAAAGAAAGAACGAGAGATAGAGAGAGAGAGAAAGATAAAGAAAGAACGAGAGAGAGAGAGAGAGAAAGATAAAGAAAGAACGAGAGAGAGAGAGAGAGTACACTACAGAGATGCAGAAAGAAGAAGGTGTGAAATATGGCAGGAAGGAATGTGAAAGAGATGGAATGAGAAAGATGGAGAGAGAGTGGAAGGATAAGAGAGAAGAAGCAAGAACCAAGAAAGAGAGACGAAAAGAGACCATTCAAGATATCAAAATGATACAAATGAAATATTTCTGACTCTTTGACATAAATTATATCAAATGAAAGACTGCACAGTATAACCTAAGCCAGATGTAAAAATCGTACGGAAAATGCGGGTGTTTGAGGCACAAATAAAGAGAGACTAGGTAACAACAAAATAGTCTTCGTCGGTAGATACAGTCTGTAACAATTAATGAGGCGAGCTATTCAAAACGTGTGAAATTATACTAGAAAGAGAAAACGAAACTTATCTAAGTGAGAACCTCGCCAATGTAACCTGCCTACACAATGAACTTGTGACCCATGCAGCATTTTAGATATTTCGTTTTCTTCTGTTAGTGTAACTGATTTTAAATTGTGTGTGTTTTTTTTAACTAGACACTTTATAACGCAGAGACATTACTTCTGGTCGTATCGGAGGCCTTTTGCCCATCAGAACGTCACCGGCATCCAGGTCTGCACTCTTGAAGGCATCCATGAGGAAAGACTAACATTGGTATACGTTTGTAAGAACAACTTATTCCGACTTTTGTAGCATACAATCGAATCGTACAGGTGAAGCAAGTATGCAATCTGGTTTGGTCCTCATATAAACAACCCTTGATCAGATCGGGTCCACATATAAAGAACCATTGATCTGATTGGGTTCACATATAAACAACCCTTTATCTTATCAGGTCCACATATAAACGACCCTTCATCTGATCGGGTCCACATAGAAACAAACCTTGATCTGATTGAGTTCACATATAAACAACCCTTGATCTGATTGAGTTCACATATAAACAACACTTCATCTGATTGGGTTCACATATAAACAACACTTCATCTGATTGGGTTCTCATAGAAACAACACTTTATCTTATATGGCCCATATAGAAACAACACTTCATCTTATTTGGTCCACATAGAAACAACACTTCGTCTGATTTGGTCCACATAGAAACAACACTTCATCTGATTTGGCCCACATAGAAACAACACTTCATCTGATTTGGCCCACATAGAAACAACACTTCATCTGATTTGGCCCACATAGAAACAACACTTCATCTGATTTGGTCCACATAGAAACAACCCTTCATCTGATTGAGTTCTCGTAGAAACAACCCTTCATCTGATTGAGTTCTCAAAGAAACAACCCTTCATCTGATTGAGTTCTCGTAGAAACAACCCTTCATCTGATTGAGTTCTCGTAGAAACAACCCTTCATCTGATTGAGTTCTCGTAGAAACAACACTTCATCTGATTTGGCCCACATAGAAACAACACGTATCCGATTGGGTCATCGTAGAAACAACGCTTCATCTGATTTAGTTCACCTAGAAACACATTTTCATTAAATGTTGACAGTTTTGAATGCTTTAAGTTTCCCATGTTTGTGTGGAAAAATCGAATTTAGTCGCATTGTACGGCCATTTCTCGTAGAAAGATCTATAACTCGTACTAGTCAAACTGAATATGGCAGATTAAAAGTGATACTGGTTGCAAAGTAAGGAAGGAACGAGGCGAGGAATATGTGCACGTCTTTATTGAAGATTTTTCTCTCAAACTAAATGCCAGTTTCCGTTAAAAGGGAAAGTTTGACTTCCCCACAGAATCACAATAAATCAGGCGTCCCCGAAAATAGACGTCACAGTAGAAGAATAGCACGGAGCGAAAGGTTAGCGTCCAGGCGGCCCTTGATATTTAATAAGAAAATCGAACTTCTGCAGAAGATCAGTATATTCGTGTCTTGCCCCAGGGTGGATTTTCCTCATTCCACTTATTATCCTGGTAGCTAGGAGATCTGAAGTGGTTAAATGGGCTGCTCCACTCTAGGCCTAGCTCAAAGCGTTTCTCATATTCTCATTTGGAGATCTCGCTTTGTGAGCTGGATCACTCCATCTTGACTTTTGGCTTGAAGTTGCTGTACTTATCGAATTTCGAAATTCCACACCAGCCCACTTGAACCGGAGCTCAGAAGCGGCCCGAGACATTGCTGGGAAGCAGACAGAATCAGCATGGTTGCTGAGTGGGTTTGTTGCATCCTGTCTTCCGAGAATTGAGCAGGCGTTTGTATTTGGGCTAAATGAAAAGAGATGATTAGACACCCTTGATTTATCTAAATAATTTGTTCAATATAGTTTCTGCTTGATGGGCGCATCTTTCTAGTTTGCGGTGCTCATTTCCAGAAAAATTGTTTGTTTTTAGAAAGTTATTATCGTGCTGGAGAAGCAGGTGGCTTAGCGGTTAGTACATGGATGGCTTGACTAATGGGACACGGGCTCAAATCTTGTTAATGCATGTTTGTTTTTTTCTATCGGTGTAAAATGCAAATCTAGGCTATAGACTGCATTATTAAGCGGCCGTTAATTCTGAGACCTACTTAAGCCCAGTAATGATAGTTTGTATCTTAATTATCGCGCAGTTTCAAACCTATTTATGTGTTCCGTCCTCTTTAGTTCCACCTTCCTGATCCTGACTAAACTGACTTCCTATTCAATCATTCATCATCATGTGTATTGTTTATGTCTGGCTGTTGCCACTTCTTCTTCTTTTCCTTCTTCTTCTTCGCTCGTTCTCAATCTACCACTGCCAAGTTCCGGAAAGGGTTTTACAAGTAGCGGGATGTTGTCCAGAGAACGGAATGCGTTGTGTCGCTAGTTTCAGCTTGACTGCGATATTTGCACCTTTCAGTCCAAAACATCCTTCTTCAGCAGGACATGTGCGGTCACTGAGCCATTACTTATTTGTGTTCTTTATGGACTTTTAATCTTTAGTACCGCTATAGATTCAATCTTGACTTCCCCGCTGTTTTTGGCCATGTTATTTTCAACTCAGCGTATGTTTGGTTGTACTGACCGGTTTCCTTCTGAAAGCATGTCTTACCCATCTCTGCCAGCATCCTTACCCACGTGAAATGATGTAAATGCTACGTGAACTTAGATCACCTCGATAATATGTTATTCACTTCTTTGTATCTATGTCATCAGCCAAGGCTGGCAAAATAGTTTGTAGGCCAATCATCTGATCATGAGCGCGTGCGTTCAAAAACTTTGAAAAACATATGTTTCTATATTGGAGATAAAATAAAATACTGTGAATATTACGTGTCAACTGCCGGGGCACGCGGCATTTATTCCTTCAGCCCTATATAAAATCCTGTGGACCTCAGCAAAGGAAACCAAGCGCTGTTGTGATAGTTCATGTGTTTTGTTAGATCAAGTTTATATAAACAGACGGAGAATGGCCTGCTGTAGTCATTTGACAGGAATGTCTCCAAACCTTACATTCGCTCGAACCGATAACACCAGACAGTAGGGCCCCAGAGCAAGATCGATGTAATAGGCAATCCATATTTTCACCACCGACCTTTACGTAATATATTCGCAATTGGTAATTATTTTCGCCACTTTGTTCAGTTATTAATTAATGAGTTGCCATTTGTTTCATTAGAACTATGCATGTTGAATTTGCTTAGCGATGTCAATAAGGAAGATCGATAGAAACATATTAATTAGGTCACGAAAGAAACACTTACAATTAAAGATCTGATCTTAAATAGTAAGATGGTTGATGCAACAGCATTCTCTCAGTGACTGACACTTGCAGGTACACGCCAGAGCGACATGCCTTCTTCTGTATGCACATCAGAACTCAACGACTGGCTCAAAGAATGATGATTACATTTGGATGCTGGAATAATAAATGAAAGTCAAGGTGTCTGAGCCATTCGTGGCTGTGTCTTTACATGCTCGAGGAAGAAATCAAATGGACAGGATAGAAGTTTGAAAAGGCAGGAACGAATTCTGCTACAGATACGCTCTAGAAAGATTGTGTCTCTAATAGTAGGGGTGTCATTCATTGTGGTTACATCAGTGTGTATGACTTGTGAAGGCAGTCACACAGCAGACTGCCGTCGGGTAGGAAGTGTTGGAGACTTTATTATACTAGGTTTTATCGTTATATGAGGTAGCGGGACTCATCTCTCCTAACTGTATACCAAACCACCATTTACAACTGGGTATGCTGGACCATGTCAAGACCTCGAAGCAAACCCAGTTCCTTTGCCACGTGTGTCAAGCACTCTATCTGTTTTTACACTTGGACGCACGCTCCAAAGTGCATGTATTTGATGTTAGCGTTAGATAATGATACTGTTTGACAGATGTACACAAAAATTCATACTGGTTGGGAGTACTGCGTCCACGATCTGCTGAGACAGGCCGGCTCCCAAATTCTAATCCATTGTCAGGACCAGACAATGATCTGCCTCTCTCATAGGACATCTCTTACACGTAGGACAACGAGGACATTGACAGCTAGTGCCCTTCGTTGTTTGCTCTTTAAAAAAACGTCTTTTCCCTCCATAAGAGTGGCAGTCTGGCTTATGCTTCTGTGGTCACCATGCAGGATATTTCTTCATTGGACTGTGGAAGGGAACGCTGTTTCTATACTCCTCTCGTGGATTCGACATACTTGTAGATTATGGTCTAAGCCACAAGCGTAAATGTGAGTGTGTGCGATTTCTAGTTTTTTTAAAACTAATATTTTAGTCTGCACTAGCCTGTTCGTATTCCTCCTCTTCTTCTTCGTTCACTCCCAAACAAGCCGATTTCCTTCACTCATAAACATGTCATCCTGTCTGAGACTTCCCTCGTCACCGTACAGAATATCCCTCGATTGAGTTAGAAAGGGCCATGCTCTCCCTCTGCTCCTGTCATAGAGTCGACAGACTTGTACAAGATGTTTTACGGTCTGTCTGTTCCCACCCCACACGGGCACATGTCTGTATATCAGATTTGTAATTTGTTCACCAGATGGTGTCTCAGTCTGAATTGGCCTGTTTGTAGTCTGAATATTGTCACGTGATCACTTTTTAGGGAAGCGTAATATGTCTCTGCTTTATCAGCCTCTTGGTGTTCTTCTGCCATTTGTTTATTATCGATGGCATTATCTCGTCGTATGTAGCACTATCTTCAGTTTGCATTTCCCTTCATTTCTCTTAGATTAGCTGTCCCCTTATCTCTATTAAGTTTGCAGTGGACAGAAATCCTTTGTATTTTCATTTTGTGCGATAAATCACTAAATACCCGACTGTTACTGGGGCCTGAAATTGAAAGACAAGAAGAGCAATTGTAATGTGTCATATTTGTCGTAGGATGTGACAAATGACAAATCAACGTATCATGACTTGAAATAAATTTGTTGAAGAGCTATGCTCAGCAGGGAGCTAAAACGCTATTGATTGATTAATAGATTACAAGTGTCTCTAACAGACTATCCAATTCGTTCATTTAATGATTGCTGAAGATCATTATGACCGATAGAGAATCTGTGAGAAACAGTTTTTGTTTTCTGGAATGATTTTTGCTTTCTGAAATGGTTTTTGTTGCCTAGAATGGTTTTTGTTTTCTGAAATGGTTTTGTTTTCTGAAATGGACTTTTTTTTCTGAAATGGTTTATGTTTTCTGAAATGGTTTATGTTTTCTGAAATGGTATTTGTTTTCTGAAACAGTTTTTGTTTTCTGAAATGGTTTATGTTTTCTGAAATGGTATTTGTTTTCTGAAACAGTTTTTGTTTTCTGAAATGGTTTTTGTTTTCTTGACTGGCTATTGCAGCTGTTATAATGCGTCTGAGTCAGCTCTGAAGCTGATTAAGAATTGTTGAGTTGCCAATGAGATTTATATTTCTTGTGCATCAGAAATGTTGCATCTCTCTGAGTTCTTCACAGCTGTTCTTGTTGATCTGTCTGTGTAGATGTGTATTCATCCATGCTATTGCTGACTAGAGGGTGACCCATTAATGACAAGTAAGGCAGAGATTGACAATATATATGATAGCAATAACGTTTTTGTGAAAGCTCATGCATTTTTAATAAGAATCAGAGAATATGCAGTGACAATCAAGTGCTGCACTACTGTGCCATTCAGCCGCTCTAGAATAGAGCAACTGAGGCCAATTATCTTGTCACAAACAACCAACTAACCAGGGTTGCGCTAGGGAATGGCAACTCTATCGTGAACGATGATAGATACATTAACACTGCAAGAAAACATCACGTGCATTTCCGGAGTACCTTGCCAGGAATTTATTTGTGTTGTGGGTTGGTGTTCAAAGAGAAACAAAATATGGACGTTGACAATGAGAAAACGAAAAGCCAAAACGTGCAGCAAGAAAAAGCGAAGTACATAGAACGAAACTGTTAAAGACATATTAGTGGTGATCCAAAGAAGGAGACAGAGAAAAAACCCCCAAAAAGGCACTAACGTGGTTACATCAGATAGTTAGTGCGCTACTAAATCCTGGTATGTATCTTCCTTATTTTCGGACGCTGTCAACTTTGGTGGTGTTGTTGTTGGTGTTGTTGTTGTTGGTGTTGTTGTTGTTGGTGTTGTTGGTGTTGTTGTTGTAGTTGTTGTTGTTGGTGTTGTTGTTGTTGGTGTTGTTGTTGTTGGTGTTGTTGTTGTTGGTGTTGCTGAATATCTACAATGAGTAAAGTTACTCTTTTGTGTACCCTTAACGGGACGTTGATGGTGAGTTGCAGTAGCTTTCCTCACATCCCGAGCGCGCTGATGAAAGTGGACCGGTGTTCTCCAGGTTGTTGCTTTATGTTTTACTTCGTCTGCGTGTCGCTCACTACTACGAAGACCACGTCGATCCACCCCCTCGTTACCCAGGCTGCCACGAAAACAGTCTGTTTCCAGAGCGCCTGCATGGACATGAAGTGGGAATCTTGACCAGTATGTTTTAGCTGACATAAAGAATGTTCTGACTGACCAGACGTCAGTCTCCTACCCCCCCCCCCCCGCCCCCCCCCCAGTCTAAACAGAAATACATATACAATGATAAGTTATGTTCTCCCTAACGTCTATCTGATCATGTCAATTAGGCTCAATTACATTTCAGTGGATAGCTTGGATTGAGCTATTTTAAGAATTAAGTGTTTTTTCAGCGATGCACACGAGTTAAAGTCAGGAATCCGACTATTTTTATGGCTCATGTGCTCTGATATAACAACAAGACTGCATCTGGATGAAAGTAGGTTAAAACCTTAACTGGAAACGTCCTTTTGGCCTGTCCATATATCAAACCATAACGCTGTTTCTCGGAGGAACCATAATTTATACCCGCAATTCCTGTACAATAACGATCAGGGTTGCGACCCTTGGTTCCATGCGTCACACTAACAATTCATAAGTCAGCAGTTAATCTGAGTGTTAGCTCTAGTCGACTGCCAGCTTATTCTTCACTCTAGGAGAGCGTTTCAGTCATTTCAGTCAAAATAAGTCACGAAATGGAGGCAAATCTCCCGCTCACTAAACCGCCGTCTCCATAGTAACGCTGAGACCAAGAGGATAATATTACATGCTATGCACAGATAACTCGTGAATAACTCGAAGAGCTGGGCTATTACGGCAATCATCCATCGTTTTATATATATATATATATCTTTTGTAATGGTTATGTTTATAGCGTCTGATGGGCACAGTAGTTAGAGCACTTGTCTGCTGCAGCGCAAAGGGCCTGGACTGAACTTTCGATCTCCAAGGCCAGTGTGGGTGGTGAAGTGGTTAACGACACGACTCACACCTCAAACATGCGTATTTTTGGATCTGGCAAGGTAGCGTCTCTAGGGAAAGAAAGCTCATTTTAAACATGCGTGCTGAAGTAAGTTTAACTAGTCCGTAAGGCGCAAAACACAGTAAATACATTCCGTCTTATGAAACAAAACGAAGGAAAAACAAATTCCCGATCGCGACAAGCTACTACAAGGCACGAGGAATGCGCTTGTAAAATGAAATGGATAGAGGACTTTGTAGACGACCTAATACAACGACAGAGGCAAAACATTTCTACATAGAAATTCCAGTTCGGCTAAACCAACAACCCATCCTTACGTGGAGATGTACGTTGTAAATGGGAGAAAGAGTAAATAATTTTGGGAGAAAGAGCAAATAATTTTGGGAGAAAGAGTAAATAATTCTGAGAGAAAGAGCCAATAATTATGGGAGAAAGAGTAAATAATTGTGGGAAAAAGAGTAAATAATTTTGGGAGAAAGAGTAAATAATTGCGCAAGTACTTATCATAACAAGCCAAGAAACTCATCAGGGAGCAAACAGGCTTCAGGCCTGGAAGATCATCCAGGTCTCTAACCTGGCACAACTGATCCAGGACGAGTACGAACGTAAACAGATCACAGGAGTAACTTTTATTGACTTAAGCGTAGCTTAACCTATAGATGCAGAGGTCACAAAATTCATTTATACCGATGATACAGCAGTAGCTGCCCAGGGAAGGGGCTTCGAAGAAGTCGAACAGAAACTGACAAACGCCCTTGATTCCCTTGCTCTATATTACCCCCCCAAAAAATCACTTCAAACAAAACCCCAGCAAAACTCAAGTATGTGTCTAACATCTCAGAAATAGAAAGGCGAACAGAAAGTTGCAGATAAAATGGCAAGGACAGGATCTAGAACACATCACGGTCCCCAAATACTTGGGAGTAAATGAGGGTCGCACGCTGTCCTATGCCTCACATTGTGAGGAGATAAAACAGATAAATACATGTGAGAAATAGTATCATACGAAAACTAACTGTCACAACATGGGGAGCAAAGCCAGATGTCCTCAGAACATCAACACTCGCTATGTGTTTCTCTGTAGCTGAGTACGCCGCACGAGTCTAGAAGAACTCTGCACATGTCAAACAAATAGATATAGCAATAAATGAGACAAGCCGTATAGTTACTAGATGCCTAAAACCTACACCAACTGAAGAAATATGCACACAAATTGGCATAGTGCCATAATAGATACGAAGAACTGTCGTGTTAGAGATGGAAAAGAGAAACAGGTAAATGACCCAAGACACTCTATGTTCGGACATCGGGTGCAGTGCTGAAGGCTAAAGTCAAGACTAAGTTTCTTACAGTCAACCCGACTTCTACAGTCTAGTCCAGGAAATCGATGCATCGAAAGTTGGAACCAGCTGACACAGGTCCCCTTGATCGACTTACGAGAGGAACCCGCGCATGCGCATCTCCTGCCCAACATGGAAGTTACTAAATAGACTTCGAACTGGTGTATTACGATGCAGGAAAAACCTGAAAAGATGGCTAATGGGATGATGAAACATTTGAATGTGGAGTAACACAAGACCAGGACCATCTGATGATCTGCCCACCGGAGACTTGTAGCATGGATGACCTGCTGAGTGCCAGTGACAGTGCAATCCACGTGGCTGAATACTGGAAGAATAAAGTGTGCGTAGTGCCTAGGACACGGAAAGTAAGTAAGTATCGTGCAATGTTGTTTGTAAGCAAACAATACTATTCATTACTAACATTAACTGAACATCAGTAACCTGTGACCCTAATCAAATATCACTACCAGGATATTGACATCACGCAAAATGGCTCCCAACCTGTTCATATCACATTATATTAATCCCAATCTTTCGATATCGCACAATATCATACTTCCTCCATCAATACCAGACCATTTCACTCCTCATCTATTGATATCACTTCAAATTACTCCCCACCTAATGATATTAGATCTAATCACTCTCGTCCTATGGACATCTGATCATATCACTGTGCACCCATTGATATAACATCATATCACTGCGCACCTACCGATATAACATTGTATCACTGTACACCCATTGATATAACATTATATCACTGTACACCTACTGATATAACATCATATCACTGTGCACCTACTGAAATAACATCCTATCACTGTGCACCTACAGATATAACATTAAATCACTCTCTTGATTTTTGTATCACTTTATTGTAATTCGCACTTTCTCCAGCTGTCAACTCGATTATAAAAGAACCAAAACAAAAGACCATGTGCCAATCATCTATGGTAGGATTTACTTTTTTCTTCTGTCAAAAATGATTTTAGTTGTGCCCTATTCCAGGAACTTCGGTGAATAAGCACAACATTCTTCTGTTGAAATCCAAACGAGACTAAGACCTTCAAAGTGGGAATGAGCTTTTGTGGTCCTGACCACACAGCCACAGTTATGCCTGAAGCCCATTTTAACACTCATTATACTACTGCCAACACACTTCCACCCTCCCTTTCCTGATTTATGAAAACGAAAAAATTGCAGCCGTTTCATTATCCCGTGGGCATGTCTTGATCACATTGAGCGTATGTCACAGTTCGTCATTTTGTGTCTGGTCTGCGGGCAATTAAAAAATGGAAGTCAACGACCTTGAATCAATGAGGCGTTTGTCACTTCAGTAATACAACACCTATTTGTGTACCTGAGCTGTTGTCCTGCACACGTCTCATATTGAACGTCGGGAAGCTTTTTAAACGTCGTAGCAGTTAATTGTAAACAAAGATTATGGGGAGGAAGACTAACGTCTGGTCAGGCATAACATATTAATCAAACATGTTAGTCAGGTTCAGGCAAAACATACTGGTTTCCTCGTAGTCTTTCCTGGAAACGGGGTGTTTTTAATGGCAGCCTGGCTAACGAGGTGGGAGATCGATGTTATACCGTAGTAGCACAACCGCCTGGGGGACCCCGATCCACCTTCATCAGCACGCTTGGGATGTCAGGAAAGCTACAACACACCGCCACTAAACGTTCTTTTTAGGGACCACGTAAGAGTAAATCTACTTATTGTGGGCATTTCTTCAACAACAAAAACAACAAACAAATAGTGTTTGTTAGTAACACCTATCACAAAATACGCACACTCCTGCACTCAGGAAACATTTATAACTAAAAACAGAAAAGCAAGTGAAGTAATAGGCAGTCGGGATTCGAACCATGGACTTCCACGTGACGAGAGCGCCTTGTTAAAAGAGTGATACGAGTTGATGTAATTGTCTATACAAATGTTGTTGTCATCGTGGTCACTAACAAACATGCCATCAGTATTGAAAGTGCAGTGTATAGTAGCAGCCCATTCCACTTTCAGTCATGACAACGCTCCATTGTAGTGGCCTCTCGAGTCACAATCTTGGACATCTTTCTATGAAGAACAAACTGCTGCACGTTTAACTTAACTTAACTTAACGTCCTTATATTGGTTTAGAAGACCCTGCAGCGTCTGTATACAACCAGTTTCATTTACATTACCCTGCTCTAAAAGCTATGCACATCGAGTTTATTCTTAAATGCATTAACTGTCCCTGCCTCAACTACCTCCCCTGGCAATGCATTCCAAGCATTCACCACTCTCTGACTAAAAAAATATTTCCTAATATCTAATTTGGACCTCTTTTTAGTCAAATTGTAGCTATGCCCTCTTGTTATTGTGGGTGGCTGTATTTTTAAAAAAAACTTGTTATAATCTAATTTATCCATTCCTCTGATCATCTTATAAACCTGTATTAAGCCTCCATATTCTCACTTATTATTCTCCTTGTAATGTCTATGAGAGGGCCTACTTTGTCTTTCGTTCTTTGTTTATTTCTAACATAAGAGAAGCTTTTACTTTCAGTCTTGATCCTCTGAGCAAGTTTGTTTTCGAAGTCTATTTTTTATTCGCTGTCTGAGATATGTTCTGCTTGTCCAAATACTTTAAATATGTTTCTTTTGATTTACCTGCCTCTATATATTTTTTTCCATGCTTCATTTTTAGCTCTTCTACATTTCACTACAAATCTAGCTATCCACTTTTTACGCTTGGGGTTTACCCCCCTACATGGAACACATTCCTCTTTTAGCGTTTCTAGAACTGTTTTAAAACTCTCCCACTCCTGTTCAACATCTGTTCCTTCGACAATATCTTTCCATATTATGTGGTTCGCTGCCTCTTTCATCCTCTTAACATCTGGTTTAGAGTAGTCGTATGTTTGCGTGTTTATGTTTACTTCTTTCCATGCAATAAGATCCCAACGGATGATTTGATGGTCACTTGAGCCAAACAGTTCCCCAATTATAACGTTTTCAATCATATTTTTCTCTGTAGTAAAAACGTGTAGCTGCCCCCCCCCCCTCCCTGCCTATCACAACACACTTCATTGATCCAGGGAACTACATTAGCCAGTACAACCTGGGATGGGGCAGGGGTCACCAGAATGGCTATGTGAAACCACCTCTGGACTGCACGCCTGTATTCTCTTTCAGGGTTTATTCCTGAGCGTGCATTGTAGTTCAAAGTCTGCATTAAACTCGCGGACGGAGATACTGTTTCCGCTTTCCAACAGGAACACCATCAGTGTAAATGTAAAACCAACTTACAATTACAGAATGAAAGAACTAATCATTCACACCTCATAAACAACGAGACTAGTAATATAAAGTGTCGAAAACACGTTATCCTCTACAGTAATGTCTGCAAAGGACTGCCTGCACCATCACTCTCCCACAACCATCCTTACCCCAGTGTACAACTTCACCTAGAGATAGGATATGGATATTCCGTACAATCAGCCGTCGACGATGCCACGGCTCTTAATAGAACCTATTTAGTGCGTAAATGGTATTCTGGAAAACTGTGTTTAGTCAAATGGTTACGATTAATTAAGTTAACGTTCAATGGAAAGTTAACACCCCAGTTTGGGCTGAATTTTCTTCTATAGCGGGCAACAGGTGTCGACATTTGGTGGAATGTTTATTGTCAGGGTACAAAGCAAACTCGACACCGGGAAACCAGTTAACCTTGAGCGAGTGATTAAGGAGGTCATAAGCGTCTTCTGTCGGTTTCCTTTCTCTGGAGATCCGTCACATAACTCTCTGCTCCCAGAGTGCAACTGTTAGGGACGTGATTTTACTTTCTGTCACCCTCATTTGCATCTTCTTTCGGAGAGGATGCGTCTGTGGCGGAGGGTGGCAGAGAAGTCATTTTGGGGGCAAATGGTCACAGGTTCAACCTCATACATTGTAGCCACGCACCAGTACAAGTTAACCTCGCCGATAACGTGTACCTGTATTACTGTCAGGGAAGGAAAGGAAGTGAGGAAGGGAATTGGTCGCCCCTACCTCCCAACATGCTGAGGCCTAGTACAAAGAAATACCGACCACCTCATCTCCGACAGCAACAACTGCTGTATGTTAACCATATTATGTGAGGCGAGTAGTGAGACGAGATTACACGAGGTGAGATTATGTGAGCAGAGATTATGTGAGACAAGATTATTTCAGTCGAGATTACGCGAGACAAGGTTATATGTGACGAGATTACATGAGACGAGTTTATATGAGACGAGATAATTTGAGCAGAGATGATGTGAGAAGAGATTATATGAGACGAGATTACGCAAGACAAGATTTAGTCTGCCGAGATTACGCGAGACGAGATTATTTGAGCAAAGATTAGATAAGACGAGATTATGTCTGACGAGATTATCTGAGACGAGATTATTTGAGCAGAGATTATGTCAGACGAGATTATAGCTGACGAGATTCCGTGAGACGAGATTGTGTGAGACGAGACTAAATTACATTTCACTATACATTATAGGAGACGAGATTATGGGGGACGAGATTTATTTTTATCGCGTACTGTATTGTATGCTTTACCGGTAAGTGCTTCTTACTTTAGCCCTCATTGTTTCATTGTGTTCACTTCATAGTGGTACCATCTTCTTCTTCGCTCTTATCACCTTGTGGCAAATAGACCCTCAACCAACCCTCTCTATTCACTCTTACCACCTTGTGGCACATAGACCCTCAACCAACCCTCTCACTTCGCCCATACCACCTTGTGGCACATAGACCCTCAACCAACCCTCTCACTTCGCCCATACCACCTTGTGGCACATAGACCCTCAACCAACCCTCTCACTTCGCCCATATCACATTGTGACACATGTCCCATCAACCAACCCTCTCACTTCGCCCATATCACATTGTAACACATGTCCCATCAACCAACCCTCTCACTTCTTGGCAGTGAAATAGATAACACAATCTATAGCCCAATTACTGAGAACTAGGATACGCCCTAGTTGCTTGGGCCGTCGCGAATTCAGGGATAGAGCCCACAGTTTGGTTTGGGTAGGACATTCAATGAAACATAGATGCTCTGATCAGAACTGATGGCAAATGACAAACCTAGAAGACCCAGATGACGAGTCTTGAAAATGCTCCAAGATGACGCAGACCTTGACTTTGGTCAATCGAGAAGACGGGAGGAATAGAATGCTGAAGATGACCCGTTGACGCATACCTGCACACTGGCCCAGGTAACGCACTGACTCAGTAACAGAAACTGCTTCTCCCAACGCAGATTCAGGGCATAACCTGTTAATAGAATAAGTTAAGCGAAAATACTGCCAGTGTTCTACATAAATAGCTATGGAGAAAGACTGACTTGGAGGTCCTAGGAGGTAGAATCTCAGACATTCCCCATAATCACATTTAAAAAATAAATGCACGAGCATCTCGAGTGACAAGACAAACATGGCTACCATCCTCGTGTGTTTCACACATCCCCTCAGCATTTAAATCGATCCACAGATTATCTTTCTGTTTCCGTTTCCCTGTGTTTCTTGTATGCCCTATTCCTCTCTCACGTTGCTATTGGCGCGTTCAACCAACATCTCGGTTTCACATTTAAACGACCTCACGCGAACGTAAACAAAACAATATTTTTCAAGATCAAACTTAACTGAACTTTGAACTTTGGCCTATCCAGCGCGTGGACTTGGGAGTGAGAAGTTTGTCAGAAAATATTCCCGCCTTTACTGTCTTATAAAGATAAGCAGTGATGTTTTCTCAGACTTATTCGTTCATAGACCTGGCTATTCTGTCAAAATTATATTCCTGAAGGGGTGTATCCCTATCGGTTCACATTACCTAAATACATTTGTGGATAACATCTGTGCTTCCTGAATGCACCTGTCAGAACAGTCAATGCGAACATCTCTGAAGTTTCTACTACCCACACAGGGCTCACCTGACGCGTCACCATTTTTGTTATCAACATTATGAAGTTACGGTTTCGATGTTTGACCCTGCCAATCTTCCATCAACACGGATAAGTATTTCAACTTGCGTAGAAATATCCATACTTTTCTGTTTGGAATGCAGCGATCTTCGCTATCGAAACTGTACTTTGACAAAGAGTCCTTGAAGAAGATCTCACTTGCTATTGGGTTCTGTTTCAGCATCTGTAGGTGACTGGAAGTCTAAGTAATCAGCGGGCCTAAGCTTTGAGCAACACAGTTCTCGGTGCGCGGAGAACATATCAACAGACCTGAGTTCACCATTAAGCGAGCTGGTAGGTTTGCATGGAAATGTAGAGCTTAGAAGTCGTCTTAATTGACAGAATGGCTTTCCGCAGCATTTTGCTGGATGGTCTTGTGTGGTCTTAGGAGGAGTGGCGCTCTCTGAACAAATACCAGGATGTGCTTGTGGTTGTGTTGTTCTCGTTGTGTTTGTTTCCTCTGATTCTGCTCATCGCCTTGATCAGCACGGACACAATTGTTGATGTCATTAACATCCCCCTCTTGACGTCATCAATTTCATCAGCAATAGCATCACCATCGTCATTACCTCATCATTTGCAGCATCTTTATGTCTAATTGTAACAACGCTTCTAATGCACACTGCTATCGAGGATGAAACAAGCGTTAGACGCTTCACCGTACGAAGACACAACCTGTTTTTGAAACGGGGTCATTGTCCATCACGGTGAAAAGGGAATATTCTAGGACAACGGGGTCATTGTCCACACGGTGAAAAGTGAATATTCTAGGACAACGCTAATCAGGTGCTCCATTATCAAAGTTATAAACCAGCTCAAGCCAAACAGCGACTAATGGAACGTTCTCCCATGCCTTTCTTCTTCACAATCTGGTATTTATAATACACACAATACAATTATAATATTAACTAGGGCCCAGCTAAATTCTGATTATTTCATTGGAATATAATCAGGAAATTACTTCGTCTGTCGAATCGAACCAGTATATAGAATATTGTTTACGGTGTGTGCATATATTTATATAAAATATAGTTCATACATAGAATGGGTTACACCTGAGTGCATGTTGATAATTGCATATCATCGTAGATGAACATGAGTTGAATCTATTTCGGTCTAATAAGTCAAATGTGTCGGTGTTTTTGAATGTGTGAACTGGTAATCTATTTGCTGATGATGGAGTAGGGGGCGGGGCGGGATGGGTGGAGGGAGAGACGAGAAGTATTCGATGTGTGTTTTCTCCAAAACGGTTCTATTCGAATATTTGTAATCTGGCTTTTGGAAATTGAATTAATTTGTTATTTTCATGGACTAAACAAGACAAATAATATCAGCAATAACAATATAAATAAACCTGCTATTACGTTACGTGCTCTCCATGATGAGGTCCAACATAGGGATTTATAGGACTAAGGAATAAAGGTAGCTTGTTTCGGCACTCGTTACACACTGTACATGCTAATTTGTATTTTACTTTCTGGTAGAAAAATGGCTATGCCTTAGCTAGGATTCGACTGCAAGTCCTGGTGGTCAGTGGACGGACACGCGCATTACTTGACCAGCCGCTCCTCCTTCATTGAACGCCAACGAGACAACAAGGGTTGATAATTAAGAGAGTAGCAAAGATTTCACGTGTGATCCTTAGTCTTGGAATCACCTCTCCAAGCTGCGGTGGGCCAACATCTGCATTTAACCTGAAGGAGCCCGTCCCCCCAGGCGAGCCATTGCCTCGTTAGCCTAGAGCCTCACGGTTCTAGTTGTCCAGTGTGTACCCCGAGGAGGTGAGGTTGGCTTTTGAGCTCACTTAATCGGCAGGCTACTAATTTCACTTTTCACTCTTCCAGGGAAGAGCTAGCGGACCTCAGCGCCACTGGAATGTGGTTCCGAGCATGAGCACACCTTACACACCATATAAAAATCGTGTCACGAACGTAGAAATACGTTGAGTTGAAGACGCTATTGGTCCTTTTGAAGATCTGTTCACAACTATCAAAAGACGAAAGATGGCCTGGTGCGGGCACGTCGCGAGATCCAACAGAATTAGCAACTCGATATTCGTTGGTTCCGTACCGGAACAGAGAGGGCGAGGACGTCCAAGGAAGAGATGGGTGGACAACATCACTGAGTGGTCAGGCCTTCGTCCCGGTGAGATACGACAGGCGGCGACAGACAGAGATGGATGGCGTGGGATTTTGGGAGTGTCTTCATGTGTGCCCCAACGACCTGATGGGTTACGGGACAAACTGAACTGAACTGAACTGAACTGAGTAGCAAAGAATACATTTAACAACATAAGACATAAGCTACTGTCCAAGCAGATATCTCAGAACTTAACAATAGGAATCAGGAAATGCTATGTGCATTCAGTTTTATTGTATGAACTACAGACCTGGACCCTGACCAAGAAAATGGAGAAGAGACCTTTAAAATGTGGGTATTCAGAAGACTTGAATGAGTTTCTTTGAAAGATAGGAAAACAAAAAGTGAGGTCCTGGAACAGCTCCAGGCGGAGAAGATAATGCTTCTAAAGGAAATAAAGAACAGAATAATAACATTATTGGTCATGTCATGCAACATGACAGTCTGCTAAAAGTAGCAGTGGAGGGAAGAGAGTCAGAGGGTGGCAGATGGACAGATAACATCCAGATGTGGTCGGTACACAGTTTAACTGAGTGTATTAATCTGGCACTGGGCAGAGACAGCTGGAGATCCATTAATGCGAAACTCCGAGGCGGTGACGGCACTAGATGATGATGGGAACGTTGATGTAAAAAAAAAGTAAAGAAACCAATAGCATTACTGATATAGGGGGTGGGAGGTGTTAGCGATTTCACATTTTAAAGGTTCGGCTATATGAGGGCGGTAGCCTCTCCCTCGCCGCTTTTACTTCATGGACTGAAGCGATATTGTCCATTGCTTGACGAGCTTTTCTGTTGTCTGTTGTGAACGTTTACAGAGTGTTTCAAATACACATGTTTTTGTGAGCCTTGTAGATACCGCTTTGGTGACCGTTCGTTTTAGGCTTTGTGAGCCTTGTAGATACCGCTTTGGTGACCGTTCGTTTTAAGCTTTGTGAGCCTTGTAGATACCGCTTTTATGACCGTTCGTTTTAGACTTTGTGAGCCTTGTAGATACCGCTTTGGTGACCGTTCGTTTTAGACTTTGTGAGCCTTGTAGATACCGCTTTGGTGACCGTTCGTTTTAGGCTTTGTGAGCCTTGTAGATACCGCTTTGGTGACATTGTTCATTTTAGGCTTTGTGGGCTTTGGAGATACTGCTTTGGTGATCGTTCATTTTAGGCTTTGTGAGCCTTGGAGATACTGCTTTGGTGATCGTTCATTTTAGGCTTTGTGAGCTTTGTAGATACTGCTTTGGTGACCGTTCATTTTAGGCTTTGTGAGCCTTGTAGATACCGCTTTGGTGACATTGTTCATGTTAGGCTTTGTGAGCTTTGTAGATACTGCTTTGATGACCGTTCATTTTAGGCTTTGTGAGCCTTTTAGATACCGCTTTGGTGACATTGTTCATTTTAGGCTTTGTGAGCCTTGTAGATACCGCTTTAATGACACTGTTCATTTTAGACTTTTCATTTTCATTTCATTGGCGTCTCAGTCTCTGTAGACCATGCGCGTGGTAGCCTGTGAGTTTTGTCCAGCTATGTCTCCTGTATTTGGACACTCTCTTCTTTGACTGTAAGGACCGATCCACGAGTGAGAGTCCCTGCCACAGATCGTCCAACCATGCTGAGGAGGCTTGCTTGCATGGCTGTTTCTTGATATCTTCAGTCATTCTCTTTTTCTCTGCAGTTAGAAGACCTCTACGAGCGTCAGCAGCCTCTATATCCCCGCCAACAGACTGTCTCCTAAGAACACGACCCTGAGCAATTGTTTACAAGTCCTCGTATGGCATGTCACATGACTTCATTTCCCTCTTGCTTACGTCTTTGAATCGCAGTGTTGGACGGACGATCCTTCTAGCTTTATGAGGGCATCTCATACAGGATATCTGTTGGTAGCCTCTCATCTTCCATGCGGTGAACATGACCAAACCACCGAAGACGTCGTTGGCTCAACAGTGAGTACATGCTGTTAGTATTTGCTCGCTGTAAGACCACATTATGTGGCACTATCTCTTGCTACCCAATCCCCAATATACGCCGTAGACACTTCATGTGAAAGGTGTTGAGCCGCCGTTCTTGCATAGTGTGAGTGCTTCAAGTCTCGCTTCCATACATGAGAGTGCCAAGAACGCAGGTCTGATAGACCCGGACATTGGTGCAGTGAGACAGCGCAGTGTTCTCCCAGACTCTCTTCGTCAGGCGGGCCATGACGGTACTCGCCGTGTCAAACTTACTGTCTATTTCTTTCTCGAAAGAGAAAGTATTTCTGATGGCATACACCAGATAAGTGAAGAAGTTGCTACTCCCAAAGTGGTAAAACCCTGTGCAAAGACTCGTCTTTTCCAGGTTTATGGTGAGCCCAAACTGCGTGTACCCCTCGGGAAATCATTAGAAGATATATCCACACACATACATTTGTATGTACACACAGAAGACCTTATTCACACACATACATTCGTATCTACACACAGAAAACCGTATCCACACACATACATTTGTACAAGTACACACAGAAAACTGTATCCACACACATACATGTGTATCCAAACAAAGACATCTTTATCCACACACATAAATTCGTATCCACACTCATACACTTGTATACAGATAGTGCAAATTGTATCCACACACAGAAAACGCTATGCACAAACAGAAAATTGGATCCACACACAAAAAATTGTATTCACCAGCGAACTACGAAACCCCTTCAAACAAACAAATTACCATCAAGCAGGGCGAAAACCTGCTCACACGGAAAAAAGCTGCAAACGCTTTTGTAGAACACTATGCCCAAGCAAACCACATCGAGGTCCCTGCAGATAGGCATACAGACATTAGTGAAGAGCAAAAGGGGCACGACAACATCAATACGGCACCAGAAGAGCATATGATGGCCAAATTAACAATGAGTGAAATGGAAGAGGCCATGAGAACATTAAAGAAAAGGAAATCTCCCGGAAAAGACGGGATAACAAACGAAATGCTGATGGGGCTGGGCCAAACAGCGAAGAGGAAACTGCTATCGGTCCTGAACCAAAGCTGGAAAAGGGGAATTGTACCCCAGGCATGGAAAGACGCAGTACAGGTACCAGTACCAAAGAATGGAAAGGACAAAACAGATCCGAATGGATACAGGCCTATCAGCCTACTGAGCTGTGTTGGCAAACTGATGGAACGTATGATAAACACCAGACTGATGTGGCATCTGGAAGCAAAACGAATACTAATTCCACAGCAAGCCGGCTTTAGACAGCACAGATCCACTGAGGACCAGGTCATCCTCATAGCCCAGGAAATAGAAGATGCCTACCAGGCACAGAAACACACAGTAGCGGTTTGGGTGGACCTGGAGAAGGTATTGACAAAGTCTGGAAAGACGGACTTAGAGCCAAGCTAAGGAGAATTGAAGTTTGTGGGAGAATGTACATGTGGATCAACCACTACCTCAAACAAAGAACGGCCAGAGTCCAAGTACAAGGGCAGATGAGCAAAAAGGTGACACTCAAGCAGGGAGTACCCCAAGGGGGAGTACTGTCACCCACACTCTTCCTGGTGTATATAAACGACATTACAGAGAATATACCAAGAAGAGTCCATAGCTCAATGTTTGCAGACGATCTGGCCATGTGGACCTCTGAAAAGAATCTCACCATAGCAAGAAATCGGATGTTGCAGGCCCTAACATCGCTGGAAGAGTGGGCGAACTCATGGCTGGTCAAAATAAACGAGGAGAAAACCACATGCACAATATTCTCGCTTTCGATCAAACCACACAACACCAAATTAAGCCTAAATGGCAAATTCTTGCAGCCAAATGACAACCCAAACTATTTGGGAGTCACATTTGATCGGCGCATGACATGGAAAAGTCAGATCGAGAGAAACCGAATGAGAGCCAGAGAAAGAATGGCAATCATGAGGAAACTTGCTGGCACAAGCTGGGGAGCAGACGAAAGTATACTAAAGAAACTGTACACTGGAAGAGTAGAGTGAGACCAGTTCTCGAGTATGGCATTGCGGCATGGACAACAGCAGCAAAGGCGAACTTCGATAAAGTTAGCAAACTTCAAAACCAAGCCATGAGAGTTATAACAGGAGGCATGAAGTCAACGCCAATTGTAGAACTTGAAAAGATTACAAAACTGCAATCCATGACCGATAGAAGAGACTGCAGAGCCCAGCTGCAGTCAGAGAAACTCCGAAGACTGACTGACCATCCAATGCACCAGAGACTAAACAATTTGGGAAATGGGAAACTAAAGCGGAGAAACTTTGCAGAAATAGCCAAAGCAAAGATGCAGGAAGATCCCATAAACGCACTAACAACACCAAAGCCCATCACTACTGTACGAAAACCTACTTGGAGGCAGGATATATTTCCAGAGGTGGTAGAAAATATACCAGGTATTGGAAACAAAAACTGCCAGACTGAAAAAGAAAGGAGAGATACTACCCTAAGCTTTATATCGAAAAACTACCAAAGCATGGACTGGACCCATGCATACACCGACGGTTCTGTAACAAACACTACACAGAACGGAGGGGCACGAGCATTCCTGAACCTACCAAATGGCAGAAAAATAACACTGTCATTCGCTACTGGTAAGTACACAAGCAATTTCAGAGCGGAGGCAGAGGCACTGAGGGCGGCAGTGGAAGAAATGGTGACACATAAAGAAAATGAAAGCCATACAATCCTGCGTACAGATGCTCTCGCCGTAGTCACAGCGCTAGAAAGCCAGAAAAACACTGAGCTTAATGACTTAAGAATAGCACTTTGTCAACTATGCCAGCATTTCGCACCAAAAAGGGTAGTGGTACAATGGTACACTGCAACATCCAAGGCAACGAGGAGGCAGACAGACTGGCAAAAGAAGGCGCAAGACTACCACAAACAGATACTAGTATGACGTACGAAGAGTCAAAACGGCTTATTAAAGCCAGATACAGGACCAAATGGGAAACCGAACATACTGGTTACACCAAAAACGATGCATATTACCAGTTGAACAGAAGAGAGCAGGTCGTTGTCTTCAGACTTCGCACTGGCCACAATAGACTGAGGTACCACATATTCAACAAATTGAAGATAGGTGGAACCGACAAATGCCCGTGTGGTACCGGGAAAATGACCGCTGAACATCTGCTGCAAAACTGCCCGACATACGAGGATCAGAGAGAGCAGATGTGGCCATCACCAGTGGAACCACAAGACAAGCTCTATGGCAGTGTCGACAGCCTCAGGATGACCGCCGCTTTTTTCGAAAAAATAATGGTTACTGTCTGACTGCGTACGAAGAAGAAGAAGAAGAAGTATCCACCAGCATAATACTATATCCACACACAACAGATTGCCATTCGTATCATATACTCTGTGAGATGACCAGCAAACAGTATTCTGGAAAGATGTGATCCATTGTCTTCATCTTGTCCTTATAATTACAATCTTCCCTGAGCCCTTGGGGATTCTAATTTATAGAGCTTGCGGCGCAATGGCTTTCTTTTCCACCCAGAGCAGAAATCATGAATCTTTCAGGCTCCTTGCCAACAGATGGGATCATTGTCTACATCAGGGCTTAATGCTCAACTGATTCTGAAGTTATTTAAGAAATAAAAAAGAAAAGCACATTGTGTGATACCACTTTTTGACTTTAGTTTTGTATTGGGTTTTTTGCGATGTATTACAATTAAAACGGGAAAGATGTTTGAGAGTATAGAAACCTCAGTCTCACGTGCTTACTCTTTCCTTCTTTTTATTTCGCTCTCAGTCCCCTTCACTCTCTCCCTCTATCGCCTAGCATTATTCTTCTATCTCTTTTTGGCCGCCAAATTGTCTTCACACTGTTATGCACATTCGTTTTCCTTTACTCCGCGTCTTTTCTCTCGTTTCCCGCTCTCTCATTCTTTCCCACTCCTTCTCTCCTTCGTTCCCGTCTCCTTCTCTCAGCACCTGCCATTCTCTTCCCTCCCTCCTCCCTCCCTCTCTTCTGCATTCAAGTGATATCACTCTTATTCTTCAACCGGCACTCCTTCTCCTCCCCATTGTCCATACTTTCTGTCTCTCCCTTCACCTTTGTAATTCTATATTCATCACTCTCTCTCTCTCTCTCTCTCTCACTCTCACACTCAGGCTCGCTCCCTCATCTAACCTCCCCAATGCCACGTCTCGGCTCCTTCAATCGGAGTTACAGTGTAAACACGAGTTGCCCAGATCAAAGCAGGACCTCTTCAAGAGCCCACAGTGTTGTAATCACAGCCCAGGCTCCTCCAACTGATCTACCTGCTTTGGCTAATCAGTCCATTATGAAGAGTGAAGAACAAATATAGGCGGCGGTCGTCGGGAGGTGGTTCAAGCAGACGAGGAGGGACAGTTGAGGAGGTGCAACGTGGGATGAAACGATGGGGTGGCTATGGGGTACATGTTAGCTTTACAAATGGGAGGGTGCTTATTCGAACAAAAGAGCGTATGAGAGCGTAAGTGTGCCAGAGAGTGGGAGATTTGAGAGATAGATGATAGAGAGATGGGGGGAGGGGGCGAGAAATAGTTGAGGGAGAGAGAGATAGGGGCGAGAAATAGTTGAGAGAGGGTGAGAGAGATGGGGGGGGGGGGGGTGATAAATAGTTGAGGGAGAGAGAGATAGGGTGCGAGAAATAGTTGAGAGAGGGAGAGAGAAATAGGGGGGGGGGCGAGAAATAGTTGAGAGAGGGAGAGAGATAGGGGGGCGAGAAATAGGGGGCGAGAAATAGTTGAGAGAGGTAGAGAGATAGGGGGGCGAGAAATAGGGGGCGAGAAATAGTTGAGAGAGGTAGAGAGATAGGGGGGGGGGCGAGAAATAGGGGGCGAGAAATAGTTGAGAGAGGTAGAGAGATAGGGATGGGGGCGAGAAATAGTTGAGAGATGGAGAGACAAAAAGGGAGCGAGAAATAATAGAGAGAGGGAGAGAGAAAGGAGAGCGAGAAATAGTTGAGAGAGGGAGAGAGAGATAGGGGGCGAGAAATAGTTGAGAGATGGAGAGACAAAAAGGGAGCGAGAAATAATAGAGAGAGGGAGAGAGATAGGGGGGGGGCGAGAAATAGTTGAGAGATGGAGAGACAAAAAGGGAGCGAGAAATAATAGAGAGAGGGAGAGAGATAGGAGAGCGAGAAATAGTTGAGAGAGGGAGAGAGAAATAGTTTAGAGAGGGAGAAAGAGATAGAGAGGAGCGAGAAATAGTTGAGAGAGGGACTGAGAAATAAGGGAAGAAGAAATAGTTGAGAGAGATAGGGGAGCGAGCAATAGTTGAGAGAGGGAGAGAGAGATACGGGGTCAAGAGATATTTGAGACTGGGAGAGAGAGACATAGGCGCGAGATATAGTTAAGAAAGGGAGAGAGAGAGGGGAGCGAGAGATAGTTGAGAGAGGGAGAGTAAAAGACGAGTACTAGATAAATAGATGAGAGAGGAGAGTGATAGGCGAGTGAGAGATAAACAGATGATAGTGATAGGCGAATGGGAGATAAACAGATGATAGTGATAGGCGAATGTGAGATAAACAGATGATAGTGATAGGCGAATGTGAGATAAACAGATGATAGTGATAGGCGAATGTGAGATAAACAGATGATAGTGATAGGCGAGTGAGAGATAAACAGATGATAGTGATAGGCGAGTGAGAGATAAACAGATGATAGTGATAGGCGAGTGAGAGATAAACAGATGATAGTGATAGGCGAATGTGAGATAAACAGATGATAGTGATAGGCGAGTGAGAGATAAACAGATGATAGTGATAAGCGAGTGAGAGATAAACAGATGATAGTGATAAGCGAGTGAGAGATAAACAGATAATAGTGATAGGCGAGTGAGAGATAAACAGATGATAGTGATAGGCGAGTGAGAGATAAACAGATGATAGTGATAGGCGAGTGAGAGATAAACAGATGATAGTGATAGGCGAGTGAGAGATAAACAGATGATAGTGATAGGCGAGTGAGAGATAAACAGATGAGAAAATAGGAAGAAAAGTGAGACCTACATGAGAAAGATCGTTGGGTGAGAGAAATTTAGATGAGAGAGAATATACAAAGGAGAGAGGGCCATATTTGAGAATGTTAGGACGAGAGGGACATAATTGGAGGAAGGCGAAGAAGAAGAGGAGAGTAGATAGATGGGAGTGATCGATGAGGAAAGGTGAGGGACACTGAGAGGTGATACATGTAATTGAGATATATAGAGATGGGTTTTATTCATAAGAGGCATAATGAAAGAAAGATGAGATGTATTGAGGAGTAACGGAGATATAGTTGAGAGAGAGAGAGAGAGAGAGAGAGAGAGATAGAAAACTGTGAGAGACAAATGAGAGACATTACGAACGAGAAATAAGTGATATTGAGAGGAGAAATATATGATTGGAAGAGAGGAACGAAAAAAATATGAATGCATAAAGATGAAGAGGGCAGTGAGAGAAGAAAGGGCGCCCAGTTCAAGAATGGAGATCGACTCAGTGACTTCACCTCTGAGGCGGCTTTGTGCGGCCTCTTTATAGAGGATGACTATCGTCTTCTGGCGCTCAGTCCTTATTCCAGAAGGTGCAGGAGCACTGTCTGTAGCCTGGCTTAACAGCGGGCATAGAGGTTTCGAATCTTCTGGATTTTGTGTGGAGTAACTTTCTTGACTAAGCTGCGGTCTACGGGACTGAAAGAGCTGGCATCCAGTCCTCTCGAGCATTGGCAATATAAATGTGTAACATTTGAATGTTGATAAGCCTTTTTGATGAAGACGCTGGAGCTGATGAGCCAGCCTAGTACAGATTGCAGGGGTTTGAAGTCATTAAGGTGGTGGGGGGTTGATGCTGAGAGGACGGAGCAACAGTGTGTATAACTAGCGAGCTACATGAGCTATAAGTAAGCACACTCTTTGCCATTTGCTTAGAGGGATAGAGGCCCTATAAGTCTGTAATGGCGTTGAATCTTAACAGAAAACACACACACACACACAAACCCAAAAAAAACCACCAAACCCAAACTCCGACTCATCGTTTCCTCAGCAGAACGTTGAAAACATGGCGGATGTGATACGAAATCCGTCCAGAGTGGATGGATCAGTGAGCGGTGATTTGGTTTCTAATACATGGAAGATGTCGAGCAATTAACATTCATCGCAGAATCATCGCATTGTATGGTGACAAAAGTGTGTCGAAGACAACAGTGAATAACAGGACAACGATGTTTAAAACAGGACGTGAGTTTGCTAAAGATCTTTCGAGACCAGGTCAGGCGCATATTGTTGCGTTAACTCACGTCCGAGACCAGATCAGGCGCATATTGTTGCGTTAACTCACGTCCGAGACAAGGTCAGACGCATATTGTTGCGTAACTCACGTCTGAGACAAAGCCATGCATATATTGTTGCGTTAACTCACGTCCGAGACCAGGTCAGGCGCATATTGTTGCGTTAACTCACGTCCGAGACCAGGTCAGGCGCATATTATTGCGTTAACTAACGTCCGAAACCAGGCCAGGCGCATATTGTTGCGTTAACTCACGTCCGAGACCAGGCCAGGCGCATATTGTTGCGTTAACTCACGTCCGAAACCAGGTCAGGCGCATATTATTGCGTTAACTCACATCCGAAACCAGGCCAGGCGCATATTGTTGCGTTAACTCACATCCTTCTTCAAACATCGTTGTCCAGCTCTTCGCTGTTGTCTTCATCACACATTTGTCACCATACCACTCAGACGTGAAGCCAGCGCGGGGACCACCACCCTACGCTGCTCCCTCAACAATGAGTAAGTTTACTCTTTTGTGCGCACTGAAAAGAACGCTAAGTGGCGGGTTGTAGTAGCTTTACTCACATCCCGAGCGTGCTGATGAAGCTGGACTGGGATCCTTCAGGCGATTGTGCTATGATTGACTTCATCTCTGTGCCACTCACTACTACGGGTGTGACGTCGATCCCTCACCTCGTTAGTCAGGTGTTCATGAAAACAAGCCGTTTCCAGGGAGGGCTACGAAGAATCGGAGTGAGGGTCTTGGCCAGGTATTTTGCCTGACCTTGACTAACATGTCTCATCAGTATGTTGTGCCAGACCCTGACTAACATGTCTCATTAGTATGTTGTGCCTTACCAGACGTTAGTCTTCCTACATATATATATATATAGAGAGAGAGAGAGAGAGAGAGAGGGAGAGTCAGCGTGGTGTATTACTTCATTTGACAGCAACCTGTATCTGGAAAATCGCCATATTTGATCGGATCGTGGTCTTTCTGTGAGGCGAAGCTGTTAGCGCTGGTAGGCGCCTAAACCTGAATTCCAACTACTGTACGTCTGATAATCTCTGGTATAACCAATAAGACTATGTCTGTCTGTTGTTGTAAAAAGAGGTTGCCCAAGCCCAGCTGGTAGATTTATAGGGCTGAGGAATAAATGCCGCTTGAAAGAAGTGTGCCTTGGATAAAAAAACCTGCAAATTCTAACAAACAATGAGAGCTTGTGTATTAATATTTTTATTTGTTTGCTTTTGTTGAGCATTTAACTTATTTAGCTCGTGTTATTTGTTCTGTTTTTATTTTATTTGGTCCTTGTTCAAGACTTTCAGTTGTAGAAACGTTGGCCATCCTTACTTTACTATTTTTAAAATTTGTTTTATTGTTGTTGTAAAACTGTCTTTTAACTTTTTGAGCTTCTCAGTTGCCAATAGAAACATTCATAGAAAGAAAGTCCAATGGATTTGACAAGAAATGCTTGAGAAACATATTCGATGGAAATTATTTTAGGATAAATAATTAGATACAAAAATAGAGTCTAAGCAGTAATATGTTTCTACTGTCATAAAGAAAACACGTTAGGCGTGCATCAGACATGTCATTAGATTGAACAGCGACAGACACGCGGTCTAAGCGATTATGTAGGACCAGAACGAGGGATAGGCTAGGAGAGACACTTTCTTGGGCCATCACTAGGGAGGACTCGACGATGAGTCTCACCAATACACAGGAATCACACCTGGTTACGAGTGGGTTCATTCCCCAGTTGAGGCGGTAATGTTTTTTTCAGACCGCAATGGCTCCCGGGTCGACCCAGCCTTAAATGGGTACCGGTTCAGTCCGAGAAGTAAAAGCGGCGAGGGAGAGGAGATGGCTACCACCCTCATATAGCCGAGCCTTTGAAATGTGAGATCGCTAACACCTCACACCCCTACGGCAGTAATGCTATGGGATACTTTACTTTACTCATTTCACTTTTTGCCCCTCAGAAGAAGGACTAGCCGATCCCGATATCGCTGGTTTGCGATGCCGAACGCAAAAACACACCATTGCACACCCATACGAAATACGAAATAGAATTACAACGGCAATAGGGCCTTTCGAAAATCTATTGGCAACTGTCGAAAGAAGGAAACTCACTTGGTACGGTCGAATATCGAGATCAAATGGACTTGCAAACACAATCCTCCACAGGAAGGTGCATGGCAGACGACGAAGAGGCCGGCCCAAAAAGAGATGGGAGGACAACATAAAAGAATGGACCAGTCTCTGACCAGAAGAGTCACAGGCAGCTGCATCTGACAGAGAGGGATGGCGTAGAGTTGTGAGGATGTCTTCATGTGTGCCCCAACGACCTCACCGGTTACGGGATGACCTGACCTGACCTGACCTGACCTTCTGTGTAATTCCAAGAATAGATCATAAGCGCCGGAGGTGGAAGGTGTTGAGCCTGTGCTCTTGTTTGGCATAGGTTTTCCAAGTCTCGCTGCCATATAGAAGTGTGCTTACAACACATGCATTGTATACCATGTCCTGGCTTTTAATTTACAGTTTCTGGTTTGTTTCAAACACTCGTTGTGAGGCAAGCAAATGTAGCAGCAGCTTTGCCAATACGACTGTCTATTTCTGGGTCTAGAGAGAGCTTGTCCTTGATGAGGAATCCCAGGCATGTGAATTGATGCACAACTGCTAGTTCATAATTATCGATGCTAAAACTTGACGTGGCACCTACTTCCTGTCCAAAAACATGATCTTATATAGATGGTTCGATGTCAAGCTCGCTCATACTGGAATAACATTTGACAGCTTAAAGAGCTGTGGGAATGACTATATTGTCACACGAGTAGAGCTGAGAATAGTGTTCGACCCGTCGCTACATCTGTTTTTCTTTATTTGTTATTATTTCACCAGTAATGGTTTTGAGCTGTGCTGTTTTCCTGCTCGCATGGCCAATTGATATACCAACGCACTTTTACCCTAATGTACTTTTTTAATGCACTTCTATCCTAACGTGCTTCTATCCTCATTCATCTATTCTCATGTTCGTGTATCCTCAAGTACTTCTATCCTCAAGTACTTCTATCTTAAAGTACTTATATCTTCATGCTCAACTGTCTTCTAGTACTTCTATCATAAAGTACTTCTATCTTAAAGTATTCTATCTTAATGTTCATGTCTTCTTGTATTTCTATCATAAAGTACTTCTATCATAAAATACTTCTAACCTAACGTGCTTCTATTCTCATGTACATCTATCCTCATATTCGTCGGTCATCTAGTACTTCTATCATAATGTATGTTTATCCTCAAGTACATCTATCTTCATGTACATGTATCCTCACGTAGATTTGTTCTCATGTAATTCAATCCATCTATTTCTCCCCCTTCCTCTTTCAATGTTCCTACTTCTTACATCCTTCACTCTTTATTCACTCTTACATCCTACCAATCCTCTCACTTCCTAAATCCCATGATTCTTCCCTCATTCTCTTGTTCCCTAATCCTACAGGCTCACAAATTCTTTAGGCCTGCTTCACTTCTTCAATCCAGCTCCTCGTCCGTCAATCTTCTACACTTTTTTCGATCATCCTCTTCCTTCAATCCCTAATTTTGTCAACCCGTCCTACTTCTTCAATCCACTTCCTCGTTCTTGAATGCTCCCCACTTCTTAGATTATTCTCCTCCTTTAATACTCCATATTTCTTTAATCCACCATTTATTTCTCCCATTCTAAGCGTTCTGTTGTCTCATCACTGTTAAATACTTGTAAAGGGGACGGCTTGGGCTAGTGGTTACGTGACACGGCTCACAACCCGAAGGTGCTGGGTTCGATCCCCATCACAGCACCGTCCGTTACCCCGGAGAAACAAACCCTTAGAAAATGCAGGAGTAAACAGACACTTACATAAAATACATGCCGAAGTCGGATGCACTGGGCCGACAGACGCAAAATAAAAACCGCAGAGCAACGCACACCGCCTTGGAGAATTGAGAAATAAGGCGAACGCAAAGAAGAAAAATAAAAAAATAATCGTATAATCAAATATCGTGAATGTGATTTGATTCGAATATATTTCTTGGTATACTTAATATAATTCAAAGATGAACTTTTCCATTCAGGAAATGCGATATTGTCACTTGATCAAACTGATTTAGAAACGTTTATGTTATAGATTCTTTCTTGTCTTAATTATTTGTATAAATTGCTGTGATTTGTCACATAGTTTATAAATCTACGATCTGGCCATAGTTTATCTCTAGTTTTCGCTGCTTATCTTCATAATGTATTATATTATCTACGTAGTTATAAAAGGTAGACAAAGACACAGAACAAGGAAGATAGAGAGAGCATATACACACAGCCGTTCCCAAGATCTCTACATATTCTTAATGTGTGCGCACGCGCAGATTAACGACACTGAATACTCTTGTCAGGACACCAGGCACTTCAATTCTGAACAAAACTTCAATGGCGGTTTCCCCGAGATTTGTTTGCTCCTCCACTCACAGATCGTCTGATCAAATCACATAATTTATGCACGCTGAAAATGTAGATCTTTTTGTCCCGTTAATGTAGAGATTAAACGTGCATGTTGCCAGGTTTCCGATGAAATATGAGTCAAAAATGAACTTTGATTAAAATCCTAAAAGTTATGATTGCAAGATGCTTCTGGTCTGTGGAGATCAAATTTAGTATTTGTTTATTGAAAGAGCCAGCTAAATTGATGCCTTGTTTCTTATTCGTGCGGATTCAGTTCTAGATTAATTGCATACATTTCTTCACCATTTTCTTCTGCTTTTTCTGTCATAATTATTTGTCTATTTTTTTCTTGTTTACTTTTTTCTTCTCTTCTTTCCATCTTTCATATCTGCTTCTTACTTCTCCCTATGTTATTCTTGATTTTATTATGTTTTTAGTATGTCTCCTCACTTCTATCGTCCATTATTGTATCCCGTTACTGGTTCTCGTCCAATACAACTTCATATTCTCCCTTCTTTTATATCATGTAGTCTCTATCTTCGTTCTCTCCTTCACATTCTCCTTTCTTTTATATTATGTAGCCCATCTCTTCTTTCTCTCCTTCACATTCTCCCTCCTTTTATATTATGTAGTCCATCTCTTCTTTCTCTCCTTCACATTCTCCCTCCTTTTATATTATGTAGCCCATCTCTTCTTTCTCTCCTTCACATTCTCCCTCCTTTTATATTATGTAGTTTATCTCTTCTTTCTCTACTTCACAATCTCTCCCTTTTATATTATGTAGTTTATCTCTTCTTTCTCTACTTCACAATCTCTCCCATTTATATTATGTAGTTTATCTCTTCTTTCTCTACTTCACAATCTCTCCCTTTTAAATTAAGTAGCCCATCTCTTCTTTCTCTCCTTCACATTCTCCCTCCTTTTATATTATGTAGTTTATCTCTTCTTTCTCTACTTCACAATCTCTCACTTTTAAATTAAGTAGCCCATCTCTTCTATCTTTCCTTCACATTCTCCCTCCTTTTATATTATGTAGTTTATTTCTTCTTTCTCTACTTCACAATCTCTCCCTTTTATATTATGTAGTTTATCTCTTCTTTCTCTACTTCACAATCTCTCCCTTTTATATTATGTAGTTTATCTCTTCTTTCTCTACTTCACAATCTCTCCCTTTGATATTATGTAGTTTATCTCTTCTTTCTCTACTTCACAATCTCTCCCTTTTATATTATGTAGTTTATCTCTTCTTTCTCTACTTCACAATCTCTCCCTTTTATATTATGTAGTTTATCTCTTCTTTCTCTACTTCACAATCTCTCCCTTTGATATTATGTAGTTTATCTCTTCTTTCTCTACTTCACAATCTCTCCCTTTGATATTATGTAGTTTATCTCTTCTTTCTCTACTTCACAATCTCTCCCTTTTAAATTAAGTAGCCCATCTCTTCTTTCTCTCCTTCACATTCTCCCTCCTTTTATATTATGTAGTTTATCTCTTCTTTCTCTACTTCACAATCTCTCACTTTTAAATTAAGTAGCCCATCTCTTCTTTCTTTCCTTCACATTCTCCCTCCTTTTATATTATGTAGTTTATTTCTTCTTTCTCTACTTCACAATCTCTCCCTTTTATATTATGTAGTTTATCTCTTCTTTCTCTACTTCACAATCTCTCCCTTTTATATTATGTAGTTTATCTCTTCTCTCTCTACTTCACAATCTCTCCCTTTTATATTATGTAGTTTATCTCTTCTTTCTCTACTTCACAATCTCTCCCTTTGATATTATGTAGTTTATCTCTTCTTTCTCTCCTTCACAATCTCTCCCTTTTATATTATGTAGTTTATCTCTTCTTTCTCTACTTCACAATCTCTCCCTTTTATATTATGTAGTTTATCTCTTCTTTCTCTACTTCACAATCTCTCCCTTTTATATTATGTAGTTTATCTCTTCTTTCTCTACTTCACAATCTCTCCCTTTTATATTATGTAGTTTATCTCTTCTTTCTCTACTTCACAATCTCTCCCTTTGATATTATGTAGTTTATCTCTTCTTTCTCTACTTCACAATCTCTCCCTTTTATATTATGTAGTTTATCTCTTCTTTCTCTACTTCACAATCTCTCCCTTTTATATTATGTAGTTTATCTTTTCTTTCTCTACTTCACAATCTCTCCCTTTTATATTATGTAGTTTATCTCTTCTTTCTCTACTTCACAATCTCTCCCTTTTATATTATGTAGTTTATCTCTTCTTTCTCAACTTCACAATCTCTCCCTTTTATATTATGTAGTTTATCTCTTCTTTCTCTACTTCACAATCTCTCCCTTTTATATTATGTAGTTTATCTCTTCTTTCTCTACTTCACAATCTCTCCCTTTTAAATTAAGTAGCCCATCTCTTCTTTCTCTCCTTCACATTCTCCCTCCTTTTATATTATGTAGTTTATCTCTTCTTTCTCTACTTCATAATCTCTCCCTTTTATATTATGTAGTTTATCTCTTCTTTCTCTACTTCACAATCTCTTCCTTTTAAATTAAGTAGCCCATCTCTTCTTTCTCTCCTTCACATTCTCCCTCCTTTTATATTATGTAGTTTATCTCTTCTTTCTCTACTTCACAATCTCTCCCTTTTATATTATGTAGTTTATCTCTTCTTTCTCTACTTCACAATCTCTCCCTTTTAAATTAAGTAGCCCATCTCTTCTTTCTCTCCTTCACATTCTCCCTCCTTTTATATTATGTAGTTTATCTCTTCTTTCTCTCCTTCACATTCTCCCTCCTTTTATATTATGTAGTTTATCTCTTCTTTCTCTCCTTCACAATGTCTCCCTTTTATATTATGTAGTTTATCTCTTCTTTCTCTCCTTCACATTCTCCCTTCTTTATATTATGTAGTTTATCTCTTCTTTCTCTCCTTCACATTCTCCCTCCTTTTATATTATGTAGTTTATCTCTTCTTTCTCTCCTTCACATTCTCCCTCCTTTTATATTATGTAGTTTATCTCTTCTTTCTCTCCTTCACATTCTCCCTCCTTTTATATTATGTAGTTTATCTCTTCTTTCTCTCCTTCACATTCTCCCTCCTTTTATATTATGTAGTTTATCTCTTCTTTCTCTGCTTCACAATCTCTCCCTTTTAAATTATGTAGGTTATCCCTTCTTTCTCTACTTCACATTCTCCCTCCTTTTATATTATGTAGTTTATCTCTTCTTTCTCTCCTTCACATTCTCCCTCCTTTTATATTATGTAGCCCATCTCTTCTTTCTCTCCTTCACATTCTCCCTCCTTTTATATTATGTAGTTTATCTCTTCTTTCTCTCCTTCACAATCTCTCCCTTTTATATTATGTAGTCTGTGTCTTCTTTGTCTCCTTCACAAAGTTACTCAATAAAAGTGGCCGAACGACAAACGATATAGTTGACCTGAAACAATGACAAACCTAGCAGCAATAAATCACAACTAATTCTTTAAGCCAGTGGTTTCTATGTCATTCTGTTTCAAATCTTTGAAAGATGCAATTCTTGATGCTGTCCCCATTGGCACATGACACATGACACATGACTAATACGGTCTGCATTGGTCGAGGTTTGAAATGTCATCTGGTGGTTAATCTGTGTTAAGAAAACGGGTTCATTTTAAAAATAAATCCATATGAGCTCTGTCCTTTAAATATTTCACATTTCTATTTGTGAAGAAGGAGAATAAGAACATAAAGAGGGAGAAGACGAAGTACAAAGAAGTAGAAAATTAAATGTAAGAAATAACATTTAAAACCAACAAGGAATATATTCAAAGAACAAAATAAGAGAGTACGGATATTACAGCGAACAAATGTCAATAAAGACAGACAGAAGTATGCGCTCACATACAAAACTGTTATGGTCAGAATATCTTCACTGCCAACAGTTGACAGCATAGATGAAAATAGCTAATAATCGAAACGATTTAGATGACAAGATATGAAACTATGCTAAACAAACGATTGAACAGTGTTGTTCACTATTGGAATTCAGTTTCACAGCGTACCTCTAATTTTTATCCTGAAAAATAACACCCACAGATAAGTAATACAGATAAGAAAAAAAGAGTTTTGTTACCAATTTAAAAAAAAATGTGAACAAAAATATTTGTGAAAATAGTATGTAAGCAAGAAAATTCGAGAAGATTGAGAATATCGTCGTCTACAGCTTGCCAACAACAGAGACGAATTGAGAAATCCTGGATGATGTTGGGTGCGTGAACCCAGAC
>JAVGWX010000007.1:92345501-92428001 GCA_036924085.1 Ariolimax columbianus | reverse complement strand
AATCCAACCCCCCACCCATCTCGACACACCTGGTAGATATGAATCCAACCCCCACCCATCTCGACACACCTGGTAGATATGAATCCAACCCCCCACCCATCTCGACACACCTGGTAGATATGAATCCAACCCCCGCCCATCTCGACACACCTGGTAGATATGAATCCAACCCCAACCCATCTCGACACACCTGGTAGATATGAATCCAACCCCCACCCATCTCGACACACCTGGTAGATATGAATCCAACCCCCACCCATCTCGACACACCTGGTAGATATGAATCCAACCCCCACCCATCTCGACACACCTGGTAGATATGAATCCAACCCCCACCCATCTCGACACACCTGGTAGATATGAATCCAACCCCCACCCATCTCGACACACCTGGTAGATATGAATCCAACCCCCGCCCATCTCGACACACCTGGTAGATATGAATCCAACCCCCGCCCATCTCGACACACCTGGTAGATATGAATCCAACCCCCCACCCATCTCGACACACCTGGTAGATATGAATCCAACCCCCACCCCTCTCGACACACCTGGTAGATATGAATCCAACCCCCCACCCATCTCGACACACCTGGTAGATATGAATCCAACCCCCGCCCATCTCGACACACCTGGTAGATATGAATCCAACCCCCACCCATCTCGACACACCTGGTAGATATGAATCCAACCCCCACCCATCTCGACACACCTGGTAGATATGAATCCAACCCCCACCCATCTCGACACACCTGGTAGATATGAATCCAACCCCCACCCATCTCGACACAAATGGTAGATATGAATCCAACCCCCACCCATCTCGACACACCTGGTAGATATGAATCCAACCCCCACCCATCTCGACACACCTGGTAGATATGAATCTAACCCCCACCCATCTCGACACACCTGGTAGATATGAATCTAACCCCCACCCATCTCGACACACCTGGTAGATATGAATCTAACCCCCACCCATCTCGACACACCTGGTAGATATGATGGTTGGGTGTAACCATGCGTAGATACGGCACTTCAACAACGAGCAAGAATCCCAAGCTGGAAGACATTACGGATTCTGGCGGGAAATAAGTGTCTAATGATTGAAATATTGAGCGCCCATCGAGTGAACAATGACACCTGCTGCCTTCGCACGTTATTGTGTTATTAGGTGTCCTGGCGTGGCGCTGGTGTCAAATGTCCTCACATGCACTTCTGATGTCCTGACTTGGTCTCGATATGAGATCACAACGGGAACGATGTCAGATCACATCACATGGTCCTGAGATTCGATCACCTGATTGTGTCCAAGTATCAGGTGTTCACATGTGATCTTGATTTCAGATATTCACAGATTGTCCTAATTTCAGATGGTCTGAATTGCCATTGCTGTTAGATGAGTAGATGTTATATGGTCTTGAAATAAAACATGACCTACTTAGTTACTTTTCCCATTCCTGTGAACCGTTAAGCATCATGTGGACCTTAGGTTCCTTGTCTTGTGTCAAGTATGTTGTGTCAAGTATGTTATGTCAAGGTCAAGTATGTTGTGTCAAGTATGTTGTGGCAAGTATGTTGTGTCAAGGTCAAGTGTGTTGTGTCAAGTATGTTATGTCAAGGTCAAGTATGTTGTGTCAAGTATGTTGTGACAAGTATGTTGTGTCAAGGTCAAGTATGTTATGTCAAGTATGTTGTGTCAAGTATGTTGTGGCAAGTATGTTGTTTCAAGGTCAAGTGTGTTGTGTCAAGTATGTTATGTCAAGGTCAAGTATGTTGTGTCAAGTATGTTGTGACAAGTATGTTGTGTCAAGGTCAAGTATGTTATGTCAAGTATGTTGTGTCAAGTATGTTGTGTCGGCTGTTGCAACGTCGTATTGCAGGACGTGCTATGGGATCTGCACGGCAAATCATCGCGCCCATTAGCTAGATACATCGATGGGTCTATGCAACGCAGCGTGATATCTGGTAGGGGCATCTCGGCTAGAGTGAGATGGTCGATCGTGGATGAGCAGAGCGGTCATACATAACAGCAATCTTCAGTACAAGAATGGAGATGAAAGCAGTGACTGCAGTTCTCTGGAAACTATTTAGCAGGTGGAGACATTGTGCCAGACTCCGAATCCTTACCTTGGGTGGTACAGAAGGGCTGCTAAGACACGCTTGGAAAGCAGCCGTAGAGACTGACGGGGACCTACTTCCCTTGGGGGATCAAGGCAACAAAAAAGCTGACATCCTGCCATCTCAGAGGCCAATTAAGGGTAACTAGACACGGCGATCAGTGGCATTTGGAGGTCTATCAATGAACACCTTTTGAATGATCACACTGCAACAGATGAATCAGCAATTCACAGACTGCAGAGCTTTGATATCAAGCAAGATTCAAGCAGAATAGGGCGCAAGAAAGGACGAAACTAAGGTGTGTACAGACAACGAGCTACAGAAACCCTGAGTATCCAGACTCTTCGGCATTTACCGAGAGAAAGATTGAGCACCTCTTTGTATGCCCGGATTGCAGTGAAGACGGATCTTATGAACAGAACAGAACAGCTAAATCTTCTTGTGCAGTATGTGCACAGTTGTAGTTGATCAGGATACTGTCTTGTGAGTCTGCCTTGTTATGTACACATTTCATGTTTATCAGTCATGTTTGTTTTTTATTGTTGTTTTTATTTGGGCGTACGCCTTATTTCTCTATTCAACATGGTAGAGTGCGTTGCACTACGGTTTTTATTTAGCGCCAGTTGGCCCAGTGCATCCGACTTCGGCCTGCATTTTATGTAAGGGTCTGCTTCCTCCTGCATTTTCTAGAGGTTTACTTCCCCGGGTTAACAGTCGGTGCTGTGATGGGGATCGAACCCAGCATCTTTGGGTTCTGAGCCGTTCTACATTGACATGAGAGAAATAGATGCAATTATTTGGCTAAGAAGCAACATGTACAAAATCATATGGTGTCACATACAGCTTGAGGTATACACAAAAAAAAAAAAGAAGAAAGGAAAAGTTAAAGGAAATCTGACAAGAGATATACAGCCAGAACACGACCCAACTAAACAAACATATAATGTGACAGAGATAAATAGTGAGGACACGACCCAACTAAACAAACATATAATGTGACAGAGATAAATAGTGAGGACACGACCCAACTAAACAAACATAACATGTGACAGATATAAAGTGATGACTCGACCCAACTAAACAAACATATAGTGTGACAGAGATATATATAGTGATGACTCGACCCAACTAAACAAACATATAGTGTGACAGAGATATATATAGTGATGACTCGACCCAACTAAACAAACACAAAATAATGAATTGAGCTGAAACGGGCATCTTTAGCAGGGACCAGATTTGAAATATTTTCCAGCACATAATCATTTAAGAAGCCTTGTATCACGAACTTAACCTAGTAACGCTCTGACTCTATACCCTGTAAAATCTCATTCGCTAGCGCCACCCCAAACACTACCACAAGCACTACCATAAGCACTACCATTGTATTCTTGAGCTAAATACAGCTAACCTAACAAAAGTAAAACACAATTTTTCATTATCTAAACCAGGGTAGAATCAACTGCCTCTTCAGATTGGATCGCACACGAAAGTAATTTCATTAAGATATTGTTGCACAATTTCATTATTCAAATTCTATTCGCATTAGCCCGTTGGAGGGAAAGAGGGTTAAATGTAAAAAAAAATTGGGGTGAAAGACTTTATGAAGGCGCAAAATTATTCTGGCGTTCATGAAATGTAATCCCCGGAACACTCAGAGCGCACTATCTATTGAGGTGTTCCTGAAGGAAATGACGACCACTTCTACAGTCGTAAATCCGTGTTTTCATTTCCCGCTTATCAAGTGTGCATTTCTCCATAAAGAAACTCCTCTAATGAAGAGGCCGTTCTGAAGATAGAGCTGGTCTGAGGTCCGACGTGCTGAAGGTTGTGGATCCTGTCGCATCAAGAAATTTGTCATAGATCTGACGTTATCACGTGATGAGAGTTCTTCAGCAGGGGCGGGACGAGATACTGCCGTGTAATATGGACAGCTGGATATGAATAACACGAAGAGGACGAGGGGGAGGGGAGGGCAGGATTAGAAAGCTGCACGTCTACCTTATTATGAACATACATTTTCTTTTTCGCTCTCTCCAGTATTTAAACTGAAATGCATAATGTTGTTATGTTTGTAAGCATAAATGTATGTGTGGGTGGGTGTGTATGTTTGTTTGTGTGTGTGTTTATGTATGTATGTATGTGTATGTATGTATATATATATAACGTAAGCAGCATATCCTTTGCAGAACGTCGATCTTACGACCGTAAACCTATTTTTACCATTAGACGTTTCTTGGCAGATGTCCGGTCCGGTAGGGTGTCAATACTTTCCGTACGCGGAGAGACGATCGTACCAAAAAAAATGCAGTGACTGTCAAATTGGACAGGGGGGGTTTGGGGGGGATTTCGTACCAGGCCCGGCCAAAACGTTAGATTGTGAAAGCGAGTTGCCGAGTTTCCTTCATAAACCACACTGAATCTGTATATATGTATGTACGAGGAGTGTTCAAATCACACCGGACCTAACTGCACCAAGTACGATGTGTATAATGTAAACATTATATACAAACCGTCAAGTTTGTAAAATTTAATTATCCTCTGACTCATAGTTTGCTCAGCAGACCGTTGAAAACATTGCGGCTGTGATACGGAATCCGTCCAGAGTTGATCAGCGAGAGGTGATTCGGTTTCTAACAGCGGAAGAATGTCGACAACATTCATCGCAGGCAGTATATGGTGACACACGTATGTCAAGCATAACAATCTATGTTTTGTAGCCTTTTATGACATGCCTGGGAGGTTGCAGCTGTCCTATTCATTTAAAACCGGGTACCAATTTAGAGAGACAAAGCACAAAGGAGGAAATCGTCTGATGGTATTGGTTATTTGTGAACTGCAATACATCCCTTGCTAATATTCTGGTGTTATGGCAGTGACGAGTACGCAGTTTACAGACTCACGACTTCCCCCATAGAAGATGGACACGACATGGCCATGATAAATCGTCGTCAATACAGGAAGAGACGACTTCTCGACTTCTCACACTGCTACACCATGGTCAACTCTAATTCTATAGAAGGCCAAGACTACACGTTTCAAGTGATGACGAATGGGGATCTAATGCAGACTCTGGGAAAACCATTGATGAGTTATCCTCCACTTCCAGAATTCTCCTTGACAAAATAACGGCCAACCCAGGTCCATTCATCCGGCGACCGACAAGGAAAGTTCTCATTTTAGAGTTGCGATGGTTAGCTTTTCACTCAAAGTCGTGACTCTACAGCTAACGAGCAACTAAATGAGCAGGGGAGAGAACCGACGAATTCAAACTGGGTTACTTTTTCTTACACCCTGAAAATATTGAGGTCACCAGCTAGTTCCTGTTCCTGTAGTGGCCAATTGGGAGTCATGATCTGAAAACTCTTCTAAACCCGTCACCTGGAGACCATCTGCGTACATGTCAGTCAGACTTTTCATACATGTCAGTTAGTCCTTTCATACATGTCAGTCAGTTTCTCATACATGTCAGTCAGTAGTTTCATACATGTCAGTCAGTTTTTCATACATGTCAGTCAGTTTTTCATACATGTCAGTCAGTTTTTCATACATGTCAGTCAGTCTTTTCATACATGTCTGTCAGTTTTTCATACATGTCAGTCAGACTGTTCATCTCCAACAAATGACCCATACTACTGCCTCTACCATCACTACTACTACTGCCTCTACCATCACTACTACTACTGCCTTTACCATCACTACTACTACTGCCTTTACCATCACTACTACTACTGCCTTTACCATCACTACTACTACTGCCTCTAGCATCACTACTACTACTGCCTTTACCATCACTACTACTACTGCCTCCAACATCACTACTACTACTGCCTTTACCATCACTACTACTACTGCCTTTACCATCACTACTACTACTGCCTTTACCATCACTACTACTACTGCCTCCAGCATCACTGCTACAACTACTGCTACAACTGCTACTGCTACTACTATTGCTACAACTACTGCTACTACTAAAATAATACTTCCACCACCACCATCACTACTACAATGGCTTCCTTTGTTTTGCGATGACGACATGGGCCCAAGTCTGGTAAACTGGTTTCCTGTCTCGAAACAATTGATGAATAAATGTGTGTCAGATCGGGCGGGAGCTTGTGGCCTAGGTTTGCGAGCTTGGCTTACAAACCAGATGTAAAAAGTTTAAATCAAGTCGCTCTCATTTCGCCAGTCGTGTAGCTGTTTTTTTTCCAGGGAATGACCGCTTCACCAAGTCGACCCAGCTGTAAATTGGTACCTGACACTCATAGGAAAATGTCGGTGCCGCCGCAAAAAAACTACGAAGTTCGTGCTCTGTTGCTGGCACTTTCAACATTAAAAAGGATTGGGTACACGTGGGGGGATTGGGTACAGGTGGGTTGATTGGGTACAGGTGGGGGATTGGGTACAGGTGGGAGGTTGGGGGATTGGGTACAGGTGGGAGGTTGGGTACAGGTGGGGAATTGGGGACAGGTGGGAGGTTGGGTACAGGTGGTTGGATTGGGTACAGGTGGTTGGATTGGGTACAGGTGGGGAGATTGGGTACAGGTGGGGGGGGGGATGAGCTAGGTGTTATGACCCATTTCCCATGAATATATCCCGCTGCTGATGACAGAGCACGGAGAAGATATCCACTAGCTGAACGAGCGAACACGTGACACCGTTTTCTAGAGGTTTGTGTCATATTTGGCAGAATCGGCATCACTGAACTTCAGGGACACTCACAGGTGTTAAATATCACTTTTAAAATTGTGAAGGATATTACCACTTATTTAGGTCGTCATCTGTACACAGGCCTGTACTCAGGAACCATTGCCTGCTCGATCTAAACGTTTGGTTTCAAACTCACCCATCGTCAAACCGGCTTCCAGTGAATGATCACAGATTGTCCGGACTATTAGATTTGTATTCGAATTGGTACCAATGAAGTGTTCGTATTCGACGTAATAGTAAAATGTATTCGAATACGAATAGTCAAAAGGGCGGCTTGATAATCTTTGTCCCAAAAATGTGGATTAACTGAATTTGAATTCCGTGTTAACTTGACACGCTGCTGCTTGCAATGAGTACTTTATCGTGTCGTGTGTTACCCAAGCTGACTAGGCAGAGGATGTGCATATAGCCTGTTCAAACGAAACGTTTAAATGTCAGCATCTGTGTTAGTTCTCGTATTCTGACTGTAGTGTGGTTGATCTAGAGACTTGCTGTATTGACACACATTACAACGGATGTTCCAGTTGAAGAAATACGCGCATCTAACAAGCGTCATAAGTGAAGGACTCATCAGTACTATCTACAAAATATTTTCGGCAAACAAATGTCTTTTATCAGAGAAAGTTGAGTGACTCTTATTTTAAAGCGCGAACGCACGCTTCACGCAAATTATTTTTGAAGTGAACTAAAATCTGATTAGTTGAAGTGAACTAAAATCTGATTAGTTAGTTTAGTTACATATTTTAAAGCCACTTTTTTGGTAGCAATGTAATACTTTAAAATGCTATCTGCTTTATTTGGTTACTTTCTCATTCCCTGACCTGTTTGGTAGACTACAACTTTGTATGTCAGATATTCACTCACTTTCCGTATCCCGCTGAATAGTTAACGATCTCTACTTTGTTCAGGCCGTATAGTAAACACGTCAAAGTCCCTAGGCTCTCATGTCCTTAGTTTTGACGTTTCCATTGTATAAACCTCATCATGGCCAGGGTAGCAGACCTACACTAGCACCTGAACCCAACTTAGACCCAGGATTGCAGACCCACACTCCCATCTGGAAACAGGACAGTAGACTCACACCCCCACATGAACCCCACATGGACCCAGGACAGCAAACCCACACCCCATTTGAACCCCCACCTGAACCCAAGACTGCAGACCCACAGCAGACCCACACCCCATTTGAACCCCCACCTGAACCCAAGACAGCAGACCCACACCCCACCTGAACCCAAGACAGCAGACCCACACCCCCACCAGAACCCCACCTGGACCCAGGACAGTAGACCCACACCCCCACCTGAAGGTTGGAGCTAGACTCCGATGTTCGTCTCTGACAAAGTGTAGCTTGAATGTTCTATATATGGTTGAGAAAGTGTTGAACATGCTAGTGTTGAGGTTTCCAGTGCCATGTAAGGCTCCCGTTATTATAATGCAGATCTATATGTACACGCAGATGTGAGGCTCCCGTAATTATAATCCAGATCTATATGTACACGCAGATGTGAGGCTCCCGTAATTATAATCCAGATCTATATGTACACACAAGATGCTAGAAGTGCTTGGTGCTGAATGGTAACTGGCAATGTTTGATAAAGACTGCGTTCAAGTTAGAATTTGCAAGGCAAACATTATTAACTAGCGTGTCGTTCTTTCTGTTGACAAACGTTTTTAGACCATGCCAATGTAGAGGATATTCCAACTCCTGCCACTAGACACCCCGGCAGATGCACAGGCTAAACGCGTGCGTAGTGTGACGTAGCTATCTCAGTTTGAAGAAAGTTCCAACAGAACACCAAAAATATGGAACACAAGAGAATTGAAGAAAAGCTCGCATTTATTGCGATTAATGGGACAAAATAAAAGATGAGTTAACATTTGCTTGGTTTCTCTGTATATGTTGGTTTATCATATCTAGTATATCTCTAGTTTATATTGGCATTTCCATTTTACAAATCGCTCATTGACAAATGTTTGCGGCAGTCCCATGGCATACGCTGCTATCGGGGATGAAGTGTTAGATTCTTCATTGTACTTAGCTTTTTGTCAAATAATGTAGGATGGGCGTTGCTCTTCTTCAGTACCTTTCCTTCCCTAATCATAAGCCAGGTATACATTTACAGTTAGGTGAACTAGAGCATGCTGATAACGGAGACCGATCCTTTACAGCGAGAATCGAGGTTACATCCACTGAACTAGAATTCTGGTATTGGATGATGCAAATCATTATCTGATGCCAGATAGCCAGAAGCTATCTCTCTGTTCTACAACTTCATTTGGATTTACCGTTTCGTGTTTTCCCTGGTTTGTCTTTCTGCTCTCATTTGTCTATTAGTATTAAGTATGTGGGTGGTTTCTTTCTTGTGACTTGCTAGGCCTGATGGAGGTCTAGCTATGAGATCTCCAACACCCAGGCTTTTCTCTGTTGACAGCTTGCTTGCCCATCAGTATAATGTCTCTCTGGCAGATTAAAAACCAATCTTTTTCTAGGAATTATAGAGATTAAAACCAGTGTCATATTCTAGGAGTGATAGAGTTACACCACACCACTGTCACATTCTAGGAGTGATAGAGTTACACTACACCACTGTCACATTCTAGGAGTGATAGAGTTACACTACACCACTGTCACATCTTGCAAGTGATCAATGGAAACAAAAATGCCGCCTTCTAACTTAAGACTTCCGTTAATAAATGTCTCAGTTGCGTGTTCCGTAAAACAGAACCATTAGTAATATTTTATTTTCAACACAAACTTGCGGAAGCGAGCAAAGCAATAATCAATACAGCCAGAGGCTAGCGAATGTAGGTGAGAGATAGAGAGAGAGAGAGAGAGAGAGAGAGAGAGAGTGAGTGAGAGAGAGAGAGAGAGAGAGAGTGAAGAGAGATAGAGAGTGAAATAGATGGCGGGAGAGAAAACTAGAGAACGAATAGGATTTATCCCTAGCGAGCAATCTAACAAAATAATCAGTGATACACTTGAATGGAACTCGCAATATAATAGATAAGTTAGAAACATAAGAATACAATGGCATGGAAAAAACATTAGAAGATGAAGAAATATCAAATTTAGCATCATCGGCGGAACTCAAGAAGACGGCCAAAATAAATTAATGGAATTGGTGATGATTGACAGGTGTAGTCCTATGTTCCAGGGGGAACTAAAAGGGACAAGTCCGGGGGAAGTGAAGTGGACAGGAGAGGGAGGCCACATTAGGAGGTACGCGCACGGAGGGACTGAATGCTTTCTGAATCACGGACTCGCGTTTCACCGATCAGTGTCACATATCCAGAATGAGATTGGATCGATTCTGGGAATGAACCGCATAAATGGGCAGGCTTGCCGCACAAATGTCAGCACCGCACAGAACCCGGCTAGTATCCCATCAGTGACACAAACTACAATTTGAAAACTGAGTCCACTAAATGGCCTCTCATGATGTGTACAGCAGTGGTGAGATTAGTGCCGAGGCTAACCGAGGACTTTCAGGGAACTACGTGTGTTAACAAGATGGTCTTTGCTTGATCTGAAGACTGTCTGGAGCATACAGTACAGACGAACTAACTGTCACCCAGGAATCTTAAGACATTTATGTAGAATATGAAGATTTGTTTGGCGGAGCCCACTTTCCTGTTTGGTTTGGTTTCAGATTTGTCTCAAGTGACTTTTGACACTCATTTTGGATGACAGTCTAGAATAATTACTAGCTTTGGTGTCTGCTAAAAGACCGTACTTAATGGCGGGCACTCATGTACATGTAAATGACATCTGAAACAAAGTATCTAATGATAGAGAGGTTGTTTCTTGTCAAAGATGTTATTTCATGTTGAGAAAATTGCTTCATCTTTGTAGAAGTAGTTCTAACGTATAGTTGTATAACAAGAAAAAGTGTTACATTTCCTGATATCAACTAAATGGTATTACCATATTGTCATTTACGAGGAGCATTCATTAATTGACAACAATTTTATGATAAAGTACATGGAAGAGAATGTGCAACGTACAATATTATTTCAGGACATAAAATGTATCTTGTTGTAGGGATTGTGGCGATCGAGCAATATGCGCATGCGCAGTATAACGTACACCATGGCCGCCTTACTGTCGACTTAGACCGTGGAAGAACAATGCGGCGTTATCTTGTTTGTTTTTGTTAATGGTCAGAGAGTGTGAAGTCTTCTACAAACTACAAAAGAATGAAGATTCAATATGTAGACATAGGAGTCAGAGGAGAGTGTATGCATGGGTATAGCGATTTCAAAACAGAAGATAAAACATCATTAATGAACCACGGCGTGGTAGACAAGCAAGCTTGGCAAATGGTACAGTCAAGTAGTGAAACAGCTGATTCTGTTTGTCGCGGAAGCATCGTGCTGCTGGTAGGTCTGTGCATTTTCTTCATATCCAGGTCTGAAGCCAGAAAGGGACTATTACTTCAGTGTGGGACGTCAAAGCTGACTGTAACATGGTGTCAGGTCTGGAAGACCATGGACAGGTCATCAGAGCTGACTCTAGCATGGTGTCAAGTCTGACAGGTCACGGAGAGGTTGTCAGAGCTAACTCATGCGTACCCACTGAGAGTGTGTTTGGTGCTGGTTGCATCGGGTTTTCCCCGAGGTTTGCTCCACTAGAGCCGTAGTGTTTAACCTGAGAGTGCACACTCCCAGCTACCAGACTACCTTGAGGAGGATGTGATTTTTCGCCCCACACATCGGTTTTTGAGTATGAGAGATTATCTATATCAAGAGGCTAACACAGCAATGGTTACTCCATTCGTGTAGGAAAACATCACACGGTCAAGGGTGTGGCAGGGCCTGTCATGACCTACACGTCATACCCACTGTCTGTGCAATAGACTTGGTCCAAAACAGCACATCGACCAGCTAGTCAGTGGCAACAGGCGAGTCACTATTGATGAAATATCCGCAGGTTTCAACATTGGTCACGGCGCTGCCCACAAAATTCTACATGGGGATCTCGATTATAGGAAAGTGTAAACAGATGGGTTTAAACACAGCTGACAGCGAGGAAATGGAGCCAGTGCAAATTGGTTAAAGGTCGCGAGAAGATCTTTTTTTCTAGATGGCACCGACTAGCTGGTGGAAAAATGTGTGGACAGATATGATAAATATATGGAGAAATGTGGACAGGCATGGGAAATATTTGTAAAATCGTGGACAGTCATGGGAAATATATGGGAAAATGTGGACAGGCATGGGAAATATATCGATAAATAAAATAGCGTACGAAGAAGAAGAAGAAAAAGAAGAAGAAGAAGAAGAAGAAAAATAAAACACACAATACCTAATTCGCACTCTTGTGAAAATGTTATAAAAAAATTGATTTTACTTAATGATAATCCTTGTATGACACCTTGCCCCGTTATCAACAATTGGTAGCGGTACATCTTCAGCAACACAAAAGTGCATTCATTAGTTGTGTTTTTTCATTTCAATAATACATCTCTTTACATGCCAGCATTTTCTTTCTTGCGCACAAAGTAAAGAAAAAAATGTCTCCTAGTTTCTTCAGGACTTACTTATTTTCTTGCTTCCCTTTCCAAGCAATGTGCCCCATTCTTCTGCGCACAGTGTATTACCAACTCAAGGACCTGAATGCTTTCTTGGCACTACCTGTTTCTTGTTCATGTTTAAGCACCATATAGTAATGACGAATATATTAAACACTTGACAACCGTCACTTTTTAATTTGGTTGTTTCTTTAAGCGGCTTAGAAACACCCAAGGAATAAAAAAGGCGGACATTTTCAGTTACAAGTTAGTGGACTAGAACGAACCGGCAGCGAAATCAAGTGGAAACAGTCAAATGCCCAAAATGAAAGGGAATTGTTTAAACCTCAATCTAATAAAGGCTTGTGCAAGTTGTGATTATTACGGTTTAGAGATGTTCACAAAACGAAAGTTGACACTAAAAAAATCAATTAATGCATGGGCAGCTTGGGACGTTGAAATTTTAACAAAAAATATGTCCCTAAATGACAGCAGCTAACTGTGGGGATCACCGAAAGCAAGGAATAGCACAACTGAAGTCTCCCATGTACAGATGCTGAAGGCAATAAAAAAAAGATTGAACTGTTGCTAGCAGTGTGGAGAGAGAAAAAGCAGTCAAACAAAACACTCTGTCACATACTTTCTGCAAATGACAATCTGTAGTTGTGATCCCATGTTTCGTAGGATGCCACAAAGAGACAACAAGAAGAAATGATTCTAAGAAGAGAGCATAGAACAATCTTTTTGAAACGTCCGTGATTCGTACACCCACAGTTCATGTTTCCGTTTCTCCTTTGTAGGCGAACACATTACCTCTCAGGTATACAGATCTCCGACAAGTCAAACGGCCTTTATTGGTCAGCCGATTACCCCAGCACTGAGAATGAAGACCATAATCACAGGCTTAAACAAACCAAAAGTCTCACCATGTTTTCCCTGGAATCGATACTACTTGGCCATATAAACAAACAAATCAAATATACTTGACATTATTTGACAAGTTATAGTTTTACTAAAGTATCTGTAGGTCTATTCGCTCGTATATACAAAACGTCCTCGACGAACGACTTCAACAAATGACAGCTAGTTCTCTAATGTATCATTCGAAGTTTTACTCTGTCCTGGTCTTATCTAGAAATAAAATCGATAGTTATACTTAACGTCTCCCTTTTTAGGTGGACCTGATGTGGCATGCTCGTACCTTCCCACGAACAAGGCATCTGTCAGGGACAGTACAGACGGCTATCTAACATTCGGTCACTCCTCGATCTGATTTGTACTTTGACCTTTTTTGTCAAGCTTCTACCTTTGAGGTTTTAATTTCTCATATCCTTGATAGAGATATGTTAAGCTGATACATCAGTTCATTTCTGTCAATGTTCAAATTCAAATCTTCATGTAAACCTAGCGCTAGCTTGTCTTTCAGTATCCAAAATGTGTTTACGTAAATGAAAACTGGGTCAAAGAAACGACTTCATTGCGCCTGATCCCCCCAATATATGATCAGTCCCTTTCTTCCCAGTCTTCTATCTGAGCATGTCCTATATATGTCCTCTTTCATATCCATAAACGTAATATACCTGTCTTGCTCTAGTAGAAGCACAGGGACACCACCGCAGATGGCATCCTAGCAGGGAGCGTATTTCACACAATTTAAGTCCCGTTGTTTAGATGATGCTGGTCCCACGCTCAATCCTCCTTTATTGACTCTTACGACGTGGCCGTAATGTTACAGCCACAGTTATGTGATCTAGTTCAGGCCACTGTAACACAATGTAATACCAAATATAATCATAGTGGAACAAGTAGAAGAGTGAATATTTCATTCTCCTAGTGATCAGAAGAATTAGTAGAAGAACGCCGTCTCTTCCACTCATCGAGGAATGAGGAGACCCACTGATTTCATGCAGATCATCAACTCGATAGTGCGATAACGGACGAGCCTCATGTGATAACTAGCGACCTAATTTTCCCGGTCTATAGTTTTTACCAGATCTCTCTGCCGATCTCTCGACAAATTTGATTCTGGCGATAAATGTCTTATTTTTAATCATTTATAAAAAATGCACAGGATGTTTGATAGTTTCTGATTTCTTCTATGCGTGCTCAAACGTGCTGTTAATCTGTCCGGTGGATTCCGCAAGATGACATAACACAATGCCTTCCTGAAGCTCTCCAACTAGGAGATTAATCAAAATGTTTTCTAAAGCGTTTCGGGGACCATTACACGAGAGGATTCCGTGTGCTGTGGTGTTGTATAATATATTTATCTTCTTCACGGGAACATTGCAATGCGACAGGGTGACATGTGAATATCCTTTACGTAGGATAGAGCGACAAAAGAATCAGTCCTGAACTATGTTAGTAATTGGGTGCCACTACGGATCAGTGGGGTCGACAGTAAATGGGGTAATAACACGGGCACGTATGATTGAGGTCACGTGGCGAAACAAAATCATGAGCGAAACCTACGTTACTGCCAACAGGCCTTTACCAGAAACAAAGGGCACACACACAGACGTGGGATAAACTGACACATGAGAATAACGAGGACGAACAAATATTGGAACTTATCCAAACTAGGATTCCCTATATCTGAGAAGTCCAAACTAGGATTCCTTGGAACTGAGAAGTCCAAACTAGGATTCCTTTGATCTAAAAAGTCCAAACTAGGATTCCCTGGATCCGAGAAGTCCAAACTAGGATTCCCTGGATCTGAAAAGTCCAAATTAGGATTCCCCGGGTTTAAGAAGTCCAAACTAGGATTCCCTGGATATGAGGTCCAAACTAGGATTCCCTGGATCTGAGAAGTCCAAAGTAAGATTCCCTGGATCTGAGAAGTCCAAACTAGGATTCCCTGGATCTGGGGTCCAAACAAGCATTCCCTGGATCTGAGAAGTCCAACCTAGGATCCCTGGATCTGAGGTCCAAACTAGGATCCCCTGGATCTGAGAAGTTTCCCACTTCTGTACAGTGCCGTAGCTTCTGAACTTGAGTACATTCGAGAATGGACCTCGCATTTTTTTTGTATTTGATAAATATCTTAGTAGCTTTCTGTAAGTACATCTCGCTTATTTTCAGATATATCACATATTATGATATGAAGATAGTTGCAGTGTTGTGACTAGAATTATGTGCCAGGGTGTTGATCTCACAGTAAAATAACTCGGACACAGAAAGCAAATTGGCAGAACAGAGAAAGTTCCATAAGGAACAAGTAAACAACTACAACAACAACATAATTTTAAAAAGAATTGATTATGTGTTGTTGTCTTTCTATGCCAATATTTTTCGCTTGCGTTTTAATACTCGCTCGCTCTGTATATCTTTTATTCTCTCTGTCTCTCTCTCTCTCTCTCTCTCTCTCTCACTTTCTTTCTCTCTCTTGCTAATGAGTTCAGTATTGACTAGAAAGAGTAACCGACACTGTCACAGTGAAATCAATCGTGTTTACTGAAACTCATGACAAGTGTATCGAATTTGGATTAATTATATATTTCATATGCAAATACTGCAAGCTTTTAAGAACGATCCATTCTTCTAGTAAGTGCAAATGATTTTGGAGAAGGTAAAAAACAGATACAAACAGAAGCAAACAAAACAATCGGTAGAAGTTCGATCATCTTTGGTTTAACAGAAATAAGTACGAGAAATACTGTGCTGTGAGTGCCAAACACGGCCCCTGTCCAAAGCGCGTGAGAGAAGAATTTCAACATGGGAAATACGGGGTTTCAGGGTCATCGGTGATAAATTAACTTAACTTAACCTAACGTCTTTATACTGGTTTAGAAGACTTTGCATTCTGTATACAACCAGTTTAATTTACATTACCTTGCTCTAAAAGCTATGCTCATCCAATTTATTCTTAAATGCATTAATTGTTTCTGTCCCCACTACTTCATGTCGCAATGTATTCCAAGCATTCACCACTCTCTGACTAAACAAATATTTCCTAATATCTGATCTGGTCCTTTCTTTGATTAATTTGTAGCTATGCTCTCTTGTTGTTGTAGGTGGTTGTATTTTGAAAAAAAAACTTGCTATAGTCTAATTTGTCCGTTTCTTTGATTATCTTATAAACCTGAATTAATGCAGCTCGAATTCTTCTCTTTTCTAGACACTGTAGGCTGGTTTTTCGGAGTCTTTCCTCCTAACTGTAATTCTGTAATCCCACTATCAGCTTTGTTTCTCTTTTTGTATTCTTTCCAGCATGTTTATATCCCATCTACGATAAGGACTCCACACCAGTACACAGTACTTCAATCTAAGATTAACTAATGCTTTATACAGTTTGACTATCACTTCCTTGCTCCTATGTTTAATATTTCTTTTTATCATACCTAAAATTGCATTTCCCTTTTTCACTGCTACCTGGACTTGCTCACTCACCTTACCTGTATGATCTATTATAGCCCCTAGGTCCCTTTCCTTATCTATCTTTCTAATATTTTTCTCGCCCATTCTGGAATTATGTTCCATATTGGATCTACCGATGTGGATAACTGTACATTTATCTACATAAAACTCCACTTGTCTGCTTACAGACCATTCTCGAATTTTAACTAAATCCGACCTCAATATAACCACTTCTGCTTTAGATGAGACACTACTGCATAGTTTTGTGTCATCAGCATATTTTGCAATCATGGATCCCATATCAATGTCCAAATCGTTTATATATATCAAAAACAAAATTGGTCACAAAACCGAGCCCTGTGGCAGTCCACCTTTTACTTCACACCACTCAGAGTACTCCTTATTTATGCCCCCCCTTTCTGCCTTCTTCCTGTTAAACCAATTTTCAATCCATTTGACAATTTCCCCACCTATTCCATGGGATTTTAACTTTCGAAATAATCTTTGATGAGGTACTCTATCAAAGGTCTTTGCAAAATCTAAATAAATAACATCCATTGGCTCCCCTTTATCTATCATTTTACCAACCCCCTTCATGAATGCTAATAGATTTGTTAAGGATTATTTCTCTCTAGTAAACCCATGCTGACTATTTCTGCTTAGATTAAACTTGTCTAAATGCATTACCAAGTTTTTATTTATTACTGACTCAAACGATTTATAGAATATGCGCATAAAACTCACCGGTCTATAATTTCGTGGAACATTACAATTTTTTTTTTCTAGTTTCTATTGGCGGAGGCGCGCCTATTCCACCCCAGACCGTAGTCAATTGGGTGAATTCGCAGTGTAGTCGACACTACGTCTTGTTGTGATTCCATATCCAGACACAAAATACGATGATTCGGTCATCTAATGAGAATGCACCCTCATCAAGTTCCACTGTTGGCTTACAGCGCTGGTAGATCTAACAAGATGGCGGATAAGATGGTGGCCGCGAGGCAAATGGACGATATTAGAGTGACCGTGCAACGGCACCGGCTAACAGTGACCGACGCAACACACTTGGCGCAGGATAGACGACTTGAGCTCCCCTCGCTGCTCAACGACATAAGTGGAAAGAGAACTAACTAACTATTGCATTCTTCTTCTTCCTGTGATAACATCTTTGATGATTACACCGACATAAGAGTTTCCGTAAAGGAACTCATTCGTTGTTTGAAATTCCTCCTTAGCTCCGTGTAGTTTTGAGTTTAGTGTTGAATCTTTGGATCAATCTATCTTCCTTAACTGGCAGTGCAGGTAACAGTCCTGTAACACATGCTCAGTCACTTTTTCGTTTAGTCCACGTGTGCACAGTGGTTAAAACTTGAATGTGTCTGTCCAATCCGTTGTGCCCTCTCCTGAGACGACGAATGGTGATCTGTCCCTGTTAGTCGTTGTTTGATTGGTCTTATTATCTTCTTCTTTGGCGGTCGTCCTTAAAAAGACATTGCTACGTTTACCAGTTTACAGCGAGGCTGCGATACGTGTTGCTTTCTGCCGGACATATTCGGTTTCATCCCATCATTCTTGGTACTGGGTTTGCTTCCCTCCACGATATCCATTCTCTCAGTTGGACTACACGAATTCAGTCTGTTTCCAGGGTCGTCACTTGAAATCGGAAGAGGGTTTTGGTCAACTAAAATTCGCTAACACTCACCCAAGCAGCTAGCTATGACTGCTACGTGTAAGACCCACTGTTCTCTTCTGACCGTCTGAACAGCTCTATTGTTCTCAAAATATGTGATTTCAATGTCTTCTTGATGACAGTCTCAGAAGTGAGTCTTGTCTTGTCTTGTCTTGTCTTATCCACTTATGTCGTGAGGCGTCGTGGGGACCCGTAGTTTTCTGTCCATGTCCAGACGTTTCGCTGAAGTGGTCGTCATCCATGACTATTTAGAATACTCGCAACAATCTGGTTCTCGATCTGCCACGGTTGCGAAAACCCGTACATCGCGCGTTATAGGCGCACATGAGTAGTTGGTCAGGATATATTCTCACTAGGTGACTAAACCAATTGATTCTCGCTTCATCTATATATTCCGAACAGGGTCTTGCTTCAACTATTCTTCTCACATCTTCATTGCGCCTTCTCTCTCTCCAAGTTACGTTGTTTTCTCAAATGTCGTGATCTTTCTCTCTAGAGTTTTTGTTAAAGTCCATGTTTAACGCTGGTAACAGAGAGTTGGCATGAATATACTATGATTAGCATTATTTTTGTGGACATGTTTATGTTAGGGTGTTTCAATAATGGTGACAACTGGTATGACATGTTTATGTTAGGGTGTTTCAATAATGGTGACAGCTGGTATGACATGTTTATGTTAGGGTGTTTCAATAATGGTGACAGCTGGTATGACATGTTTATGTTAGGGTGTTTCAATAATGGTGACAACTGGTATGCAATCGCATTTGCTTGTTGGCATCTGATCTCAATCTCACAATCTAAACCTCCATCCTGTGTGAAAACACAGCCAAAGTACTTGAACTCCTGCATTCAGAAATGATTAGTAGAAATACATTAACTTTGTTTTAAATTGAGAAGGGCCTGCTCTAGCTGTTTGGAAACTTATCCTCTAGCCAAAGGCCTTCCGGTTCAGATACACTGAATATGAGCGTTTTTTTCTATCGCGGGTGGCTGTGTGGCGACTGTGGGTAACGATGGTTTTTATTCCGCGAGACTCCATCAATGGGAACAAACTCCGTCGTCAAAGGAGGAATAATATTTGAAACAGAAAATAAAAGCCTGACAGACAGTAATAAAACTGAGAAAATAAAAGCCTGACAGACAGTAATAAAACTGAGAAAATAAAAGCCTGACAGACAGTAATAAAACTGAGAAAATAAAAGCCTGACAGATAGTAATAAAACTGAGAAAATAAAAGCCTGACAGACAGTAATAAAACTGAGAAAATAAAAGCCTGACAGACAGTAATAAAACTGAGAAAATAAAAGCCTGACAGACAGTAATAAAACTGAGAAAATAAAAGCCTGACAGACAGTAATAAAACTGAGAAAATAAAAGCCTGACAGACAGTAATACAACTGAGAAAATAAAAGCCTGACAGACAGTAATAAAACTGAGAAAATAAAAGCCTGACAGATAGTAATTGAGAAAATAAAAGCCTGACAGACAGTAATAAAACTGAGAAAATAAAAGCCTGACAGACAGTAATAAAACTGAGAAAATAAAAGCCTGACAGACAGTAATAAAACTGAGAAAATAAAAGCCTGACAGATAGTAATTGAGAAAATAAAAGCCTGACAGACAGTAATAAAACTGAGACAGTAATAAAACTGAGAAGATGAAAGTCTTCTAGACAGCAGTACCCAGTTTTTCCGTAATTCCATCATCTGCTACATTCCACAATTTGCAAACATATTTTCTTGTAAAATTATCACATGTTGTTCTTGGTGTTTTATGTGTTCCCTGAGGAAGACTTCTTGGTCCCAATTTAAGTTGTTATTTTTCTTCCTTTTTATATTTGCGTCAAGAAAAACTTAGATATGCTTATTTCTGATTTTATTGATATGTTAAGCTTTAGTAGTTCTCTTATTAATTTATTCATTTTCCTGTTGGCTTCAGCTGAATCATAGGGGCGCTAATACATCTTCCCCTTTTACATTCAACCGGTCTTTGACCAAATATAGTGGTAACTTGATAGAAATGGTTTTAGATGAAGAGGATGCTAGTCCCATGGACAACTGTTTTGAACAAAATGCTTAGCAGATTACAGTGCTTCTATTATGTTCAATACGGGTACCGTTGGGATGAATTATGCGAATATTTGTTATGTTATTTGCCTGTTGAAATTTGCTCCAAAAAATGAATGTATTGCAAAATTCGCCGGTTACATGTGTTGTGATTTCATTGTTTTTCTTAGTGTTTGAGTATGGGGTACATCAACGGTTGTTCTTATATACGTGGAAAATAACACATTTTTTAATGAAACCCTCGACATTGCTGTTGTAAAAAAAGTGGCATTGATCTGTCATTCATCATCTAGAATCCTTTATGTGTGAGGATTGTTGTTGTAAGGTGTGACATTCATCATGCCGGTGATTTGTCATTCATCATCTAGACACTTGTCAGTGTCGTGATTGTTGTTGTAAGCAAGTGACATTCACCATAACCGTGATCTGTCATTCATCACCTAGACACTTGTCAGTGTCGTGATTGTTGTTGTAAGCAAGTGACATTCACCACAACCGTGATCTGTCATTCCTCACCTAGACACTTGTCAGTGTCGTGATTGTTGTTGTAAGCAAGTGACATTCACCATAACCGTGATCTGTTATTCATCACCTAGACACCAGTCAGTGTCGTGATTGTTGTTGTAAGCAAGTGACATTCACAATAACCGTGATCTGTCATTCATCACCTAGACACTTGTCAGTGTCGTGATTGTTGTTGTAAGCAAGTGACATTCACCATAACCGTGATCTGTCATTCATCACCTAGACACTTGTCAGTGTCGTGATTGTTGTTGTAAGCAAGTGACATTCACCATAACCGTGATCTGTTATTCATCACCTAGACACCAGTCAGTGTCGTGATTGTTGTTGTAAGCAAGTGACATTCACCATAACCGTGATCTGTCATTCATCACCTAGACACTTGTCAGTGTCGTGATTGTTGTTGTAAGCAAGTGACATTCACGATAACCGTGATCTGTCATTCATGACCTAGACACTTTTCTGTTTGATGACAAAGAACATATCAACCACAGTGATATATTTCATAGGAGTATTTCTCAACAAATCATCTGTTGGTACTTACCGAACCAGTTAGCATGAACTAATGGGGACAAACGCTAAGGAAAAGTGACCAGAAAATTGAACTTAGTGGATGAAATGGATATAAAGAGGCAGGTGTCGCTGTTCAACTGGATAATGGAACAAAATGTATTAAGTCTCTACACACATACACACACACACGCGCGCATGCACGCACGCACGCTCGCACGAACACATTCACGCTAAGATATTATCCACTCTCGTTCTGTCTCATCACTAAGAACTCTCGTTCTGTCTCATCACTAAAAACTCTCGTTCTGTCTCAACACTAAGAACTCTCGCTCTGTCTCATCACTAAGAACTCTCGTTCTATCTCATCACTAAGAACTCTCGCTCTGTCTCATCACTAAGAACTCTCGTTCTGTCTCATCACTAAGAACTCTCGTTCTGTCTCATCACTAAGAACTCTCGCTCTGTCTCATCACTAAGAACTCTCGTTCTGTCTCATCACTAAGAACTCTCGCTCTGTCTCATCACTAAGAATTCTCGCTCTGTCTCATCACTAAGAACTCTCGCTCTGTCTCATCACTAAGAACTCTCGCTCTGTCTCATCACTAAGATATTCTATCCATCGTTCTGTCTCATCACTGAGAACTCTCGTCTGTCTCATCACTAAGAACTCTCGCTCTGTCTCATCACTAAGAACTCTCGCTCTGTCTCATCACTAAGAACTCTAGCTCTGTCTCATCACTAAGAACTCTCGCTCTGTCTCATCACTAAGAACTCTCGCTGTCTCATCACTAAGAACTCTCGCTCTGTCTCATCACTAAGAGCTCTCGCTATGTCTCATCACTAAGAACCCTAGCTCTGTCTCATCTCTAAGAACTCTCACTTCGTCTCATCACTAAGAACTCTCGCTCAGTCTCATCATTAAGAACTCTCGCTCTGTCTCATCACTAAGAACTCTCGCTCTGTCTCATCACTAAGAACTCTCGCTCTGTCTCATCACTAAGAACTCTCGCTCTGTCTCATCACTAAGAACTCTCGCTCTGTCTCATCACTAAGAACTCTCGCTCTGTCTTATCACTAAGAACGCTTGCAGTTTTAACCGATAAAACTTTCAACAGGTTGATCTGGTCAGCTCCATACACAACCCTCCTTAGTCTTCTCTTACGACATGCCTGAAACCTTTGCCCACAACACGACTTCGACCTTCCCACACGATCTCGACACTCACATCACGACCTTGACCTTCTGACACTCACGACTCCTACCTACCCAAAAACCACGATTTAGACCTTCCCCGTCCTCAACTTCTTCATGCCTACTCTTTCGAATGTCCCCACTCACGACTACAATCTTCCCACACCCACAAACACGAATGTCTCCACACTCGAGACCTCGACCTTCCCACACCCACAAACACGAATGTCCCCACTCACGACCACAATCTTCCCACACCCACAAACACGAATATCCCCACTCACGAGCACAATCTTCCCACACCCACAAACACGAATGTCCACTCACTCAAGACCTCGACCATCCCATACCCACAAACACGAAAGTCCCCACTCACGACCACAATCTTCCCACACCCACAAACACGAATATCCCCACTCACGAGCACAATCTTCCCACACACACAAACACGAATGTTCCCCCACTCACGACTACAATCTTCCCACACCCACAAACACCAATGTCCCCACACTCGAGACCTCGACCTTCCCACACCCACAAACACGAAATTCCCCACTCACGACCACAATCTTCCCACACCCACAAACACGAATCTCCCCACACTCGAGACCTCGAACTTCCCACACCCACAAACACGAATGTCCCCACTCACGACCACAATCTTCCCACACACACAAACACGAATGTTCCCCCACTCACGACCACAATCTTCCCACACTCACAAGCACGAATCTCCCCACACTCGAGACCTCGACCTTCCCACACCCACGCGACATGTTGCACCGACTAGCCGCAATATCATCATCACTTTTTAATATATTTGTTAAAAGTAACTTAGATAGAAACTTCTCACAGTGACACGCAATCCGGCCCATTATTACAATTTTACGCCTCTGTACCAGCAGAAAATGTTCGAGCTAGGAATACGACAGGCGACGTTGATCTCAACTGACATTGTTTATAGAGCCTCGGGAAATGGCTGAATCATCTCACTCGGTGGTACGAGATACAAATACGATCCTAGTAGCCCAGCTGAAGCGGAAAGTAAGTTGCTTTCTTAAAGCTCGGATTTCCGACTTAGTCTGTGAGCTCTGAAAGTGAGAAATAACTGGACGCTTCATTGGGTGCGCATGGGGTTGTTCCATCTTTGGTACGTCTACAGCAGTGTCTACATGAAAACACAAGGGCATTAGTTCTCCTTACGGGGTTAGCTCATTCCTCTCAATCTTGGGCCGACCTCTGGAGAGTTCGTGTTACAAACCCAAGAGAGTAACGTCAGTGTATCGCCAGTGACACCGCATCTCTCTTGCGTCCCCAAAAGACGGAATCTCATTACAATAGCCAATTCTAAAGAAGCTCTCCCCAGGGACAAATTGTCTCGCCTTTTCATGCACAACCTCGTTATTGTTAGGATCCGATCTGAATAGTCAAACTGTGAGCATCCACAGTCACCTGCGAGCCAACGTACCACAATCATTCTCTGAATGTGGTATCGTCAGTTGTCAAGGCATTTGGTCTTCAAAGCAGCAACTGATGCGAGTGCATGGCATCGTCAAGTAATAAGATCAGGAGCTCTCTTGTGCCTCGGTTAAGAAAGTTTATTCAACGCTACCTCTGGCCTCGGCTATCCGATCCGTATGTTATTATTGGAGTGCCTCTCGCTGTTCGTTGAAACTTCAAAAGTGTATAAATCAAACGTGGAAGCTGTTTTCATGAGCGGAGCTGCCCTCTTCAATATGATATAGAAATCAAGTAATTAGAAATGCACTACTTAGTCAATTTAACGCTACTTTGTTACTCAGGTTACCGAATTCTTTCTTCGGTAGATTCGCTATAGAAAAGGGGCTGACGTTACTCTATTGTAAGCCGCGATGTCTAGCAGCCAGCTCGTGGTGGCTCAAAGGCGAGGGGGGTGCGGCGTTAAATCATTACTCTTCCACCCGACGTACGTCAAGGAAATAATCAAGCATGACCTGAAATCCTCCTGGCAAATAGAAGAGGCAAGAACGCTCATTAAAAAAAAAAAAGATACGCCATATCAAATATAAAGAAATAGTGGAGCGAGTGGTCGAGCGGCTGTGCTATCCACTTTGAACATGAGGACTCAAGTTCAAAATTATGGCGTCCTTTCTAACGAATGTTAAAATAGCAATAAACAATGCAATTATGTCAATAGTGATATAAATAAGTGTCATATCTGACGTGGTTATCTGACGTGGTTATCTGATATGGTTGGTTATATACTTCTTTTACAATATATATATATATATATTAGCAAATGTATATGTGTGTGTGTGTGCGGGCGTGCGTGCGTGCTTGTGTGTGTGTGTGTGGGGTGTGTGGGGTGTGTGTGTGTGCGTGTGGTGTGTGTGCGTGTGGTGTGTGTGGTGTATGGTGTGTGTGTTGTGTGTGTATGTATGTATGAATGTATGTTGGAATGCATGTATGTATGTCTGTGTGTATGTGTGTGTTTGAATGTATGTATCAAACAAACACACATCGTTTCTACTTTTATTGATTCCAATGTTTCGATAACATATTGTCAAACATACACTATCGCACATTCCATGGAGCCAGGGCGTTCCTGTGCTACCTGCTTGGCATTTTCGCCGCTAGTAAATTGGACCATAGCTAACACTTGTTTCATCCTGTGTCACGAGCGGACATCAACACGTACTGTTTATGTTGCCAGCCATTGTTGTCTAGCCACTGGCAAACAGGCTGTGCACCAGGAATTGCCTAGAACCCATTTCTCCCCGCAACTATAGCTACAACCCTCCACTAGTAATTTCTCTTTACAATTTGTGGAATCCCTTTGAAGTTCTGCGGCCCACTTCAGCCAAAGTTAATTCCTTCAAGAGGCGGGCAACGACAAAGTGCAGGACTGCCAGCCCCAGGGATATTAGACATAGATTGCTGATGTTGGTACGGACTCATTACAACAGTTCTCGGGTAATGGCTGCTTTTGTGAACCTATTCTCTCATCTCTACCGCTATCGCTGCACCTTGATTATGTTAGAGAGGTCCTGTTTTGTTCCGATTGTGTTGTTTATGTCTTCATTGTTATGTTTTTGTTTAAATGGTAATCGTATCTACGGTGTTAATTTACATACTATTCCTATGATGCCCTCTTTCTCTCTCTCTCCCCCTATCTCTCTCGCTCTCCATCAATCACACCCCTCTCGCGCTTTCCATCTGTCACATCCCCTGCCTCTCTCTCTCTCTCTCTCTCTCTCTCTCTCTCTCTCATTTTATGAAATCATTATTATATTATTTCTGGTAATATTTTTTTTTTTTTTATTTTTTTTTTATTTGCGTTCGCCTTATTTATCTATTCCCCAAGGCGTGTGTGCGTTACATTGTGGTTTTTATTTTGCGCCTGTCGGCCCAGTGCATCCGACTTCAGCATGCATTTTATGTAAGGGTCTGCTTCCTCCTGCATTTTTCTAAGGGTTTGCTTCCCCGGGGTAACGGCCGGTGCTGTGATGGGGATCGAACCCAGCACCTTCTGGTTGTGAGCCGTGCCACTTAACCACTAGGCCACGCCGTCCCCTTCTGGTAATATAAATCCACTGTGTTAATTTACGTATGATCCTAATCAGGCTCTCTCTAATTTGTTCTCCCTCTCTCTTTCCTCAAATCCTCTCCCACCCTCCCCAAACCTCTCTCTTTCGTCGTCTCCTCCACACTCCAAACCTCCTCCACCTTCTCTCTCTCTCTCTCTCTCTCTCTCTCTCCCTCGTAACATAAAATCATTCATATGACAACCTTAAAAGTGGGATAGAAAACAGAAAAACCATGCGTTTGTATTGTAACTTATCAATATGGTTGCTAAGGATGTCACGTATGTCCTGCGCTCATCATCAAGGTGCAGACGAACAAAAGGACGTCATAATTGTAGTTAACAGATGGCCGCTATGCACCAAAGAGAAGTAGCGCTCTGTTATCCGTTAGCTCAGCTTGGCTGAAACATGTAGACATTCTCAACGAATAACTGTCCCGTCTGTAACCGCCCACCTAAGAACCTCTTTAATGTCATGTGCCCATCTTCTCCTGTCCCTCCCTCACCTGCCAGGTACCATTCCTCTCCAGTATCCGTGTCTCCTAGACTGTTGTGGCGTTTGATGTGGACGAAGTATATTAGTGTCCTAGACGTGATGCCATTTACTAACTTATTTGGTTCTATAGCTGGCCTTCAGGATTTCTGTACTTCTCTTGTTCACCATCCACGATGTACCGGATGCATGCTTGATATGTTCTTGTGTAATAACTACGGAACATGTATGTTGCTATATATGGTTGTATGTGATATATATATATATATATATATATATATATATATATATATATATATATATATATATATATAAATATATAAATATATATTTATATACAAGCAGCCATATATTTGTTACGAGATAATCTGTGTTGCTAGGTATTTATTCACGCACTATTATTCATTGTTGCTATGGATTTGTTACGTAAAGGCGGGGTTGCTAGGTATTTGTTACGTAAAGCCTGTGTTACATGGTCTGCGATATCTCCGGCTGAATGTCTTTTTGAGGAACCTTGACTTTTTCTTTATCCTGCTGCCAGGCAGCCGAAGCTATCTGTATTACGTTCACTTCGCGATTGTACTTTCTGCAACTTACTTGGCCTGGGAGAACGTATGTGACGATCATAATCGCTCTAATGTTGTGCCCGGACATCAGCTAACAGACAACGTTCTAATGTTGTGCCCGGACATCGACTAACAGACAACGTTCTAATGTTGTGCTCGGACATCGACTAACAGACACCGTTCTAAAGTTGTCCCCGGACATCGGCTAACAGACACCGTTCTAATGTTGTCCCCAGACATCGGCTAACAGACACCGTTCTAATGTTGTCCCCGGACATCGGCAAACAGACAACTCTTCTCGATTTTCAACCACCGAGAGTTTTTTGTTTACATGCACAGCGTGTACAAGAGACCTTTGAGTTTTTTTCTTACTTGATCTCACGGACATTGGCTCCCACAAGATCATCGGCCCCACAGGATCATCGGCCCCACAGGATCATCGGCGTCACAGGATCATCGGCCTCACTGGATCATCGTCCCCACAGAATCATCGGCCCCACAGGATCATCGGCCTCAGGCCGGGAATTATGTCATATGTGAGGAATAACACTATTCTATATGCGTTGCGATCTTTTGTAACCTTGTACCAATGAGGGCATAGATCTTTAGTCAGTACATTCCGCTATCGCATAGATGCTCGTCCCCAGGAAGGTATACAGACATATGGTCACCAAATATCTGTTCTACGTGTCCATCTATTGTCAAACATGCGGACTACAGGTCCAGCAAAAGAATGTTTGTGTGGTATCGCTGCTTCAAAACATGCAGAAGCAAAGTTTGATGTATAATTTCTTCGTTTCTAATGTTATCCAGTCGTCCATTGTTCGTGGAGTGATTCTGAGTTTGTTATCATTTGTTTCACGCAAGTTTCACACCTGACATCCGCCAATCATTGCTGGAATGGTCATGGCATTGGGAGTATGTGCTCTTGTCGTTGTCGCCCCTTTCTTCAATATAACTCGTCGCTGATCTCACTTCTCGTGGTGCCAGGAGAACTTGCAGCATTCGTAACCACACAGTTTCGATGCGATTAACAAACTCATTTACGTGTTACTGTTTTTATTAATACTATTATTATTTTTGTTACTATTGTTCTTACTATTATTATTATTATTATTGTTTGACGGCTAATATTATTATCAATGTGATTGGTTTTATTATTGTAACTACTATTATAATTTTTTAAATAATTTCCTTCTAAAAATTTTTAGTATGACTGTTTTTGCTATTATTATTTTTATTAATATTATCATTTTAAAATTGTTATTGCCATTGCTATTATTATCATTGTTTCGTAATTAATTGTTATTAACATGATCATCATTATTATTGCTATCATATTACTATAATTATCACAGTAGTCATCCATATCATTGTTACTATTATCAGTGTTAATATTGTCATTGTTACTATTATCAGTGTTAATATTATTGTCATTGTTACTATTATCAGTGTTAATATTATTGTCATTTTTACTATTATTAGTGTTAATATTATTGTCATTGTTACTATTATCAGTGTTAATATTATCATTGTTACTATTATCAGTGTTAATATTATTGTCATTGTTACTATTACCAGTGTTACTATTATTATAATTGTTACTATTATCAGTGTTAATATTATTGTCATTGTTACTATTATCAGTTTTAATATTATTGTCATTGTTACTATTATCAGTGTTAATATTATTGTCATTGTTACTATTATCAGTGTTAATATTATTGTCATTGTTACTATTATAGGTGTTAATATTTTTATCATTGTTACTATTATCAGTTTTAATATTATTGTCATTGTTACTATTATCAGTGTTAATATTATTGTCATTGTTACTATTATCAGTGTTAATATTATTGTCATTGTTACTATTGTTGGCATAGCTATTACCATTCTCATTGTCATTTTCCCTGTTTTTATTAGTATAACTTTGTATTTTTGTAATTATTGACATTGTTATTATACTTATTATTATTATTGTTATCAGTATTATTATTGTTATTGTTACCGTTACCAGTATTTCTATTGTTATTATTTTCATATTAGTATTAATAGTATTGCAATTATAATAATAATAATAATAATTATTATTATTGTTATCATCGTTACTAAGATCATATATGTGGTGATAATTGTTTATTGTAATTATTTGTTACAACTGATATCATTGTTATACTTATTGTGGCTATTATTATTATTATTATTATTGTGATTAACTTATTTATTTTTATTATTATTAGTAAATCCACATAATTTGTATTGTTATATTCGTACTATTGCTACTACTATTATTATTGTGATTAACTTTTTTATTTTTATTATTATTAGTAAATCCACATAATTTGTATTGTTATATTTGTACTTATTGCTACTACTATTATTATTGTTCCGATTAATTTTATAATTATTATTATAGTTTTTTAGTTATTAATATTGTTTGGAGGTTGATATTATTTTTGGGATTATTATTATTCTTATTTGTAATGTAACTATCCTCATTAGTGCTATTAAGTACTCGAATAAAACCTGCTTTCCTTCATCACCCCTCGTCTCCTGACCTAAATCTGTCGATGTCATCAGTCGATATTTCAGCTGAAGTAAACATTCGTCGACTTCCTAAATCTTTCCTGTGGAGAATTCCCAACTGACAGGCCAGTAATGGTTTCTACCGGATTCTCTAGCTTCTGCCTGTCCATTTATCAGCTTCCTCCTTTTGCTACTGTAGATAGTCTGGACTTGCAGACGGTCACACATTTTCTGGATCCTGTCCGCTCTCCTCGCTAAGTCTTCAATCTTCACTTACCAAAACGGTCTAATTTTATTTGTAGATACAACTAATAACTATTTCAAAGTGTAATATGTTTGTTGCTGTGGCTTTGTTACCGATCTGTATTGTTTCTATTACAGTTTTTTGATGTTTCTGATACAGTTCATGGCTATGGCTTTGTTACCGATCTGTATTGTTTCTATTACAGTTTTTTGATGTTTCTGATACAGTTCCTTGATGTGTCTGTTACAGTTTTTGGATGTTTCTGATACAGTTCTTGGGTGTTTCTGTTACAGTTTTTCGATGTTCCTGATACAGTTCATAGATGTTTCTTTTACGCTTCTTGGATGGTTCTGTTACAGTTCATGGATATTTCTTTTACGGTTCTTGGATGTTTCTGATACAGTTCATGGATGTTTCTTTTACGGTTCTTTGATGTTTTTGCCACAGTTCTTCGATGTTTCTGTTACAGTTATTTGATGTTTTTATTACAGTTCTTGGATGTTTGTTACAGTTTCTTGATGTTTCTGTGACAGTTTTTTGATGTATCTGTTACAGTTTTTGGATGTTTCTGTTACAGTTCTTGGATGTTTCGGTTACAGTTCTTGGATGTTTCTGATACAGTTCCTGGATGTTTCTGTTACAGTTCCTAAATGTTTCTGTTACAGTTCCTTGATGTTTCTGTTACAGTTCTTTGATGTTTCTGTTACAGTTCCTTGATTTGTCTGTTACAGTTCTTGAATGTTTATGTTACAGTTTTTGGATGTTTATGTTAAGTTGTTGGATGTTTCTGTTGCAGTTCTTGGATGTTTCTGTTTTAGTTCTTTTATGTATTTCATGCAGTTTTTAAAATGTATTTAATGTATTTCTTTATTGTATTTTATGTAATTGTTTTTTTTAATGAAGTTCTTTGTCATTATTAATGCAGTTCTTGTTTTGTATTCCAGTTTTACTGCATTAATTGTTTGTTGTAAATACTTTAAATATATTTACTTGAGTTATAGGAACTCGGAACCGCAATACTACAATTAACAACCAGATGTGTGCATGCCAGCGTGCGTGCGTGTGTGTTTGTGTGTGTGTGTGTGTGTCCTGGCCCGTGTGTGTGTACGTGTGTGTGTGTGTACGTGTGTGTGTGTGTGTACGTGTGTGTGCGCGCGTGTGTGTGTGTACGTGTGTATGTACGTGTGTGTACGTGTATATGTACGTGTGTGTGTGTGTATACGTGTGTATGTGTGCGTGTGTGTGTCGAGTTATCAACAATTAAACTACAATTACAGCACTGAACCGGAGAGGAACCTGATAACATTGTACATACATTTCAGATATTTAAATCTGAAAGATGGCGTTACAAGTCATCGATTTGTGAAGAAAGTTCTGTAAAAAAACATATGAGACGTGCCCGCGAGCCAAGGCTTATGTTACGGAAGAAAACATAATAATAAGAGTGCCTTCTACCATCATCTTCAAAATAATAACAAAATCCGCTAGTGATTATTTGGTTAGAAAGCGTCAGTAAATTCACATTTTCTAAATTTATTTTTCTCTTCAAATAACATGACATACTCGAATGTTTTCTTTCTGTTTAAAAATATGATTACTATTTTTATTGTTATTTGTGTAGTCTGGGATAAATCGAGTAATTTCTTTATTTGTGTAGCCAGAAACAGACGAAATAATTCCTTTATTTGTGTATCTATGGATTAGCCAAGTGACTACTATTTTAGTGCAGCTAAAGATAAGACAAAAATAATTACGTTAATATTGCAACATTGATAAGCACAATGATTACTTGTTAATGTAGCCAGGGATAAGTAAAATTATTATTTTAAAAGTGTAGCTAGGGATACAAATAATTGCTTCATTTGTGTGGCCAGGAATAAGCAAAATAATTGCGTGTTAGTAATATTTTTGGATCAGCTCTCTTGAGTGTAATAGTGCTTAGGTTCAATCAATTTGTCACTAAAATAACATTTGGAAGTGAAAGGAGGAATTTGAAATGAAACGTCGGTTGAGCAGGTTGGGACGCCAGACAGGCCAGCTCAAAAGCATGTGTGATATTACTATTTGAAAAATAGACTGGAATTATGGGTGTAGATGATTCGGCCTTTTATAATACAACATAACGTAACATGGATATAGAAGATAACAGAGAAACACAAGAACACGCAGACGACTGATAAAGTTAGACGTTTACTATACACGTACACACGTGCACAGAGAAGTTTTAGACAGTATGATAGATGTCAAGGTAGGTGATGAAATTTTAGAGACTTCAGATGGCCAGAAATTTTTTATGAGGTGGGGTGGCCAGTTTCTTTTTTTGCTGCCATTTCCTTCCCTAGCAACAAACCAGGTACTCACCAATTTTGTTCTTGATATAAGTAAACGAATTGGACATTGATATGGGATCTATGATTGAAAAATTCACTGATGACACAAAACTATGCAGTAGTATCTCATGTAATGCAGAAGTGGATATATTTAGGTCGGATTTAGATAAAATTCGAGAATGGTCTGTAAGCTGGCAAATGGAGTTTAATGTAGATACATGACAAGTCATCCACATAGGAAGATCCAATATGAAACATAATTCCAGAATGGGCGATAACAATATTAGAAAGATAGATAAGGAAAGGGACCTAAAGGTTTTAATAGAGCATACAGGTAAGGTGAGTGAGCAAATTCAGGTACCAATGAAGAAGGCAAATGGAATGATAGGTATGATAACAAGAAATATTAAATACAGGAGCAAGGAAGTGATAGTCAAACTGTATAAAGCATTAGTTAGACCTAAATTGGAGTACTGTGTACAGGTGTTGAGTCCTTATCACAGAGGCGATATAAACATGCTGGAAAGAATATAAAAAGAGAAACAAAGCTGACAGTGGGACTCCAGAATTACAGCTACAAATTAACTAAAGAGAGGTCCAGATAAGATATTAGGAACCATTTTTTCTAGTCAGAAAGTGGTGAATGCTTAGAATGCATTGCCACAGGAGGTAGTGGAGGCAAGGGCAATTAATGTATTTCAGAATAAATTAGATAAGCATAGCTTTTAGAGCAAAGTGATGTAAATGAAAATGGTTGTATACAGACTCTGAAGAGTCTTCTAAACCAGTATAAAGACGTTAAGTTAAGTATTTCATGGACTCGCATATCTTTTTTATCTGCTTCTTCTTCTTCTTCTTTTTCCTCCTCTTATTCTTCTTCTTCATCTTCTTCGTCTTCTTCTTGTTTGCCACGTTTTATTTTGATGATGTCTTCACGTGAAGACCAGTTCTATGGATAAACGTTGCTGTGGTACAGAGTTCTTCAAGTCGACAGAACAGTTTTGAGTGGAGGGTAGACTGACTGACCATCCAATGCATCAGAGACTAAACAATTTGAGAAGTTGGGAAACTAAAGCGGAGAAACTTTGCAGAAATAGCCAAAGCAAAGATGCACGAAGATCCCATAAACGCACTAACAACACCAAAACCCATCACTACTGTACGAAAACCTACCTGGAGGCAGGATATATTTCCAGAGGTGGATGAAAATATACCAGGTATTGGAAACAAAAACTGCCAGACTGAAAAAGAAAGGACCGATACCACCCTAAGCTTTATATCGAAAAACTACCCAAGCATAGATTGGACCCATGCATACACCGACGATTCTGTAAAAAACACTACACAGAACGGAGGGGCAGGAGCATTACTGAACCTACCAAATGGCAGAAAAATAACACTGTCATTCGCTACTGGTAAGTACACAAGCAATTTCAGAGCGGAGTCAGAGGCACTGAGGGCGGCAGTGGAAGAAATGGTGACACACAGTGAAAATGAAAGCCATATTGTCCTGCTTACAGATGCTCTCGCCGTAGTCACAGCGCTAAAAAGCCAGAAAAACACTGAGCTTAATGACTTAAGAGCAGCACTCTGCAAACTGTGCCAGCAGTCCGCACCAAAAAGGGTAGTGGTACAGTGGGTCCCATCACACTGCAACATCCAAGGCAACGAGGAGGCAGACAGACTGGCAAAAGAAGGTGCAAGACTACCATAAACAGATACTAGTATGACATACGAAGAGTCAAAACGGCTTATCAAAGCCAGATACATGACCAAATGGGAAACCGAACATACTGGTTACACCAAAAACGATGCCTATTACCAGTTGAACAGAAGAGAGCAGGTCGTTGTCTTCAGACTTCGCACTGGCCACAATAGACTGAGGTACTACCTATTCAACAAATTAAAGATAGGTGGTACCGACGAATGGCCGTGCGGTACCGGTAAAATGACCGCTGAACATCTGCTGCAGAACTGCCCGACATACGAGGATCAGAGAGAGCAGATGTGGCCATCACCAGTGGAACTGCAAGACAAGCTCTATGGCAGTGTCGACAGCCTCAGGATGACCGCCGCTTTTTTCGAGAAAAAAAATGGTTACTGTCTGACTGCGTACGAAGAAGAAGAAGAAGAAGAGTGGAGGGTATTCTTCCAGGGCCAGGGCTGAGTCCGCAATCCCCCAAACGTAAACCGGGCTTGTAGCATATGTTCGTCTGTCTGTTCTGCTTGTCCGCACGTACACAGAAGTGATTTGATTAGTTATAGTCTGTATAAGTGACTGTTCGACCTGTAATGTCCTGTTCTCATGTAGGACATCACCCCTTACTGCGCTCGCTCAAGGCAGTGATTGTTGTTTCTTGATTGGTCAACGTTCTTTATCGTTGGATAATGGTCTCTTTTTGGAGGATGGTTGTTTGTTCTTTCTGCCCTTGTGTTGTTCACTCTTATGCGCACTTGTCTGCGGTCTCGCTTCCTGGTAGGAGGCAATCAAAATTCTCCTACAACGCGTAGCTCTTCGGGGCTCAGAACCATCTCCTACCCCTGATCCTTATGTTTATCAACGACCTCGCGCGTGATCTGCTACAAGGGTGAGAGCTGTTCTATACGATGGCCGAATTGGTGATGTGGTGTAAAGAAAATAAAACCTAGCGATTGCAAATAAGCGAATAGGATGAGCAACAGATAACATGGCAGAGTGGGTAGAAGAATGGATCTGTTACTCGTAGATAAACACGATGAACGACAACAAATCAAAACCATGTAAGAAACGCAGAACGAGGGTTAGTTATCTCGGCTTATAACACATATTCGTTGCTGTGTAACTCAGAGCATAGACAGTACTTTGTAGCATAGACAGTACTTTGTAGCATAGACAGTACTTTGTAGCATAGCCAGTACTTTGTAGCATAGCCAGTACTTTGTAGCATAGACAGTACTTTGTAGCATAGCCAGTACTTTAAAGCTTGAACAGTACTTTGTAGCATAGACAGTACTTTAAAGCTTGAACAGTACTTTGTAGCATATACAGTACTTTAAAGCTGGAACAGTACTTTGTAGCATAGCCAGTACTTTGTAGCATAGCCAGTACTTTGTAGCATAGCCAGTACTTTAAAGCTTGAACAGTACTTTGTAGCATAGCCATTACTTTGAAGCATAGACAGTACTCTAAAGCTTGAATAGTACTTTGTAGCATAGACAGTACTTTAAAGCTGGAACAGTAATTCGTAGCATAGACAGTACTTTAAAGCTGGAACAGTACTTTGTAGCATAGACAGTACGTTAGAGCAAAGACTTTGCTTTCAAGTTAGGACAGTACTTTGGAGCAGAGACAGTACTTTCAAGTTTGGACAGTACTTTGGAGCATATACATCACTTTAAAGCTCGGACAGTACTTTGGAGCAGTGACAGCTCTTTCAAGTTCGGACAGTACTTTACAGCAACCTTTCTGTATAGACGTAGCCTTGGTAGTGGGCCTATGCTTTGTATGGAGCAAGTAGATCAAAACGATTTGACAATGAAGCACACACGCACAAACACACAACCACTGGTGTACACGCTGACGGTCGCTCACACCAACAAGCGCAGACATACAGTAAGGAAATGGACGCCATTCTGTAACACGGCCAAGGTCAAGTAAATATGCTAGTGAGATTGATTTGAATAATACTAGATTTTGCAAATATCACAGTCAGCATTTAGCACATCCTATTTTAACAAGAAATGGCAGCTTTGACGCATGAAAGAACCGACAGAACGCTAAATATATTCGTGCGTATAATGCACACATCCCACATTTAAGGACTTCTATATGTCCAGTGTCAATGTCGTGCTGGGGTACGCTAAATGATAACGCTGACACGCCATCTTCGAAAGGACCCATACTGGAGGCATAGTTATCTCCTATACATTTTTATCACATTCAATCGAGCGGTAAATCCTTTCGGTTTTCTCAGCTGCTCCGTCCTCGCAATCTGTGACAGGAAGACGAAGACCGTCTACAAAAGGCCAACGACATGCTTGGCCTCTTCCACTAGCTTCTTCACAATGAAGCTATCCACACCTCCGCCTTCCAGCGCGCCATCCATATTTCTCCAACCGGCGCATTCACCCCTTCTCACCGGCGCCATTATGACCGCGTGAGTGTAGTCATTACTTTTGCAACATTTACATCCCCTTAAGCCAGTGAGATCTTATTCCGCAATCCTGCATTCCGATCCTCCCACACTTGAGGACATTTCCCGATCCTTCCACACTTGAGGACATTTCCCGATCCTTCCACACTTGAGGACATTTCCCGATCCTTCCACACTTGAGGACATTTCCCGATCCTTCCACACTTGAGGACATTTCCCGATCCTTCCACACTTGAGAACATTTCCCGATCCTTCCACACTTGAGGACATTTCCCGATCCTTCTTTGTTAATGTACGGACAGGATAGAAACTTCCCTAACCTGTTGGTCAGAAGTCGGCTGAACATCCACATGAAGAACCCCCAGTGCACCTTGTTCTACAACAACACGTATCGTAAAGTCATCTAGACAGGTTCGGTAAACTTACGCGAAGCAGCGTTTGATATAAAAGGTTCACTGGCAAGACTCTGTACGCTATTACTTGTCTTCATCCAATATAAAATGCATTAGGGACACTGGCCTTGGACTCTATGATCGCTTCCACCAATCCATCCGCGATTGTTCAAAAAAACGCGGTCCCTTCGGTCGCCAACCACATCAATTGTCCTCGACATCAGAATAAGGTTGATGCCAGATCATTGGCATCTTATCCTGCTCCTCTGAGGATCGACATCCGGTTGAACTAAAACATTGTTGCCTCTCTTATGGGATGCCATACATCCTATAATAAAAACACATTACAACGTCAATGCTGTCCCCTACCCCCCAATCCCCCTGAATATTCATCTTGTCCGCACACAAATTCACTCTCTCTTTATTCCTTTTTTTCTTTTTCACTCACTCTCTCTCTCTCTCTCTGTTTCTCTCTCTTTCTCTCTGTGGGTGTGCTATTAAGCTGTCATTCACTTTTGTATTTGATATATGTAATCGTGCATGTGTACGTTCATATGTCATTGCATATGTGTGTGTATATGTGTGTCTCTTGATGTATATTGGTACGTGTTTTGGTAAGTCCTGGTATACATGTTCATTGTTTCATGTATTATACACATTTGTATTGGTTTGTATGTATTACTTGTATGTATGTATGTACTTTTCACGTGTACACATTTCATAATTGATATCTATTTTTGTACAATCATATTGATCTTGTCTTGTTTGGTCTAATCTGTCCTAAATGGCATACCGTGTTTCACATATTCCTGGCACTCACTCGTTAATGGCTGCCACCTTAAGTCGCACTGCTTCCGGTGCCAAACCCCTTTCTCAGTTTTTGTGTTTATTTGTGTGAATCGTTAGATGTGCTCGTCTATTCTTTATTCTTGTCTTCGTAATGTGCATTTCGTGTTGTTTATGTCCCGGTCCTGGGACTGAGCTACTTATGTTACTGTCAGCGATAGTCGAGCCGTTAGGTGCGGATAATGAGGACGCACTGAACACAATCAATCGTGGCTTGTAGATAATAGCGCTTATTGATGAATCCCCAGACTAGAGAAGTTTAGGCTTGCCCGTAGGATGGGCAAGGAGGACCGTACCTGAACAGACGACAAAGAATGTTTATAGCTAGAGGCAAATAGGAACCACAGTATATACATTCATACATACATACATACATACATACACACACACACATACATACATACACATACATACATACACATACATACATACACATACATACATACACATACATACATACACACACATACATACATAAATACATGCATACATACACACACATACATACACACATACACACAGACATACACAAACAAACACATACATACACATAATTGATGGGTCTCTGCATAGAAGTAAGTCCATTGGTTCTCTTTGTGACGGATTGTGATTGTTTACCTGGAGGCGTAGAGAAGGGTCAGGTGAAACATACTGATCAATACTCTCTTGTCACGTGAGGGTCAGGTGACACAAACTGAATAATTCTCTCATCTCACGTGAGGGTCAGGTGACACAAACTGATCAAAACTCTCATCTCACGTGATGGTCAGGTGACACAAACTGATCAAAACTCTCATCTCACGTGATAGTCAGGTGACACAAACTGATCAAAACTCTCATCTCACGTGATGGTCAGGTGACACAAACTGATCAAAACTCTCATCTCACGTGATGGTCAGGTGACACAAAACTGATCAAAACTCTCATCTCACGTGAGGGTCAGGTGACACAAACTGATCAAAACTCTCATCTCACGTGATGGTCAGGTGACACAAAACTGATCAAAACTCTCATCTCACGTGAGGGTCAGGTGAAACATACTGATTAAAACCCCACTTCACGTCCTTGTTGGTGCTCATGGAAGCAGGTTGTATCACAGCAGTCTGGCCAACTAGGTGGGATGCGACTGTAACATCCATATCGGTGAGCTTACTGAGGAGTCTTACATTGCACTACATTCATGTGGACTACATTGCACCATCTCAGCTTCGCTTCTAGATACAAGAAGAACAACTGTAACCCGCTACCATAGAGTTATTTCAATTCAATACGAGTACTGTCGAATAATAACAAAAGGAAAACAATGTTATCCTTGTCCATTCTAGCATTTTCTTTCAAAATTGTTTTGAATTATCTGATTTGTTTGTTTAAAAATATTAACGAAACGTTTGTTGAATGCCTCTGGGCTTCAGTGTTTTTGTTTCACATCTTGTGGTTTTTACGGACTGTGCCATATTAAGTGTTCGTATTTATTAACGTTTATCTTATTTTGTCATTATGTTGATTACAACGAAAAAAATAACAGCGAATGAAGTGAATTCATCAATTTTCGTGGTAAAGCTCAGAAATAAGTTGAGAAAAAATGGCATGTTCCTTACATGTCCCTTACATATCACTTACATGGCCCTTACATGTCCCTTACAATAAAACCTTAAAAAATACAGGTATAACAAAAACGAGAATTAATGAAGAAGCAAATAGGCCAATATGAGATAGAGGAAAAGGCAGTTACAATATAAAATGAAAAAAATGATGATGTAAAAAAAGATAAAGCAGGAAACGACGAAGATGAAGATGATGCTAATAATGTTAAATCGATGTTGGTGAACAGTACCAAAATAAAACATTCTGATTTTTCTTTTAAAAGTGCTGAATTTGAGACCAAGGATTAGTACAGACGAGGGAGTAATACATTAAACAAGTGTAAGGCGGAAGGCTGTTCTAACGAGCAGAACATATCACTACATTACATTTATCGACCATTTAGACAAACACTGAACAAAGCGGGGCTCCACTGAAGCCAACCCTTCCATTACACACAAGCTATTTGCCCACATTTTGGACGTCTCATGCAAACTCGACATGTAGCCTAAGTCAAGAAAGGAGACCTTTTGGAATGAATAAATCGACAATGTTTACCGTTCTTCTCGTATTTCCCATGTGCCATTTGTCTACCGCCGGCCATCTTGTCATGTGAGCTTCCGGGCATTCATTCTCTAATCTCCTTGGTCGTATGGATTGCTACGGTTTCTTCCAGGTTTGTGGAGGTACCCCTGGGTGCCTCTTGTTACTTGGTCCATTACCGTACCCCTAGGTGCCTCTTTCCTCCATGACTGTTAAGGTACCCCTAGGTGCCTCTTGTTACTTGGTCCATTACCGTACCCCTAGGTGCCTCTTGTTACTTGGTCCATTACCGTACCCGTAGGTGCCTCTTGACTCAATTACTGTTAAGGTACCCCTAGATGCAACTTGTCTCCATGACTGCTATTGCACCCCAGAGTATCCTTTGTTTCAAGACTAGCTACAGTAGCCATCGGTGCATCTTGCTAACAGACTAGCTGCCGTAGCCCAGGGTGTCTCTTGCTACTACGTCTTCTACGTAGCCATGGGTGCATCTTGCTACCAGTCTAGCTACCAGCTGCCGTAGCCTAGGATATCTCTTACTTCCAGACCAGCTGCCATAGCCATGTATGTCTTATACAAGGAACAGACTAGGAGATCATTAGTTGTTGACAGTAGTCAATTTGGTTTCATTTCTTGCCTGCCGACAATCAGAGTAGTAGATCGAATTCCAAGTATGGTTTTCTTTCTGTTGGAGGTGAAATAAACAATCGAAGCGGCTTACCTGACGTGGCGACAGCAGTGGCGAAGCGGTCTAGTGTCCCCAGCATATAAACACCTGGTCCAACCCAGCAATGGGAGTAAAGTCGCACTTCACTCAGTTTATGTTATAGTTTGCACTGGTTTTATTAGTACATATGTGACATCCGACATTCAGTGTAATATGTTATGAACATATGTGACATCCGACATTCAGTGTAATATGTTATGTACATATGTGACATCCGACATTCAGTGTAATATGTTATGTACATATGTGACATCCGACATTCAGTGTAATATGTTATGTACATATGTGACATCCGACATTCAGTGTAATATGTTATGTACATATATATACATCTGCGCTAGTATACATTGGAGATGTTCAGAAATGACAAAATGCAGAAACAGTATATCTCAAACAGGAATAACAAAGAAGTACATAACGCGTGGCATTGTCAAGAAAAGCCTGTGATACCATTAAACCAGTCAAGAGAAGCACTTTTATAGTAAGTCCAGTCATGTTAAGTCACGTTGTCGTATGTCGAACTGCCGTAATTCGCCGTCGTAATTCCAACCTTTATTCCAAAAAGACACAATGTTTTAAACTGGGAAACTCGTCCCTTGAACCCTCTTTACGTCACAAACTAACAAAATTGACCCCTAAAATGGCCGACGATCAAGAAAATACATGTATACTTGATTATCAATATCTTTATCCTGTAAAAAACAAACACTTAGTAAAAATAGTTGATAAATTATATATAACATTGATAAACTTTTAGAACTTGAATTCTCAATGTACTTGTATGTTTAATGGATTGTCTTTTATAGCTTCAGAACACAGGAAGTTCATTTAGATTTAAGAAATTCAGACGTGAAAGGCTGTTCTTGCAAAAATGTAATGTTCCTAAGATCCATATTTTTGTGGCTAGAAGTCAAGAATTAATAACTGTTCTTGTAGTACATCCTATGATGAGTGACTACACAGTTGATGAGCTAACTGATAACTCTATTTTGCTGGCGGACTCTCAGAATAGCAATGTCGCACTCCCATAGAAAGTAATCCTATTTTTAAAATGCCTGCTGAAGTATGATGCATTATATCACAAGGAGTGAAACACGTCAAAAAATGTATTATTTAATGACTTTTCTTGTTGGTATCAACGTAAAGAAGGAATGCGTCTTTAATAGCTTTTCATTGACAGCAAGCAAAATATCGACAATGGGCCGCGAGCAGGTCATATTATCCTACTTGTGTTAAGTGTGTTGCATTTGTCATTGTAAGGCGTGCTTTTGTCAAATTTGATTTATGCCATCTATCCATCTTCTGCGTGTTCTTTCTCGTTCCTTGCTAACTATCAACAAACAATATATCGATAAGTGATACCTATTATGAATTCGGATGTTGTAACCGTGCTGTATGTATTCCTCAATCGATTTGCTACGTGATCGTCCTCGTACATTGTAACTAGGTCGGCAAATATTGTTTGCGTTCAGTGTTAGCCGATGATGTGACATTTTCAAAGCGATTACCAAAATCATCGAATTATCTGTCTTCCCATGTATTATTGTTGTTATACAGAACAATATGCAGTTGAACTGGATATCACTGTTTGCAAGCACCGAGGGGATACCACACAGGTATGGTTCTCGTGGTGGAGGGTATACCACGCAGGTATGGTTCTGATGGTAGAGGGGATACCACACAGGTATGGTTCTCGTGGTAGAGGTGATAACATGCAGGTATGGTTATCATGGTAGAGGTGATAAAGTGCAGGTATGGTTCTCATGGTAGAGGTGATACCATGCAGGTATGGCTCTCATGGTAGAGGTGATAACGTGCAGGTATGGCTCTCATGGTAGAGGTGATAAGTGCAGGTATGATTCTCATCGTAGAGGTGATAACGTGCAGGTATGGCTCTCATGGTAGACGTGGTAACGTGCAGGTATGGCTCTCATGGTAGACGTGGTAACGTGCAGGTATGGCTCTCATGGTAGAGGTGATAAGGTGCAGGTATGGCTCTCGTGGTAGAGGTGATAACGTGCAGGTATGGCTCTCATGGTAGACGTGGTAACATGCAGGTGTGGATCTCATGTTTCGAACGTCTATAAGTGTCAACTTGTGTGTTTCTAGGATCAACAATTTGATACAGTACACTACTAGACAAGCCGTAAGATGCTGCTGATTAGGGCTGTGAATGGCATCCACACTTTGACGAGAAAATTAGCTATATGAAAAAGATAAGTCCTTATAATGAAAGGTTAGCGATGACTTGAAGACAAGAAGGGACAAAAACGTTTTGGCATGTAGCACTGCTCGCACATGGAAGAACATAAACCACTTATTCATCAAATGTCTTCCCCTCCTTAACTTTCTCATCTTCATCAATAACACAAGGAAACTGATGAAAGTTTTTCACCCAAGTTTGTGTAGTCTGTCTTGTATGTAATAGCACATGTAGAAATGATATAAACCATTGCTATAAATGTGCATGCAGAACTGGAAATATGTTTAAATGATTAGACTGACTTGTGCACCGTCTCGTTGATTATTGCCGACAAGTGTTAGTTAGACTGTGTTCGCTCTAATCCGAAGAAGTGTTTATCAAAAACTCACATCAGACCAGTTCGTACCATAATCCTTGGGAGGTCTTAGATGTCAATGGTTTTTAGAAGTAGAGATCACACAGCAACAATTATATTTGATTTCTACTTTTATTCTTATACTCGAGCTGGAGCATAGGGTAAGCAATACAGTTGCTCTCTTTTAAGATTTCGGTAGCAATACGTCTTTCACGATGAGGTCGCTATTCCAATGCACAAATCTCTTTAGTCATTTTTTACGACATGCATGGAGTTGTCGTGGATAGATTCTTTCCTGCCAAGTAAAGAGCTACTGAATCCTTGCTTTTCCAACATGTCATTAAATACTTTTAGTTTCAGGCATAATTATTTATTGATTCCTCCTTTATTTGCAACCCAAAATGCAGTAACATTAGCCACAAATACTAAAAATACAATATACGGCCTTAACTTATATTTATTTATGTTATTATCTTCATTTGGTGTTCACTCTTGCCACGTCCCCTTCATGTTTACGTTTATATTGTCAACATGTTGATCCTCAAAACTAAGGAAGCTTACTTCTTCTTCTTCTTCTTCGTTCGTTCTCAATCTCCTACTACCAAACTCTGAAAGGGTAAGTAGCAGAATGTAGTCCAGAGAACGGAATGCGTTGTGTCGTAGTTTACAGCTTGGCTGCGATATTTGCACCTTTCGGTCCAACACTCCGACTTCAGCAAGCATTTTTTGAGTACCGGGTTAGCATTCCCTCTTCGATTCCTTCTCCTTAGCCAGTCTGCTAACTGAATCCGGCAACGCTTTGTCTGCCTCATGGGTAGCAGTGATAAGTTTGTGTGGCGGACTGTGGAGTTCGTCGTTGGCGCCCGTGCTCTTCATTGCCCACTTTCTGATTGGTCTGTCATCTATCCGTTCAACAAACATGGCGATAGGTCACATGCATGCTTTCTTTTTCTTCCGGTTTTCTCCCTGCGGGTAAAATTGAAGCCATTTACTGTTTTTCTCCAAATCTGGTATGTCTTATCTGCGAGATTAGCATGGGCCTGGGAAATGGATACTGTCACAATGTTTGACATGTTTGAGCGGAATCGTGCTGGAAGAGTCCTCTTTTGATCTGCCTGTCCCTACGGAGTTGTCTTTCTTTCCAATTTACAAATATTCCACCGACCTCCTTTGTTAAACCGGACCTTATTGTCAACATGGCTCAGGCTTTAATCCCACCTTTCTTCTGCAGTTTTGAATGATGCTGTGGTCCTTTCAATTTGGTTTGCAATTTCTGTGTGTTTCCGCTACCTTTCATTCTCAATTTTATTCCCACAAAATAGTCTTTCTCTGCCATTCCTGAATACTTTTCTGAGCTGTCTCGACGGCCTTTCTCTTCCTGCTTTGTGCGTCTCGAACTGAGACTGGCATGAAAGACAGGGTTCTTCCATGGCGGTATTTACTGTAGGTTTCCCTTGTTCTGACACACCGGTAAACAGAGGCTGATGTGCCGGAGTAGGTCATAGATGGCAGCTTATTGGTGGTAGTTACAAGTGGCATGTTATAGGGAGGGGGGATGGTTATAGGTAGTAAGTTATATGGTAAGTTATAGGTGTAAAGATATGTGGTAGGTCATAGGGGTAGGTTATAGTGGTTAGGTTATGTGATAGGTGGTACGTTATATGTGGTAGGTTATAGGAGTAGTTCAGAGTTGGTAGGTTATTGATAGGTTATAAGTGGTGGGTCATAGTGGGTAGGTTAAGTGGTAGGTTATAGGTCAAAGGTGGTAGGTCATAGGGGGTAGGTTACAGGTGGTAGGTTATGGGGGTAGATTATATAATGGTACGTTATGTGATAGGTTATAGGTGGTAGGTTATGTGATAGGTTATAGGTGGTAGGTTATGTGATAGGCTATAGGTGGTAGGTTATAGGTGGTACGTTATAGGGGTAGGCTATGTGATAGGTTATAGGTGGCAGGTTATGTTATAGGTGATAAGTTATGTGATAGGTTATAGGTGGTAAGTTATGTGATAGGTTATAGATGGTACGTTATGTGATAGGTTATAGGTGGTAAGTAATGTGATAGGTTATAGGTGGTAAGTCATGTGATATATTATAGGTGGTCGGTTATGTGATAGTTTATAGGTGGTAGGTTATGTGATAGTAGGTTATAGGTGGTACATTATAGAACAAGTTTTCTTTTGTCGCTTTCATCGACCTGACGAGAACATTCGATTTGGTTAGCAGGGCTGGACTCTTCTATACCCTCTCAAAAATAGGCTGCCCCAACAAACTGCTGCAGCTAATCGTGTCATTTCATGAGGAAATAAAAAGAACAGTCCAATTCGACGTTAGTGCATCCCAGCCATTCAGTATTCACAGTAGTGTTCAATAAAACTGCCTCCTGGCCAGGATAGTCTTCAGAATCCTCTATGTGCTGCTACTGAAATACGCAATTGGTAATACAACAGAAGGGATTTGCTTCCATCCTAGATCAGACGGCCATCTGTTTTTTTTTGGGGAGACTGAAAGCTAAAACCAAGATCATGGAAGTTACTGCCAGGGACTTGGAATTTGTTAATGATGCTGCAATTTTCACTCATAGTCAGCGGGAACTCCAGAGCATGATATATTGCTTCTCCCAGGTGTGCAAAGATTTCGGTCTCACAATAAGCCTGGATAAAACAAATCTGCTGAGATATGACTTGATACCACCCCAAACATCACTATCGATAGCTACGGACTGGTAACGGTGGACAGGTTCCCTTACCTGGGGACCCTCATCAATGATAAAATCTCCCTAGACTTCGAGAAATGGCAATCGCATTGATAGGGCTGCTGCAATTTGTACCCGTCTCACAACACGTGCCTGGGAAAACCCTTAACTTACAGCCAAGTCCAAGGCCTACAATGCCTGTGTCGTCAGTACGCTCCTATATGGCTGTGAGACGTGGACAACATATTCCAAACAAGAGCAAATACTTAACACCTTTCACCTGAGATACATCATGGAGATACAGGGTGACAAATGCAGAGGTCTATTCTGGTACCGCTCCTCCAAGTATCTACACCCGCCTTTGATTGTAGAGACTGTGATGGCTTGGTCATGTTCGTCGCATGGAAGACGGTCGAATCCTCAAAGATATTCTCTACGGACAACTGGAGTGGGGTAAAGGAACAGCTGAGCGACGACAGCTGAGATTCAGAGACGCATGTAAGCGGGACATGAAGGCTCTGGATATGGACCTGATATCTTGGCAAAACATAGCCGATCGAAATAGAGATACAACCTGAAGAGCCACCTTGGCATGGGTGAGATAACCTCATGCAGCACAGAGAAGTGATAATATAACGCAAAGAGAAGGAAAATCAGAAACTCAGTTGAGAGTTACTCATCTAAGATCGCATCAAATTAAGGTCAGACATGACTACTTACTTACAGTTAGTAGACACTTGGCCTAATTTTACATCCTGTTTTCGTATATGTAGAAGCAGTATTAGATAATTTTAGAAGATTTAACTATCAAACAAATAAGTTGACCAATGGCCGTTTTCGCTGTTCATATTTCAAAATCAAAAGGCAAAGTCATTTTTGTTGTTGTCGAAAATCAGCATTAACAAAACTACATTACGAAGCCATATACAATGTAATAAATAAAACCACAAGGATTTGTATAATGTATGTAGCAGATATCTTGCATCTTCTCTTTTTTTTTGTCGAAGTTTTCAGCTTTTTCAAATATTTCCTTTTTGCCTTAACTTCGCTTGTAGACCTGGCTTTCTTTATATAGACGGGTAAAGAACTACTGTAGCCTAGTTTATTTGGAGATATTATGTCAAGAAATGCTTTCTGTGTGGTCTGGTATGCCTAAAAGATATCGTCATTCCTACAGTCACAGTGTTGTCACACTTCTTACAAATCTGCTCATTTTAAAACGAGAAAAGCCACAGAGTTCAGCTCTATCTTCACATCAACAAAATGCCTCGTTCAGACCGCACACCAGTCAAATAGGAACAACAGATAGGCACTGACATCCGCACAGAGGTGCTTTACACAAAGACGCTCTTTGACACGTGCGTGTTCCCACCTGAAATGGCTGTTGGACGGTAGACGCGGGTAACGTAGTGAGGCAAGTTACTAACGTCCTATCCCTGACATAACGATGATTGACAAGCCCATTTCATGAATCCGACATGCCATGTCTTCCACTTATAACATACATCGTATATTTTGTACATGTGGATAATTACATGTGCCTGGTAAGTGAATTTGACTTGTTCGGCAAATAGAAGAAAAAGAGAGATGTACATGGAGAGGATGTAGCATTAGTTGGAAATTACAAGTGAATGATGTGTAGCATTAGTTGGAAATTACAAGTGAATGATGTGTAGCATTAGTTGGAAATTACAAGTGAATGATGTGTAGTATTAGTTGGAAATTACCAGTGAATGATGTGTAGCATTAGTTGGAAATTACAAGTGAATGATGTGTAGCATTATTTGGAAATTATAAGTGAATGATGTGTAGCATTAGCTGGAAATTACAAGTGGATGATGTGTAGCATTTTATAGTGTTCGGGGTGAAAGGTCACTGCATAAAATGTCAGACAACAATCATGGAGATATTATAGAAGATACAGAAATGTGAGACAACAGCCATGGAGAAATAGAAGATACAGAAATGTGTTGAGTGACAGTTGTTTGAGTGTTTACTGTTGAGATTGAAAGATCATGCGCGTATATAACGCTACACAGGAAGGGGGGGGGGGGAGGGGGGGGGAAGACCTCAAAAAGGGGGAGTGTGGAGGGCAAGAAACCTCAGGGGGGAAGGGCAACAAACCTCAGGGACGACCACACGATGTCAAAGTAATAACACAGCGGCCACATGAAGAAATGGTAATACACCAGGGGCCACATAAAAACAAGGTAATAATACAAGGAGAGAGACTAGTAAATGTACAAATTCAAAGATATGAACAAGTCAATACAAAAAACAGAAAATCACAAGGACAGCACGAAGTCAATTAAAGAAACACACACACTAGGTCAGCAAGAAGATGATTTACGCTGTTAAGGACAGCACGAAGATGATACACACACTGGACACTATAATTAGACCCAAGTACTGAGGGATTTCTATATAAAAACACAAGTACTGAGGGATGTCTATATAAAAACACAACTACTGAGGAATTGCTATATAAAAACACAAGTACTGAGGGATTTCTATATAAAAACCCAAGTACTGAGGGATTTTATATAAAAATCCAAGTACTGGGTAATGTTCATATAAAAACAAAAGTACTGGGCGATGTTCATATAAAAACACAATTACTGAGGGATGTCTATATAAAAACACAAGTATTGAGGGATTTCTATATAAAAACACAAGAACTGAGTCATGTTCATATAAAAGCCCACGCACTGGGTGATGTTCATATAAAAACACAAGTACTGAGGGATGTCTAAATAAAAACACAAGTACTGAGTCATGTTCATATAAAAACCCAAGTACTGGGTAATGTTCATATAAAACAATAGTTATCGCTATGTTCATATAAAAACACAAGTACTGAGGGATTTCTATATAAAAACACAAGTACTGAGTCATGTTCATATAAAAACCCAAGTAGTGGATGATGTTCATATAAAAACAAAAGTACTGGGCGATGTTCATATAAAAACACAAGTACCGGGTCATGTTCATATGAAAACACCATGAGAGCATGAACTAACACTGCCTGTATTCTCCAACCACCCAGCCTCTCTTCTCCACCATTCCTGTGTGTTTTTCTGCTTTTATATGTTAAAAATGAGTTTCCTGGTCAGAACCCAGGCGGGCGGGTAACCAGAGAAAGACAACTGCCATTTGGAAAGGATATCATTAGAGATGACTGAAAGTGCAGTCTAACCTCTCTAGTGTGGAAGACGCTCCACTGTTAACGTTAGAAGAATAACATTGGGAAAGCTCATTTTCCGTGTGATTAGAAGATGAGACAGAAAAGATCACGAATTAGGAGGATATGATAAACACTAGTTACATGATAACTAAGGTAAAGGGTCAAGGTAGTTGGTTAGCAGGTACTGCTGTCGGGGATAAAGTGTTAGACACTTCATTATACCAGAGTTGAGCTTTTTTATGAGGTGAGGTGGCTAGTTCTCTTTATTGCTGTATTTCCTTCCTTAACAGTAAGTCGTGTACCAATTGCTGTCTGAGACGTTTGGTGCGTGCATAGATAACAGGTATAAAACCTGGTGAATTTATTGAGCGATGCAAGAGCCCTATCAATCTGTTACTCACAACCTCGCGACATCTTTATCTCTCTGATAGGCCTCTGAATACTGAAGGTGATATTAAACATTAAAAGCCAGAACAAGGTCAAGGACGGTTTGTCTTAGTCAGACCTCGTCTAGCATTAAGGGATGTTATTCTCAGTCCATCAAGCTAGAAGTCTTCTTATGGGGGAAGCAGTATTTGGTGGCTAGCTTATGTTCTCTCAAATGTCAAATGAGAAAGAGGAGAAGAAGGCTAGAGGCTACTCGGTGGACCCCCGGGCTCGTGTCGATGGAATCATGCTTTAACCTTTACGCCACTCGCGCTCTTTGGGACAAACAGAAGGTTTGGTTTGTTAAAAGAATGAGCCACAAAACAACAGAGCAAGATGCGTGGTAGTCACATCAGACTCATCGTCATGCTGACAGCAACAGTGGATAGTGTTTGTTTCATAACTTATTTCCTAGCAGGGAGACAAATATGTCTGCTATGTGGCAGCAGAGGTAGGGGATGACCTTTCCGTATGTCAAAGTTGACCCCTAATGTCCCGCATACTCGCGTGGTGCCATAGCAGCCACTACTCAGGAGGTTCGTCTACGGGCTTGGTAATCTGAAGTCCTCATGAGATTGACGACTCCTTGTTACCGACCTGACCCATCTTGTTACCCCGTTGTTAGGCTCGCTGATGGCTTTACAACTTAGAGTCCGGGTCCGAGAAACTTAGTCTAAGACAATGTCGGCCTTTCCTGATAATATTACAGACCTTGTAAGGATTATATGTTTGCAAGCTCTTCTAAAAAGCCTCGTTTTCAAATTATTCGGCGACAGCAGAAACATTTTTAAAAATTCTTTGGCCATATTTTGTTTTTGTTTTTGTTTGTTTTGCGTTCGCTTTATTTTTCTAATCCCCAAGGCGGTGTGCGTTGCACTGTGTTTCTATTTTTCCGCCTGTCGGCCCAGTGCATCCAACTTCAGCATGCATTTTATGTAAGGCTCTGCTTCCTCCTGCATTTTCTAAGGGTTTGCTTCCCCGGGGTAACGGCCGGTGCTGTGTTGGGGATCGAACCCAGCACCTTCGGGTTGTGAGCCGTGCCACTTAACCACTAGACCACGCCGTCCCCTTCTTTGGCCATTTAAATTTCTCTTATTAGTCATATCTGACCCAATATGAGGGTTAGGCATGAGCTCCACGACGCTATCCTGTAAAAACCTTAGGAGAAATAAAACAAGACCTAAACAGCCTACAGTATAAGAGAGGCAGCTAAGTTAAATCAGACTATGGAGGGTTGTTCGTGGGACTGGCAAAGCAATCATGTAGAAACGTAGAGCCACATCAACACACACTAGAAGCTCCCTACACTCATTATTAGAAGAGAAGCGAATAGTAAGTACATTTTCAACGACATTTCTAACACGAGGTATACTCAGATATTTCTAACAGAGGTTACGAGGTATACCCAGAGATTTCTAACATGAGGTATACCCACATATTTCTGACAGAGGTTACGAGGTATACTCAGAGATTTCTAAAGGAGGTTACGAGGTAGAATCAGAGATTTCGAACAAGAGGTATACCCATATATTACAAGCACGAGGTATACCCAGAGATTTCTAACTTTAGCTATACTAAGACATTTCTAAGTCGAGGTATGCACATACATTTCAAACAATAGGTAGGCTCAGACATTTCAAACACGAGGTATGCTCAGAGATTTCTAGGAGAGGTTGCGAGGTATTCTCAGAGACTTCTAACAGAGGAGGTTTGATATGCTCAGAGATATTTTATCTGAGAAAACGCCCGTTTCTGCTATTGTTGTGACAAACAATTTGACCGCAGCCCCACAACTGACAGTTTCCTAGAATAATAGTTCACAGTTTTTGTAGATCTCTGAAAAATACGTCTGAAGGAAACAAAGAATGACATACCCGCTGGTCAGTGTCCCAGCAGGGATCGTGAACATGCATTCTCAGCTATACCTCTCACGATGTTCCTGTGTGTACATGTGTGCGAGTTAGAGAAATGTGTTTGGACGGTCAGAAGATTCCAGGTATGTAATGTTTGGGTTCACTTTACTCTAAGCATGTATTTTTCTTCATTTTATTCGATTGTCTTCAGACTTCGACTTCAATGACTCTAACTAAGGCAGAAGTCAACTCGGGGCTCTGTGTTCTTCCATGCAGTTTGTCATTAAAGGACACTGGTTGTTGCCACGTGCTGTTTCTTTCATTTGAATATACTCAAGACCCCGTTTGCTAGTAGTACGTATTTCGGACCCTGGAGGACTGCTTTCTTTCGTGCTGTCTAAGTGTTGTGTGTGAACTTCCACAACTGATCATCTATAAATTGTCTTCCATCTTCATTTCGAAAGCAATGCTTTCATAAGTGTTATTCGTCATCTTCTTCTTACGTCAACTTGAGTATGTCTAAGGAAAACAGTTGTCAGTCCAAAGTTGTAGAGATCTAAATGAAGCTTGTAACTAAATAAGGTGAGCGAGCATTCAGCCAAACTGAGACTAAATATTAACATGAAGAAAACCAAGCTTTTGAAAATGAACACCTTCAGCAAAGAACTAGTTATGCTTGAAGGTGAGGCACTGAACGTGGAAGCTACCTTCACATATTGGGGCAGCACCATTGGTACTTCAGGGAACGCAGGTACAATTCTGGGCTAGAGTTGGAAAGGCAAGGACAGCATACTTGTTTCTGAATAATTTATGGAAATCCCAAGACATAAAGAATGTATCAAGTTCAGTTTGCTGAATTTCAATGTCAAGTTGGAGCTATCTGTAAGGAGCAGAAACTTGGAGGACGATAAAGGCAATCCTGTCATTCATCAATAAATGTCTATGGAGGATAATGGGTATATGCTGACACGATATGGTGAGGGATGAAGACCTTGGGAAAGCAGCCAACATCAACCAGCGGAGCAGCAGATCAAATGTAGCATATTGGGTTGGAAGGAACACATGCTACGGAAATCACTTTACAATGTGGCCAGACAGGCTCTGCCATGAAATTCACAGAGGAAGAAGAAAAGAGGTAGACCGAGAAACACGTGGAGACGAGACTGTCAACGTGAGTTCGGTTCCTGGACCTCAACTAGAGATATGCAAGACCGAACTTGCTAAGGAGGGTTATCTATGGCCTCTGCTCCAAAAGGAGCAGCAGACATTCTTGGAGCATGTGTTCAACAGACAACTATTGTGCACCTAAAACACATTATTAGAGTATCACACTGTATATGATTGGGTAGTTCTCATGAGGGTTATGTGTATGATAGAGACAATAATATGGCTACTGCCACACTGAGATCATGACTAAAGAAGCTTTTATCAGTAATCCAGCGGGGGTAGAAGACCCTCCTGCTCATAGTTTTGCTCATTCTGTGACTCACACAAACCACACGCTTAGTGAGCACGGAGCTGTCGTATTGATGAAAAGCTCTGGAAACTGTACGTCCTATATGGCACATGATGACAAGAGTGAATGACACATCATCCCTTGGCTCTGAGCAAAAATGAGCTGGAAAAGAAGAAGAAAATGATGAAGAAAGCGACTGTATATTTCCATTCACTCTAAAATAGCACATGTAAGCGATGTGAACCAGCTAGCCTTAACTCAGACCTGACACATTCTAAGCGCGCGCACACACACACGCACGCGCGCGCGTGCACACACACACGCACGCGCGCGCGCGCACACACACACACACACACACAGACACACGCACACAGGGTCTCTCGGACAACATGTCATGATTCCTGTCTGCACCAGTGGTTCTCATCCTGTGAGGCGGAGATCCCACAAAGGTTTGCGAGGGTTTATGAAGGTGTCGGACACAAGTTCTGACGTTTCTGCAACAGTCTTCCTGCTCTTAGCACGAATAAAGCTCTAAATCGATTTACATAACAAGTCGAACTTATATTCTTGTTTCTTATATAAATCAAAGAAATGACAGTATAATCATCGTTCGATTTTATTTTGTACATTACAAATGTCACATATTGGTGTGCAATTTCTATTTTATATTAATAGTACTGATTTAGTTTGTTAGTTACTTGTTGTTTATTGCTAATTCTGCTATTTATAGATGCCATACATACTAAATATATGAACATGCTGACATATAGTGAATGATGATGATATATATATATATATATACGCTGCGTGTTCAAATGAAACTACACCTAACTGCACCAAGTGAACATACGTATGATGCGCATGATGACGTCAAGTCTGATGTCAACGGCACGTACTAACCGTCATGTTTGCAAAAATTTCATTATTCTCCGACTCAGTTTCCTCAGCGGACTGTTGAAAAAATGGAGAGTGTGATACGGAATCCGTAGAGAATTGATCTGCGAGCGACGATTCGGTTTCTAACAGCTGAAGGATGTCAACCAGTTGATATTCATTGTAGAATGCAGGCAGTGTATGGTGACAAAAGTGTGGCGATGGTAAGCTCCGGCGACGGTCCACTCGTATTGCTTCATCAGCGTTGGCGATGGCGTCTTCTGACGCATCAATATGCGCCTGATCTGGTTAACTCTCGTCCTTCTTTAAACATCGTTGTCCAGGTCTTCACTGTTGTCCAATTTTTCACTGTTGTCCAGTTCTTCACTGTTGTCTTCGACACACTTTTGTCACCATACACTACCTGCATTTTGCGATGAATGTCAACTGGTCGACATCCTTCAGCTGTTGGAAACCGAATCACCGCTCGCTGATCAACTCTGGATACTTTCCGTTTTACAACCGACCAGTTTTCCACGGTCTGCTGAGGAAAATGTGAGTGGGAGGATAATGAAATTTTGCAAACTTGACGGTTGGTATGTGGTATTTAAATCACAAGTGACGCCATCAATGCGCAAAGTACGTGTGTTTCCTTGGTGCAGCTAGATCCTCGTCTATGTGTGCCTGTGTGTGTGTGTGTATGTGTAAGTAATAACTAAATTTAACTAATATTAATTAGTGTAGCAACACACATGTTAAAATATATAGCTTTGCTCTTTATTGTATTGTCATGGTGACGAGTCTTATAAACCGAATAATATCATTGTCCAGTGCTCACAGAAGGCGGGGCACCTCTGATGTAGGTGGAGAAGAAATATGGAGAGCTAAAAAAACAATACACCGGAACACTTCCAAATGCTTGTTTCTGTTGCTGAACAGTGTAAGAAAATATTTCTGCTTCCGTGAGTTCTGTCGACAGCCACCATCAGCCCCGAGATGGAAAGGGCGAGGCAGTGAAAGGGCTGAGAAATACCATGTTTGAGCAATTTATAGAAGGCGCCGATGGAGTTAAACATAAACAGGACAAAGACGACTCTAATACAGATATATTATTTTAGGGAGTGACAGCTGAATTCTCATGCCTGCGTACAGGTCTGACAAGGTCAAGTTAACTGTGTGATTCTCAACGGTTTGTACAGGTCCGGTCCTCTACTCGTCAGCCCCCTTCTCCAGTCGTATCAAATTGATGAGTATATCATTGTTATTGTTTTTTACTGGATGCTTTCTGAGGAAATTGTGTAAGAGCATTGGGCGCCTAGTGAGGAGATGGTGTAAGAGCATTGGGCGCCTAGTGACAAAATTGTGTAAGAGCATTGGGCGCCTAGTGAGGAGATGGTGTAAGAGCATTGGGCGCCTAGTGAGAAAATTGTGTAAGAGCATTGGGCGCCTAGTGAGGAGATGGTGTAAGAGCATTGAGCGCCTAGTGAGGAGATGGTGTAAGAGCATTGGGCGCCTAGTGAGGAGATGGTGTAAGAGCATTGAGCGCCTAGTGAGGAGATGGTGTAAGAGCATTGAGCGCCTAGTGAGGAGATGGTGTAAGAGCATTGAGCGCCTAGTGAGGAGATGGTGTAAGAGCATTGAGCGCCTAGTGAGGAGATGGTGTAAGAGCATTGAGCGCCCAGTGAGGAGATGGTGTAAGAGCATTGGGCGCCTAGTGAGAAAATTGTGTAAGAGCATTGGGCGCCTAGTGAAGAGATGGTGTATGACTATTGGACGCCGAGGGAGATGGTGTAAGAACATTGGGCGCCTAGTGAGGAGATGGTGTAAGAGCATTGGACGCCTCGTGTTATTTGGTACAGTGCTAACTTGTGTCATGCTGTGCCGGCCAGCTGTTTCTGGTCTGGTATAATAGTAACTTGTTGTTGTTCTTATGATCGCATCATAGATGTTGACACCATCTGGTGAGTTTCCCAGGAACTCGACCGCTGACTGTAGTTGCTCTTTACCTCCATACAGCTTTGATTGTAATGTCGAATCATTTGGCCAGTTCATCCTCCTTAACTGACCATACAGATGACAGTACTGCAAAACATGCTCGGTAGTTTGTTCGCCTGTCTCACGTTTCGCTTGTCAATCCATTGCTTTTTTAAATACTATATCGCAACTTCGCTTCTAACTTCATAACTCTCCTTCCAATTTCCAATTTCCAATTTATAACTACCCTCACAACTCCTCTTCCAACTCCCCTTCATCCGCTCTACCAACTAAGATTCCAAGACCTCTTCAACTCCCTTTCCAACTGCCCATCCACTACCCATCCAAATACCATTCCAACTCCCATTCAATTCCCTATCCAACTCCCCATCCAACTCCCTTTCCAACTCTCCTCTACCCCCCTTCCAACTCCCCTTCCAACTGCCCATCCACTCCCCATCCAACTCCCCTTCGAACTCCCCATCCAACTCCCCTTCCAACTGCCCTCCAACTCCCCTTCCAACTCCCCTTCAACTTCCCATCCAACTCCCCATCCAACTCCCCTTCCAACTCCCCATCCAACTCCCCTTCCAACTCCCCATCCAACTCCCCTTCCAACTTCCCTTCAACTCTAAACCCAACTCCCCTTCCAACCTCCCTTCAACTCTTCATCCAACTCCCCATCCAACTCCCCTTCAACTCCCCTTCCAACTCCCCTTCAACTCCCATCCAACTCCCCTTCCAACTCCCCTTCAACTCCCCGTCGAACTCCCCTTCCAACTCCCTTTCCAACTCTCCACCAAACTCTTCATCCAACTCCACTTCCAACTCCCCGTCCACTCCCCTTCCAACTCCCCTTCAACTCCACATCCAACTCCTCTTCGAACTCCCCGTCCACTCCCCTTCCAACTCTCCGCCCAACTCATCATCCAACCCCCCTCCACTCCCCTTCCAACTCCCCTTCCAACTCCCCTTCAACTCCCCATCCAACTCCCCTTCCAACTCCCCTTCAACTCCCCATCGAACTCCCCTTCCAACTCCCTTTCCAACTCTCCACCCAACTCCCCATCCAACTCCACTTCCAACTCCCCGTCCACTCCCCTTCAACTCCACATCCAACTCACCTTCCAACTCCCCGTCCACTCCCCTTCCAACTCCCTTTCAACTCCCCATCCAACTCCCCTTCCAACTCCCCGTCAACTCCCCTTCCAACTCCCCTTCAACTCCCCATCCAACTCCCTTTCCAACTCCCCGTCCACTCCCCTTCCAACTCCCCTTCAACTCCCTTTCCAACTCCCCGTCCACTCCCCTTCCAACTCCCCTTCCAACTCTTCACCCAACTCCCCAACCAACTCCCCGTCAACTCCCCTTCCAACTCCCCTTCCAACTCTCCACCAAACTCCCCATCCAACTCCCTTTCCAACTCCCCTCCACTCCCCTTCCAACTCCCCTTCCAACTCCCCGTTCACTCCCCTTCCAACTCCCCTTCCAACTCTCCACCCAACTCCCCATCCAACTCCTCTTCAACTCCCCGTCCACTCCCCTTCCAACTCCCCTTCCAACTCTCCACCCAACTCCCCATCCAACTCCCATTCCAACTCCCCTTCCACTCCCCTCCACTCCCCTTCCAACTCCCCTTCCAACTCCCCGTTCACTCCCCTTCCAACTCCCCTTCCAACTCTCCACCCAACTCCCCATCCAACTCCTCTTCAACTCCCCGTCCACTCCCCTTCCAACTCCCCTTCCAACTCTCCACCCAACTCCCCATCCAACTCCCATTCCAACTCCCCTTCCACTCCCCTTTAACTCCCCTTCAACTCCCCTTCAACTCCCCGTCCACTCCCCTTCCAACTTCAACTCCCCGTCCACTCCCCTCCAACTCCCCGTCAACTCCCCTTCCAACTCCCCTTCACTCCCCTTCAACTCCCCTTCCAACTCCCCGTCACCTCCCCTTCCAACTCCCTCCCCTTCAACTCCCCCCACTCCCCAACTCCCCCTCTCCCTCAACTCCCTCCCTCCCCTTCCAACTCCTCACCCAACTCCCCATCCAACTCCCCTTCCACTCCCTTCCAACTCTCCACCCAACTTCCCATCCAACTCCCCTTCCAACTCCCCGTCCACTCCCCTTCCAACTCCCCTTCCAACTCTTCACCCAACTCCCCATCCAACTCCCCGTCCACTCCCCTTCCAACTCCCCTTCCAACTCTCCACCAAACTCCCCATCCAACTCCCTTTCCAACTCCCCTCCACTCCCCTTCCAACTCACCTTCAACTCCCCTTCCAACTCCCCTTCCAACTCCCCTTCCAACTCTCCACCCAACTCCCCATCCAACTCCCCTTCCAACTCCCCTTCCAACTCTCCACCCAACTCCCCATCCAACTCCCCTTCCAACTCCCCGTCCACTCCCCTTCCAACTCCCCTTCCAACTCTTCACCCAACTCCCCATCCAACTCCCCGTCCACTCCCCTTCCAACTCCCCTTCCAACTCTCCACCAAACTCCCCATCCAACTCCCTTTCCAACTCCCCTCCACTCCCCTTCCAACTCCCCTTCCAACTCCCCGTTCACTCCCCTTCCAACTCCCCTTCCAACTCTCCACCCAACTCCCCATCCAACTCCTCTTCAACTCCCCGTCCACTCCCCTTCCAACTCCCCTTCCAACTCTCCACCCAACTCCCCATCCAACTCCCATTCCAACTCCCCTTCCACTCCCCTTTAACTCCCCTTCAACTCCCCTTCAACTCCCCGTCCACTCCCCTTCCAACTCTTCTTCAACTCCCCTTCCAACTCCCCGTCCACTCCCCTTCCAACTCCCCTTCAACTCCCCATCCAACTCTTCTTCCAACTCCCCTTCAACTCCCCATCCAACTCTCCTTCCAACTCCCCTTCAACTCCCCTTCAACTCCCCGTCCACTCCCCTTCCAACTCCCCATCCAACTCCCCTACCAACTCTCCGTCCACTCCCCTTCCAACTCTCCACCCAACTCCCCATCCAACTCCTCTTCAACTCCCCATCCAACTCCCCTTCCAACTTCCGATACAACTCCTCATCCAACTGTAATTCCAACTTGGCTGACGAGATGGGGATCGATGTGATCCCGGTAGTGGTGAACGCCACGCAAATGAAACAAAGCATAGCACAATCGCCTGGAGGACCACAGTCCACCTTCATCAGCATGCTCGGGATGTGAGGAGAACTACTACAACTCGTCATTTAACGTCCCACTTAGCGCTCACAAAACGGTAAACTTACTCATTTTGGGCCTTAAACAACATCTTCCCCTTCAGCGTTCATCCTAAAAAGGACGTTGTGGCTTTGTCTCAGAGTGCAGCGAGGCTGCAATATCTACGTTTATCGGTCTTACATATCCGGGTTGACCTGACTTTTTGAGCATCGACTTGGCCTTTCCATTGTAATCCGTATTCCCTTTCAACCTGAGGACACTTGGCAACCGAGAATATGTGAAGTGCACTAGCTGCAGCGGTCAGCCACCCAAGGCTGACTGCAAGCGTCAGGGTCAGCGACTCAAGGATGACTGCAAGCGTCAGGGTCAGCGACCCAAGGCTGACTGCAAGCGTCAGGGTCAGCGACCCAAGGCTGACTGCAAGCGTCAGGGTCAGCGACCCAAGGCTGACTGCAAGCGTCAGGGTCAGCGACCCAAGGCTGACTGCAAGCGTCAGTGTCAGCGAACCAGAGATGCCACGATTCTTCGACACCTCAACGCGGTGATCCTAGATAACAGGCTGCTACAGAGCACACTGGCTAAGAAGAAGGAATCAAAGAGGGAAGGCTAACCCGGTACCAAAAAAATGCCTGGTGAAGTCGGATATGTCAGGCCGAAAGGTGCAAAAATCGCAGTCAATCTGTAAACTTCGTCACAACGCATGCCATTCTCCGGGCAACAATGTGCTACTTGCAGAGCCATTTTCTGGGCTTGGTAGCTGGAGATTGAGATCAAACAAAGAAGAATATAAAGAAAAAGAAGACGCAGAAGAAGAAGAAGAAGAAGAAGAAGAAGAAGAAGAAGAAGAAGAAGAAGAAGAAGAAGAAGAATACACTAGTGCAGCCTGTTTTCAGGACCTCCTCTTGAAGAGTCAATGGGCTCTTATTCAGCCCAGATTGGTTGACCCTGATGCAAGCAGCCATATATGAGTTGCTTGCTGTAGTCAGATCATTAACTTTCAGCCCCAGAAGACATATAAAAAGTGTTTTATGAGAATTGAATCTAGCTTTGGTATAGACAGTCAGGTAACAAGCACAGTAAAGCCCAGGTAACTCGTTTGCACCTGAAACCATAACCGTAACTTACACATAATAGATCACGTGAACATAAACAGCAAAAGCCAATGTTTTTAAGGAAACTTATCAGTGCTAAAATATGGCAGTCTCGGATGCCTAATCACAATAGCAACCATTCTAATAATAACAATAATAATAATGGTAAAAATAATAATAATAATAATAATAATAATAATGGTAAAAATAATAATAATAATAATAATAATAATAATGGTAAAAATAATAATAATAATAATAATAATAATGGTAAAAAAAATAATAATAATAATAATAATAATAATAATGGTAAAAAAAATAATAATAATAATAATAATAATAATGGTAAAAATAATAATAATAATAATAATAATAATAATGGTAAAAATAATAATAATAATAATAATAATAATAATGGTAAAAATAATAATAATAATAATAATAATAATAATGGTAAAAATAATAATAATAATAATAATAATAATAATGGTAAAAATAATAATAATAATAATAATAATAATAATGGTAAAAATAATAATAATAATAATAATAATAATAATGGTAAAAATAATAATAATAATAATAATAATAATAATGGTAAAAATAATAATAATAATAATAATAATAATAATAATGGTAAAAATAATAATAATAATAATAATAATAATAATGGTAAAAATAATAATAATAATAATAATAATAATGGTAAAAATAATAATAATAATAATAATAATAATAATGGTAAAAATAATAATAATAATAATAATAATAATAATGGTAAAAATAATAATAATAATAATAATAATAATAATGGTAAAAATAATAATAATAATAATAATAATAATAATAATGGTAAAAATAATAATAATAATAATAATAATAATAATGGTAAAAATAATAATAATAATAATAATAATAATAATGGTAAAAATAATAATAATAATAATAATAATAATAATGGTAAAAATAATAATAATAATAATAATAATAATAATGGTAAAAATAATAATAATAATAATAATAATAATAATGGTAAAAATAATAATAATAATAATAATAATAATAATGGTAAAAATAATAATAATAATAATAATAATAATAATGGTAAAAATAATAATAATAATAATAATAATAATAATGGTAAAAATAATAATAATAATAATAATAATAATAATGGTAAAAATAATAATAATAATAATAATAATAATAATGGTAAAAATAATAATAATAATAATAATAATAATAATGGTAAAAATAATAATAATAATAATAATAATAATAATGGTAAAAATAATAATAATAATAATAATAATAATAATGGTAAAAATAATAATAATAATAATAATAATAATAATGGTAAAAATAATAATAATAATAACAATAATAATAATGGTAAAAATAATAATAATAATAATAATAATAATAATGGTAAAAATAATAATAATAATAATAATAATAATAATGGTAAAAATAATAATAATAATAATAATAATAATAATGGTAAAAATAATAATAATAATAATAATAATAATAATGGTAAAAATAATAATAATAATAATAATAATAATAATGGTAAAAATAATAATAATAATAATAATAATAATAATGGTAAAAATAATAATAATAATAATAATAATAATGGTAAAAATAATAATAATAATAATAATAATAATAATGGTAAAAATAATAATAATAATAATAATAATAATAATGGTAAAAATAATAATAATAATAATAATAATAATAATGGTAAAAATAATAATAATAATAATAATAATAATAATGGTAAAAATAATAATAATAATAATAATAATAATAATGGTAAAAATAATAATAATAATAATAAAATCACAGTAAAGTGCAAGTAAATATCCTGAATTCACGTCTGTGAATCTAATGTTAGGTCAATTGTTATCTTGGCCAACGGCCCACTAGAGATGATGTGGTCACATCACCCCGGTCGCCTTTACTTTTCCAGATTATTCTCCTTCCCAATCTTTTGAGGCTGTGTGGACCCTAGGTAATGTTTTGCAATCGGTAAAATCCCCGTGGCAACTGAGGACCAAACCCCTATCGCTTAGCTTGGAAGCCAGTGCGCTAACCACCGCGCTTACCTCAGCTCAAACGAGCTGTAGGACAGAACGTATATTCCGAAGAAGGGGAGGGGGGGGGGTGGGGGGGGTGACACAATTAATAATGTTTCTACTCATAAGGGCAGTGTGACATAGAAGAGTGACCTTGACCGTGTGATTCCCTTCTGTCCTGCGACGACCAACAAACATAACATCCAATAATAGATCATATTCTACGTATGTTAATCTGAGTTGTTTTTCTTTCAAATATAGAGTTACAAATTTTAAAATGATCTACATTCGATCCTTGGAAAGAGGATAAATTCACTTTTGAATTTCCGTATCGTGTATGTTACATTTTCTCTATGGTCATCTGTCCACACTCCGTCTGCTATTGGTCTGTGAGAATGGCGACGTTTGCCGAGCCATGGGGTAAGCAGGCTTTTCACTAAAAAAAAAATATAAATATCGTAACAGTTTCTTTATAGATTCGCAATACAATGGGAACCGTTCTCTAGTCTGATACTTGCGTCTCAGTCTTAGTCGACCTGCACTTCTACAGAGACGGATTCCCTTTTTCAGGTCCCAGCTCTGACGTGAGTTGGATGTAGCAAGGAAGGTTTCCTGCTTAGTGTGTTAGGCTCGAGTAGCTTATTACTCCACTGGGTTGGGACAGTTGCCGCTGATGGTGGTTAGCCGATGTTCAGCTTAATAGACTCAAATACTAGAGCAAAGAAGACCTGCAGCCTGTTAGGAGCCATCTGTGCTGCTCTTAACAAACCATCTAACCATTGCCGGTGTAATGCCATGTCACACAGTTAGGAGCCTGTTACAACATGCTCTCTGTGTGGCAGTGGTGCTATTCTTGTCCTTGTCATACACAATGATCGCGTCGGACCATTCGGGTATCCGTGAGTAAAGTCAGTAATTCCAGGGGACATAGCCAAACATGAATAAATGCTTCGTCTAAGATCGCCATCAAGATCAGCTATCAGAGAGTCCGTTGTCAGAGAGACCCGTTATCAGAGAGACCCGTTATCAGAGAAACTCGCTATCAGAGAGACCCATTATAAGAGTGACCCGTTTTCAGAGAAACTCGCTGTCAGAGAGACCCATTATTAGAGAGAAACGTTTTCAGAGAAACTCGCTGTCAGAGAGACCCATTATTAGAAAGAACCGTTGTCAGAGAAACTCGCAATCAGAGAGATCCGTTGTCAGAGAAACTCGCTGTCAGAGAGACCCATAATTAGAGATACCCGTTGTCAGAGAAACTCGCAATCAGAGAGACCCATTATTATAGATACCCGTTGTCAGAGAAACTCGCAATCAGAGAGACCCATTATTATAGATACCCGTTGTCAGAGAAACTCATAATCAGAGAGACCCATTATTATAGATACCTGTTGTCAGAGAAACTCGCAATCAGAGAGACCCATTATTATAGAGACCCGTTGTCAGAGAAACTCGCAATCAGAGACCCATTATTGTAGATACCCGTTGTCAGAGAAACTTGTAACCAGAGACCCATTATTAGAGATACCCATCACTCGCTATCAGAGAGATCCGTTGTCAGAGAAAACCGTTATCATAGAGACGCATTACTAGAGGAACACCTTATCACTGACCAGCTATCCAGCTGACACTGATATCTTTCTAGGACATTGTATACTTAGGTGTTCAGCCTTGCTGTGATTCCTACTTTCTGCCACAACTAAAAATGAAAACATTCAGCAAAGTTTTGCAATAAAAACATCCTTTTCTTTAACAAGTTGTGCTGCTTATATCAAAACAAGACAATAAAAGCACAAAGACATTGCGCAAGATACTGTCTTCAGTTGCACTCGGTTTCAAGTTTATGTCATTCGGGCATGCACAACTAATAGCTGCAGCATTTCATGTTGATGTAATCAAAGGAGTTTCTCTTCGATATCTTTTAGATTTGTGAAATGCTGTCCTGGCTGTACACTGTCCATGAAAGCATCCACTACTGATTCCAATGGCATCTTCGATATAACATCCTTGTCTTCCTCATGCACGTTGTCTAAATTCATTTTAATTTCGTTAACCATCATGATCAGTCACTTCCGATCCATTAACCTTCATGATCAGTCACTTCCGATCCATTAACCTTCATGATCAGTCACTTCCGATCCATTAACCATCATGATCAGTCACCTCCGATCCATTAACCTTCATGATCAGTCACTTCCGATCTATTAACCATCATGATCAGTCACTTCCGATCTAGATCTATCATAGGATTGAAGCTGCTCCTCTATGATTCCCTCTAACACCCCCCCCCCCCCCCCCCCACAAATATTGTATTTACAATTCGTTCATCCTTCAATTCCATGTTTACTTTTCTCATCACTCTTTCTTTATTCCTACTGAAGCATAAGACGACAACTCTCGCTGACATAAATATAGAAATAACGTGTCAAAGTACCCATAATACTGTGGTTGAGGTGGCTGCTGATATACTTTGTTGAACCTGATGAGGTTGTAGCTCTATACACCACCCTGCTAAGCCGCCATTGGTCCATTTCTGTTCTCAGCAATATCAAGGCCCAGCGTCCCCGCGTTGATTACGATCTTGCATTCAATAACTATAAAGTATATCTTCTTGGTTTCTGTCGACACACAAGTAGACCTGGTATTCATCATTACTTCGTTCATCCTGCAGTTTGTGTACAGACACTGCAGACTCTTCTAGACTAGTATAACGACGTTAAGTTAAGTTATCCCAGTTGGAATAGCGAGTCAAATAAAATCAATAAAAAAACATTTCTCTATGCGTTTCCATCCTTCTTTAGATAAATAGTTATTCTTATCTGTGTTGTCTTTTGTCTCCAATGAAGGTTAATGTACTTAATGTTGTTGTTTTTATATGTGAGCTCACTCCAAACTGACTCGCATTGATTTTATTAATAAACATAAGAATATGGGAGTCCACACCGATTCATTCAAACAAGCAGAAATGGGTATCATTCATTACTTCATTCATACAAGTAAATAAGTGAATGCATCATTACTTTGGACACATCCATGAAAGCAGAATGCACACACTTACTTTAGTCATGAAAACACAAGATGAAACACATCGTTGCATTCCAGCACATCCTGTCTAAAGTTGTGCGCCCGATTACTTCAACCAAAATGCCTGACAGACACACGCCATTACTTTAGTCAAGCTGTCAATATGTAGCCAGCACTGGAGAATAAACGGTCTACCAATCAATACCATTGCTATAACGGCTTTCAAAATTTAATCAATATGGCTAGGAATACCATTTTCTTTTAGTATTTCTAGGCTGTCCCTGTTTATGTTTTTACACGATATTTCAAAATAAAAGCAGTTTATGGATAGTTGTCTTTACCACGAGTGGACAAGACGAAGTGGAGTGAATGTGATGTTGTCGTGAAACACGCAATCAGGCACGATAGTCATTGACCTCTTTATTTGACTTTGCCTAAGGTTCTAAGATGAATATTTCATACCAATGTCATTGTCAGTTTTACAAAATGATATTTTCGTCCCAATAACCAGTGTCCAGAAAACAAATCTCGTTCATTATTAAATGGACAGATTAGCTCTAGAACAGTTGACAAGGCAACTCTAAGATCAACAGCTAATCGTTAGATCATTCTGTTAAGTAAAGGAATAGGTAGGGAACTTCATTCTAGGAAGGTACTGGAATGGTGTACAAGTTTATTTTATGGAGATACTGGAATAATATATACATTTATTCTATAAAGATACTGGAATATTATATACATTTATTCTATGGCGATACTGGAATTGTATATACGTTATTTTTGAAGATACTGACATTGTATTTACGTGTATTGTAACGTGAATGTGTTTTTGCGATGGAAATGCTAGAATATATATATATATATATATATATATATATATATATATATATATATATATATATATATAAATATATGTATATATATGTGTGTGTGTAAACTACACAAACACACACACACATATATATAAATATATATGTATGTATGTATGAAATGAGAAGAGATTGCAGTCTGTAAACAACCAGTTTCTTTGACATGCAGTTTATCTAAATAAAACTATGCGTATCCAATCTATTCTTGAACGTATTAATTGACCCTGCATCCACTATTTCATGTGACAATGCATTCCAAACGTTTCCCACTCTCTGACTAAACAAATACTTCCTTATATATTATCTGGAAATGTACAGTGGAAGCCAATCCAGGGATGGAAGGGTTGAGAGGGGGGTGGGGGGGGGGGGTGGGGGGGGAGAACAGCAGATGTAGTTTGCAGGATACGATTTTTAAATTTTCCCAAATAAAAAGCCAGCCCTTGCTGGGGTTTGAACCCGTGTCTGCTTATTGCCAGACCAGTTTCCCAATCACTTATCCCCACACCTCTCGCATTTCCAACTTTGCCTAACAAAAATGAGGTAGTCCTTTCCGCAAGAGGACTAATGGATACTTCCCATCCACATCCCAACTATTGATGGATACTTCTCATTTGAAAATGTCGTGTCACGATACACGTATGTGTGTGAGCTGTTACCTTGTGCATGTACTGTACTGTACTACATCCTACTATACTGCTGAGAAGAATCCAGAAGTCCTAGAAGTTCCGTATTGCCAAAGAAGTGTCATAGACGGACTATGGAATGTTTTGTAGCGGTACAAGTAGAACCATATGGTAGGTTTAAAAGGATTCCAGTAAAGGAAGGAAGGGGGCGGTAGGGTAGGGGCAAAACATTAATATTGGAAGGATTAGGTGGTGGGGGTGGATTATAAATAGTAATGTGATTGTTTGCAAAGACTCCTTGTAGGGTTCGCAAATAGACATGGGATGTTCGGCGAACAAAATGTAAATACTGAAAATATGGGTTTTAGGCAAAATTGTAATTTGACCTTGTTAGTCCTGGACGATTTTTAAGTACAGTAGCACACTTTCTCTGGCTTCAGGGAATTCACATTCTGTGAAATGTTGAGAACCACAGAGATTTTGAATAACTAGTGGATGCTTAAAACATTCACATGTCTGGTACCAGACAGTTAGTGATTGTTAGACTTCGTCGTGCCTTAGATTGGGGATCAATGGGTTTAATCACGAATCAGTAACTTCAGCACATTGACGTTTCTATGAGCCTCTCACGTCTATCTAACCATCTGTCTATCCCTCAGTCCGTATATCAATCCATTTATCCATTCATTCATCGGCTCATCTATTCATTCACCCATCTATCCATTTATTCATGAATTCATCCGGGCATATTGCCAATCATCCACCTGTTGATCCACAGTTACTTTTGTTTATGAATCCATCTATCCAACTGTCTCTCCATTCATCGCTCTATTCTTCACTCATCTATCAGTCCATCATCTATCAGTGTCTGTCTGCCTGCCAGGCCATCGGTCTAACGGTCTGCATGTCCGTCTGTATTTATTCTCGTGTCTATCTTCCTTCCTACCTACATATCTATATAGTCATCCACCCAAACCTTCTACATCCATCCATCCATCCATCCATCAATGCGTTCGTCCATCCATTATTCATCATATCTGCGGGAACTATTCATGTCTGTCTAAGTGGTCTCCGTTTAATAAATATGTCTGGGTATAGCCACTTAAATATAAGGAACGAAATCAGGCTGGAATGTAAGAAAACAAGAAAACACGACAGCAACAAACAGAGAAGAGACAATACAAATACAGAGAAAGAAATACATACTCATATATTATTCTTCATTGAAACTAGAAAGAACGCTAAACATAACATTAATATTGAGATCGCAATTAAGAAAATGAAACGGTTGAAATGAAGTTAAACAAACACATACACAGACACACACAAACATACACACAAACACGCGAAACAATAGCGACAATCAAATAAAAACAGTAATAGTTCCTAGTTCTTAGTCGACCTGTACTTCTACAGGGAGAAATGCCCCTGTGCAGATCACAACTCAGGTATGAGCTGGATGAGCTGGATGTAGCTAGGCTTGAGCAGCTTAATACTCCGCTGCATTGGGTGGTTAACCGATGTGCGAATTAATCCTAATTGACTCAAATACTAGAGCAAAGTAGACCTGCAGCCTGTTAGGCGCCATCTATGTTGCTCTGAACAAACCAGCTAACAATAGTCGATGACTAATTACGGCGATCATCAAGTTCTGGACCCAAAACGAACATGGCAAAGAAAGCACAGTACACCTCTATTAAAACGTCAACAATGAAAACGGCAAGACAGCGACTAGTTCCAGTACAGTTAACACAAATATTAATATTACTAACAAGTACTGCAGCAAACACAAATAATATTACCAAGTACTGTAATTACACTGGAGACAGAAGGTAATTGTTAACAAATAATAAAGCGATTGAAAACATTTTAATTAAAGAACTCAAACAATCGAAGGTCCTGTCGATGTTCTTTGTCGATATGGAGCGTAATACTGTGCTACAATAATAGTTGCGTAACAATCAGAAAGTTACAAAAATCCTGCCACCCACAACATGTTTTTCTCATATGTTTCCAAACATCTGTTATATGGTCTCTAAGAAGAAAGGCATGACCTCGAGGAAAGTTTGAGAAGCGCTGGTATGCCTGATGTGGAATGATCTTTGTTGCTATTCGTTCTCAGAATATCAAATCTTTTTCCCTCATAAACTTGTTGGCCTGTCTGAGACTACCCTCATAGATACACAGTTTGCCACTCCAAGCAACACGTGTCATAAACAGGGGGGTTTGGGGAAGTCTGTCTCAGGCTTCTCTTGTCGCCATACAGGTTATTGTTCAATCGGGTGAGAGAGTACAAAGCTGTGGAAGACGTATATGGGATCTTTGAGGAGGTGCACAACTGGGGCCTGAATATGTGATAGAGAAGTGGTCGATTTGAGAAGATGCTGGAAACCTGGGAGGAGTTTTATTCAATCAGGAGGGAGGTTCCAAAATATGCATGCATAATTAATTTCGCGAACTGATTAAAATTATGAATATGCATATTATGAAAAGTGTATGTCTAGAGAAGATAAACCGACTTGCAACACGATTCTTCTTAACAAACACGTTAACCCTTTGGGTCTGTAACTGTTCCAAATTTCCCAGCATTAACCCTAGTCCGTCGATACTCATCAATTTCACTCACTTTTAACAACATTAATCTTCTTATCGCGTATAATATCCAGAAAGAGCAGAATCGCTATAATTTTATGCATGCAAAAACTGAAATCGTCGCGTTCAAAAACCCATCGGCCTGCTCAAGATAATACGCATTTTGCAAGCGTTAATTAACCCCACCCGCGGCTCGACGCGCATTTGAAATACGCGGCCCAGTTATATCTTTGTAGGCGAACACATAGAAAAAATGCCGTATGCTCATTTTTTAAACATAATTTGATTCTCCCTGAATTATGAAATATAAAATTGCAAAAGAAGAAAAGATATTATCATCATGGCTTGCGGGTTTAATTAGGCAAGAAGTTCCCGCGTGTGCAAAAGCCACGTTTCACATTGAGGCTGGGCCTTGTATTATGTGTGTGGCAGGCCTTATTCATCGGGCTGTCGTCTCTAGTGTCTACACCGTGATAAATCACACGGGGCCGTCATCGAATTTTTGACAGGAATAAAAAAACAAAGTAATTGAAAACAAACACAGAAAAAAGGCTCTGCTTGGAAGTAAGAAACAAGTGAAAGACTGGTAGAAGAAAGAAGAAAAGATGGTTTGAAAATTATTGAAGAAACGGAATTGGAAAGCAGTGATAAATATGTATGGAAAAGCAGGGACATAAGCCTATGGAAACGGGGTCTAAAGATCGAGTCGTTGTTTTGAGGTGTCACCGCTTTGTGTGGATGTTTCTGGATTTCAGCCTGTTCCGCTATTGGCACTCTTTCCTGCATGTTCTTTTGTGTGTCACCAGCACTGCACCCGTGCTGAAATGTTTGTGCTTCCGAGAGTCTTTGACGGCTAGTCAAACGGTTGCCGTGCTGGTGTCAATGGCTGTTTACGAGACATTGTACTTGTATCAATAGACATTTTACGAGGTGATTGCAAGCCCTGGACACCGATTGCACGGGGGGAATGACGTTTCCGTCTGCAAGCGCATGCGCATATTTAGGTTTAAATTGCACTTCCGAGTGTCGAAATTACAAATATTGTCAACAAAATTTGTCTATTGACGTTTCTCATGAGCATCTCAGCGGACATCCGCCAGTATTAGATTAAAAAGGAAGCGATATAATCATTCAAGGGAACAATATTTTGTTGTTTGACTTGGTGCATATTTTTGTTTCTTTGTTCAGTAATGCGTATTGTTTACTCCTGTATCAGGCTCTAGGAAATTCATTGTCTTCTGTTCTCTAGATATTTAGACATAGAGCCCGCATCTCACATAATGGCGTCTAGTATAAATAGATAGAACATCAGGGCACAGATGGCGTTTCTGTCAGTAAATTGAAAGGGGATGTCCAGTGATTATGTGATGGGCTGATACAAATAAAGACCCTTTTAGACAGTTGCTCCAAAGCATCATGCTAAATGTCACTTAATATATTGCATGTCAAAATCCCAGAAGAAAAAATATTTATCATCATATCAAATTTTCAAGAAGAAAACTATAAAGTCAAACAAAAAGAATAAAAGAAAGATTTATCAGAAAAAACAAAACAAAGTAAAATCTTAGGTAAACAGCTATCTTTAGTGCACAGGATCAACAGATTAACACAACATATGCGGAGAAGATGCAGCGCAGGGAATAAGCTAACAGTAGCCAGTGACTCATATCTGGCTGCTAGCATGAGAGTTAGCGACTCATATCTGGCTGCTAGCATGAGAGTTAGCGACTCATATCTGGCTGTTTGCATGAGAGTTAGCGACTCATATCTGGCTGCTAGCATGAGAGTTAGCGACTCATATCTGGCTGTTTGAATGAGAGTAAGCGAGCCCCAGCTAACTAAGATCCTATTTCGAGTCCATGTAGCGCCGCTGGAAACAGGCTGGACTAGTCTAGTCTGGCAAAGAGAACAGGAATAGCAGTTTAAAGGCCACACTTTACACAAAGTAAGCCAGCTGGTACCCCGTGTATTTGGCCTATATCACAGCCTCGCTGTAAACTAAACAGTGCATGACGCCACGAGTACAGTCCCATTTAGACTTATTAGCCGTGGTGGTCTAGATAGTAGTCCAGAGAACCACTGGACAATTATATTCTTCTGAAGTTCTTAGTAAACCTGTACTGCTTAGCGGGTTAGGCTCGAGCGGCTTTATTATTTCGCTGCGTTGGGACAAGTGCCGCGGTGGGTGGTTAACTGATGTGCTAGTCCTACTTAATAGACTCAAACAGTAGAGCAAAGTAACCCACAGCCTGTTAGGCGCTATCTATGCTGCTCTTAACAAGCCACTTAACCATGGCTGGTGTTATGCCAGGTCACACAGTTACTCGTCTCTTACGACATGCTTTCTGTGGGGCAGTGGTGCTATTCTCGTCCTTGACATACATAATATCCATTTGGACCACTAAGAACAATTATACTGCACTCTTCAGTTGGATGTTTTTCATTTCTGGATAACTATATAGTATTTGTTAAACTGTGTTCATTTTGCTTCGTTATTTTTGCCTTTTACTCATTTTTATTGTTTAATTTTAAATTAATTTCATTTGCGTCAAGGTGGTTAGAAAATGGTTAATGCTTCAACGCGATACACACATAACATAAGTGAGACATTATCTGGACAAATGTCACGACGACTGCCACATTATCTGGACAAATGTCAAGACGACTGCCACGTTATCTGGACAAATGTCACGACGACTGCCATATTATCTGGACAAATGTTACGACGACTGCCACATTATCTGGACAAATGTCACGACGACTGCCACATTATCTTGACAAATGTCACGACGACTGCCATATTATCTAGAGAAATGTCACGACGACTGCCACGTTATCTGGACAAATGTCACGACGACTGCCATATTATCTGGACAAATGTTACGACGACTGCCACATTATCTGGACAAATGTCACGACGACTGCCACATTATCTGGACAAATGTCACGACGAAGGCCATATTATCTGGACAAATGTCACGACGACTGCCACGTTATCAAGATGGCAAGCAAGTCAGACACGACCAACAAGGATTATATTCGTGATTTATAGGTCCTCGCCAGACTGAGGCAAACAATGCTTAACATTTAAGAAGGTTTCATCATAAGAGACTATTGAAGACTGTACATTGTAGATGGTGGTATCACTTCCCCGTTTACCAAGAGAATCGTCCCAGATATCACTCGTGCAGAAGATTGTTGCATGGTACAGTCTTCCTACTAGGGGGATAGTATTCATCGATGATCATCTATTTCATACAGGGCATGAATGAGACATTAAGATGGAGACACACAATCATGTAGATACATACATACATACATGCATTCAAACACATACATGCATGCATTCAAACACATATACACATTCATACACACATGCATACAAACACATACATACAGGCACTAATTTACATACACATACATATACATACATGTATACAAACATTCACAAACATACATATATACATACGCACACACATACATACACGTATGCACTTAAACATATACATACATACACATATTTACACTCACATACACATACATACACAAATACAAACACAGATATACTTACGCACATGTACATGCACACTGGCAGACACATACCGACACAAACATACACAAAAATACGTATATACACACACACATGCTCACCTACACACACATATATACACACACACAAACTATTCACTCACTGAAGCACTTTATGAAAAACACAAAAGGCGAGATTAGCGACGTGTTAGCAATGTGGAAACGCTGAATGACACCCTAACATTGAAATGACACATTAGTCAAGGAAAATCAGTTAACACAAAGGGCAGTAATCATTACAGTCGAGCCGTACCTGAGGCTGACTGTCTTAAGGTAATTCAGAGAATAGACTTTCTGGTTTCAGATGTTGCTCTGTGATGCCTCGTTATGCAGGCTTGCCTCTTATTGTTTATTATTATGTTTTTTGTAACAATGTGTGTAACAAAACCTTCTTGATGGGAGGCGCGAATAGATTAATCGTAGTCATACTGGCTATAGTATCAGATTAGCTGTGTTTAAAATGATTAATCAGGCCGAATAATACCACAGGGAACTGCGTGTCTGTCTCTGTAGAAGTTGGATACAGCCGTTCATTTTCTTTAGGCCATACAGGAATAGCAGAGAAATTAACAGTATTAGTAATAGTTGTAGTAGTAGTAATAGTAGTTGTAGTAATGCTACTTGCACTAGTAGTAGAAATTGTAGTATTACTACTTACACTAGTAGTAGTAGTTGTAGTAATAGTAATTGTGGTAATACCGCTTGTACTAATAGTAGTAATTGTAGCTGTAGTTATAGTAGTTGTAGTTTTACTGCTTCTACAAGTAGTTGCAATAGTAGTAATAGTTGCAACAGTAGTTGTAGTAGAAGCAGTAGTTGTTGTTGTTGTACTAACAGTCGTTTAAGTAGTAGTTATAGTAGTAGTAGTAGTAGTTGCTGTTGTAGTAGTAGTGACAGTTGTAGTAGTAGCAAAAGTAGTAACAGCAGTAGCAGTAGTAATAGTAGTAGTAGTGGTAGTAGTAGTAGTAGTAGTAGTAGTAGTAGTAGTAGTAGTAGTAGTAGTAGTAGCAGCAGTAGTAGTAGTTTTTCGTTCGTGTAAGCAGGTGGTTTGTACATTGGTGACTTGGCTAAGATGAGAGCGGTTCGGAACATCAGTAAGGAATACGCTGTTTTTCTTTCAAAGGCAACAATTGGATGCTAGCCTGTACATTGGGTGATCACTGTAGCGGTGTGGCGGCCTTTATTCCTTTTCCATACAAATGAACCATGTGGAGTCCAGTAATGAAACAAAGACGTAGTATCGATAATGTATTTGTTGTTGGTGGTAACCGTAATCGTTCAATCATTATAGTATTGGCTGTGAATTACATACATACATAACAATTAGCGGCTACAGTGACAATCAGAAAGGCTCCGTACATAATACAACGCACTAGACAACAAAAGACACACAGGTTTCCAAGCATTGTGCAAATTTAAGGGTCTGCCTATCACGCCTAAGTTGCTGCCAGAATATACCAATTTTAATTAACTGGACTGAATGGGGGGAGGAGACCAACGTGTGGTCAGGCAAAACATACTGATCAGACTATGTTAGCCAGGGACAGCTGACCACACTGACCAAGACCTCTACATACTGATCAGAGTATGTTAGCCAGGGACAGCTGACCACACTGACCAAGACCTCTACATACTGATCAGACTATGTTAGCCAGGGACAGCTGACCACACTGACCAAGACCTCTACATACTGATCAGAGTATGTTTGCCAGGGACAGCTGACCACACTGACCAAGACCTCTACATACTGATCAGACTATGTTAGCCAGGGACAGCTGACCACACTGACCAAGACCTCTACATACTGATCAGACTATGTTAGCCAGGGACAGCTGACCACACTGACCAAGACCTCTACATACTGATCAGACTATGTTAGCCAGGGACAGCTGACCACACTGACCAAGACCTCTACATACTGATCAGAGTATGTTAGCCAGGGACAGCTGACCACACTGACCAAGACCTCTACATACTGATCAGACTATGTTAGCCAGGGACAGCTGACCACACTGACCAAGACCTCTACATACTGATCAGACTATGTTAGCCAGGGATAGCTGACCACACTGACCAAGACCTCTACATACTGATCAGAGTATGTTAGCCAGGGACAGCTGACCACACTGACCAAGACCTCTACATACTGATCAGACTATGTTAGCCAGGGACAGCTGACCACACTGACCAAGACCTCTACATACTGATCAGAGTATGTTAGCCAGGGACAGCTGACCACACTGATCAAGACCTCTACATACTGATCAGAGTATGTTAGCCAGGGACAGCTGACCACACTGACCAAGACCTCTTCATACTGATCAGAGTATGTTAGCCAGGGACAGCTGACCACACTGATCAAGACCTCTACATACTGATCAGAGTATGTTAGCCAGGGACAGCTGACCACACTGATCAAGACCTCTACATACTGATCAGAGTATGTTAGCCAGGGACAGCTGACCACACTGACCAAGACCTCTTCATACTTTCATGTAGCTCTCACTAGAAACATGTTGTTCTATAACAATGCGGATAACGAGGTTGGAATTGACGTGATCCCAGTAGTAGTGAGCGACACGCAGATAAAGCCAAGCACAGCACAACAGCCTGGAGGATCCTGGTCGACCTATATCAGCACGCTCGTGATGTGACGAAAGCTACTGCAATGGCCACCTAACGCTTTGTTCGTGGCTCATAGAAGTGTTAAGTTACTCGTCGTTAGCAGTCAGCAACAACAACAACAACAACAAGTTGAGTGCCACTGAATGCCTTGAAATCTACTGAATGTCCATGCTTCTGTCTGTATTAGTTGAATGTTTGACTGTCGATTGTTTGTACGTGTAGTCTTGTCGACAGTGAACTGGCTTGCCAAGACTGGGATTACAGCTCGTATTACCATTATTGTTTTCTTATATATTTCCAAACACCGATCTTATCATTGTCTGATCCATTTGTCGATATTTATTATTATCTAATAAATTCACTTCTTATCGACATAAATATCTTTTTTTCTCAACTTTTTGTTATTAAACAAATAATAGCAGAGCGTTGCTCATTACAAACAACAACATCTCAACTGTTTACATTATTTTCAGACGATGATATATCAAAAATGTACAGACACATGTAGATGAAATAAGTGTCAATAAAAAAACACTAGAATTTGAACCAGATGTTCATTATGTAAATGAATGAAAGAAAAGGTAACACATTTTTGGGGAAAATCTGAACAAGACGATTACAAGAAAATGAAAGGATTAGCGTGACAGAAAGCACGCCAGGCTTACGGCTCTCATATACTAATAGAAGGTGTGTTGGCAGAGTGTGTAGAGCACTGTCTCTTGAAGTTAAAGGATCCATCTTGTGGCCAAGTCGATGCACGTGGCAGTTTTATTTGTTATATGAATTGCCTTTTCGATCCATTTGAAGCATATAATTACAGCTACAGCTGCCCCCTCTTCAGAGAGCCCGTGTTCGAATATTAGCAATATCTGTTCCAAAATCAATGGTTCTACATAATGATATTGCTAGACCCACGCTCAGCCCTCTGTAGACACCGTTAATGACATGCTTGGAAGTTTCAGTAGGCCTATTCTTTTCAACCACTTGGATAACGTTACAGTATACCAAGCAGGAAATGATGACTGACCGTTTTCCTAGCTAAGAAAGACAAACCAGCAAGGAAGGGACGGATTACCCCACCTCAAAAACAACAGATGACCTAACGTTATGATACTTCTCCCCCCTCCCCTGTCCTACCCCAGTTAAGATAACACCACAGCGCGAGATAACCAAATTTATAGGAAGCTGAGTCCCTGATTGCCACTTATTGATCACGTGTTCCATTAATCACACACTTGAAGCCAGAGATCATGGATGCCCAGATGCTCCAGGAACCGTAATCATGGCACTGTCTAATCATTACCTACGCTGAGGAACACGTACCTTGCGGCCATAGAGGGGATATGTGCACAACAAAGCGAGATAGATTAGAGGTTACAGATAAGTGCTACTTCGGATCGGTCATAACAGAGGATGGGAGACTTGTAGCGAAATAGAGAATGGGAGATGAGTAGTGAAATAGAAGATAAGAGATGAGTAGTGAAATAGAGGATGGGAGATAAGTAGTGAAGTAGAGGATAAGAGATGAGAAGTGAAATATAGAATGGGAGACTTGTAGTGAAATAGAGAATGGGAGACATATAGTGAAATAGATGATGAGTAGTGAAATATATGATGGGATAAGAGTAGTTAAATATAATATGGAAGATGAATAGTGAAGTAGAAGATGGGAGATGAGTAGTGAAATAGAAGATGGGAGATGAGTAGTGAAACAGAAGATGAGATATGAGTAGTGAAATAGAAGATGGGAGATGAATAGTGAAATAGAAGATGGGAGAGAGACTAGTCAAATAGCAGATGAGTAGTGAAGTAGAAGATGGGAGATGAGTAGTGAAATAGAAGATGAGTAGTGAAATAGAGGATGGGAGATGAGTAGTGAAATATAGAATGGGAGACGTGTAGTGAAATAGAGGATGGGTGATTTGTAGTGAAATAGAGGAGGAGGGACTTGTAGTGAAATATATGATAAGAGACTTATAGTGAAATAGAGGATGGAAGACGTGTAGTGAAATAGAGGATGGGTGACTTGTAATGATATAGAGGATGAGAGACTTATAGTGAAATAGAGGATGGGAGACGTGTAGTCAAAGAGAGGATGAGAGACTTGTAGTGAAATAGATGATGAGATACTTATAGTGAAATAGAGGATGGGAGACGTGTAGTGAAATAGAGGATGATAGACTTGCAGTGAAATAGATGATGAGAGACTTATAGTGAAATAGATGATGAGAGACTTATAGTGAAATAGAGGATGGGAGACGTGTAGTGAAATAGAGGATGGGAGACGTGCAGTGAAATAGATGATGAGAGACTTGTAGTGAAATAGAGGATGGGAGACGTGTAGTGAAATAGAGTATGGGAGATGTGTAGTGAAATAGAGGATGAGAGACTTGTAGTGAAATAGAGGATGGGAGACGTGTAGTGAAATAGGAGATGATGTGACATCTATGACGAAATAAGAGAGGATGGGAGATGTGTCACGAATTAATAGAATATGAGAGTTTAATTTTAGTTAGTTTTTCTTTCCACTTTTGTCATTGAGTCTGTCATGCGCCAAGTGCGCTGCGTCGGTAATTGTGAGCCCGTGTCGTTGGATAATCACTCCAATGTAATCTATCCACCTGACTCGGGCACACTCTCTTGCAACGTAGCCAGATCTACCAGCGTTGTAATCCAGGAGGAGAAGTTGTTGGCAGCACATTTTCATGAGATGACCGAACCATGATATTTTTGTGCCAGGAAATGTTCTCAGCACAAGAGCAAGTGCAGACCATACTTGCATTTAAGAATAGATTGGATACGCATAGTTTTTACAGCAAGGTAATGTAAATTAAACTGGTTGTACACAGACTCTGAGGAGTCTTCTAAACCAGTATAAAGACGTTAAGTTAAGTAACACCGATGACCTGCCTCAAAAACGTTATTTCACATATCGAAAATCTGCTATCCCCCATCTTTCTTGGGCAGAGGCCATGTTTGCCACAGGGTCAGTTAAATATACTGTTTAAATTTACATTTTGTACCTGGTAGAAAAGAATAGTTATACTTATCCGCGGTTTTGTCAGAGATCGACAACAAAACCATTGTGTCATCCTCACACAGGAAGATGCTTATCTGCCCTTTAAAATAAAGCAATGTCTCGAAATCTTATTCAAACTTTCACAAAATATAGAATTCAAAGAAATTAGTTGCTGCATACAGCGGTAAGAATGAGGAAAGAAAGCATATTATATGGGAGCCGTGGAGTATGAATATTCAAGCAGACCAATCATTTTCCAGTTTAGAAAAATGAATCAAGAAAAGAATAGAAGAAACATCATGGGTCGCTAACAAACCAAATGAGAAAATATTGCCAGAAAATAGCTTTCCAAAATAAATGTTAGCAACAATAAAATGACCGTTTGGTAATCTTCGTCAGAATGGGAACGATTGATGGCAAACGGAGCAGAACAATACAACATTGGTAACATCTGGTTTATCTGCACCTGACTGAAAACAGAGATTATTATCCAGTGAGTAGGCCAGCGGTTCGTAATTCACTTGGCAATCAGATTGCAATGATGTCCTGTGCCCAACATTGTTCCCTAACTGCTGAGGTTGAAGCTCTACCTGAGCACCACTTCTCACAACTAGCAGAATACTCAAATAAAAGCTTCCACATTTTACCATTTTAAAATCTCAATTTCTGAGCTCTTTCTTACATAGATTCTCCTTTTGCCCTTAGGGATACATTATATATCATCTGAAAAGTGCGTGTAAGAGGTTTTTTTCTTAAACAAATTACCGAATATATACATGTGTCTTTCAAGTTTTACAGTATGTTTTGCCCATCAGGCTGCAGGCAGAAATATAGGATAATTACACAATCGATATACATTACTACATCTTCATATTACGGTATTATATGTGATATGCCTAGCATAAGTTATCATACTAATAGCTGATTTGCAGGGAGGTGGGGTAGAAATCTAATTAATATGCCTTTCTCTTGACACAAAACACAATGACTATCTCTAGTAGTTAAGGTGAGAAATTGTATCACGGAGCAAGAGGAATATGAAGGGATGTTGATACACAGATGATGACACATGTGATTGTGGCGCAATACAGGACCCAGACCACCTGATGATCTGCCCCAACCTCCAGGAAACATGCAATAGGCGTGACATGCTGGAGGCAAATGACAAGGCAATCCATGTCGCTGTATCCTGGCTGCAAGATATATAACCGTGGTTTTGGACACGGACAGTAAGTAAGTAAGGTGAGAAATGTGTCACAAGATATTGTCTGCAAAGATACCAGATGGCATGGAGAACGCTGATTCTCAACATCAGAGAGATGGCACGAATTTCTCAAACAAAATTTGTAAAATGATGCGAACATAATGCCTCTCTATGTATACTCATCTCAGTAGATTAGTGGAATGTAGGTCTATCTGAGTAGAATCATGGAATGTAGGTCTATCTGAGTAGAATCATGGAATGTAGGTCTATCTGAGGAGAATCATGGAATGTAGGTCTATCTGAGTAGAATCATGGAATGTAGGTCTATCTGAATAGAATCATGGAATATTGGTTGTTGTTGTTTCGAATACCCACAATGAGTAGGTTACTTTTTTGTGCGTCCTGAAAATGACGTTACGTGGCAGGTTGCAGTAGCTTTCTTCACATCTCGAGCGTGCTGATGAAGGTGGACCGTGGTCCTCCAGGCGGTTGTGCTCTGCTTGGCTTCATGTGCGTGTCGCTCACTACTACAGGATTCACGTCGATCCGTCACCTCGTCAGCCAGGCTGATATGAGACCAGTCCGTTTCCAGGGAGGGCTACGAAGGAGCCGAGGTGAGGGTCTTGGCCAGTATGTTTTACCTGACCAGACGTTAGTCTTCTTCCCCACTGGAGTATTGGTATATCTGAGTAGATTCGTGGAATGTAGGTCTCTGTGAGTAGATTCATGGAATATAGGTCTCTGTTAGTAGATTCCTGGAATGTAGGTCTCTGTGAGTAGATTCATGGAATGTAGGTCTCTGTGAGTAGATTCATGGAATGTAGGTCTCTCTGAGTAGATTCATGGAATGTAGGTCTCTGTGAGTAGATTCATAGAATGCAGGTATCTGTAAGTAGATTCATGGAATGTAGGTCTCTCTGAGTAGATATATGTAATGTAGGTATGTGTGAGTAGATTAATGGAATGTAGGTCTCTCTGAGTAGATTATTGGAATGTAGGTCTATCAGATTCATGGATTGAAAGTCTGTTTTGGTAGATTCATGTAATGTAGGTCTCTCTGAGTAGATACATGTAATGTAGGTATGTGTGAGTAGATTAATGAAATGTAGGTCTCTCTGAGTAGATTAATGGAATTTAGGTCTGTCAGATTCATGGATTGTAAGTCTGTTTGAGTAGATTCATGGAATGTAGGTCTGTCAGAGTAGATTCGTGAAATGTAGGTCTGTTTGAGTAGATCAATGACAAAATGTGTGTGCGTGAGTAAAGTGATGGGAATGCTGATGTCTTTGAACAGATTAATGAAATGTAGATCTATTTGAGTAGGTTCGTTGATTGTAGTGTAAATGTATATTGTGTGAGTATATTAATGGGGAATATACAGAAGCACACATAATTTGTCACAAATATCAGAGGAATCGAGTCAAACTAGAAAGAAGAACCAATTCATGTACTGGGTGTGAAATGGGAAATGGGAAAGAAATGGTTACAATAAACAAGTTTGTACGCGACAATCCTGGAGAAGAGAAGTCAACCTATCCTAGAGCCACAGCCGAGTGGGGTTCAATTTGGTTTCTGACGAGGTAGGAGCTGCACAGACTCTCTATTCAGCCTGAGACAACTAAGAGGTAGGAGCTGCACAGACTCTCTATTCAGCCTGAGACAACTAAGAGGTAAGAGCTGTCAGACTCTCTATTCAGTCTGAGACAACTAAGAGTTAGGATCTGCACAGACACTCTACTCAACCTGAGACAACTAAGAATTAGGATCTGTACAGACTCTCTATTCAGCCTGAGACAACTAAGAGGTAGGAGCTGCACAGACTCTCTATTCAGCCTGAGACAACTAAGAGTTAGGAGCTGCACAGACTCTCTATTCAGCCCGAGACAACTAAGAGTTAGGATGTGCACAGACACTCTATTCAGCCTCAGACAACTAAGAGGTAGGAGCTGCCAGGCTCTCTATTCAGTCTGAGACAACTAAGAGTTAGGATCTGCACAAACTCTCTATTCAGTCTGAGACAACTAAGAGTTAGGATCTGCACATACACTCTACTCAACCTGAGACAACTAAGAGTTAGGATCTGCACAGACTCTCTATTCAGCCTGAGACAACTAAGTGGTAGGATCTGCACAGACTCTCTATTCAGCCTGAGACAACTAAGTGGTAGGATCTGCCAGACTCTCTATTCAGCCTGAGACAACTAAGAGTTAGGAGCTGTACAGACTCTCCATTCAGCCTGAGACAACTAAGAGGTAGGAGCTGTACAGACTCTCTATTCAGCCTGAGACAATAAGCGATACTACCATGAAATAGAATTGGAAACTCAACGTGGCTTTCATAGATCAAGAAAAGGCTTCCAGTAGAGTAGACAGACATAAACTATGGGTCATCCTAGACGACTACGGAGTACAGGGGAAGCTATTAGATAATACTAGAGCACTGCAGCAAGGGTGTCAAAGTATAGTAAGAGCAACAGATGGTCTAACCGAAACAAGGGAGTTAACCGGAGTGAGACAAGGGTGTGTGTTGTTGCCCCTACTCTTCAACACAAATATGGGCAGAATAACGCTGGAGCCAAATTGGAGCATTTGTGAAGAAATGCAATGCAGAGGAACAAAGGACATAAGCTGATCAGATATATTAACTCCTTTTTGTAGATGATCAATATCTACTTTAGAGTGAAGATGATCTGCAGCAACATCTGACTACGCTCAACTCTGTATGTGAAAGATACAGTATGAGAATTAACACTTCCAAAACAGTAACTGTGCAGATAAGCAGATCGCCCGAAAACATGAAGATTACAATAAACGGGACTAAGATCAAACAAGTGCAGGAGTTCAAGTACTTGCGCAGTGTTTTCACACAGGATGGAGGTTTAGTTAGAGAGATTGAGATCAGGTGTCAGAAAGCAAATGCGATTGCATACCAACTGTCACCATTATTGAA
>JAVGWX010000007.1:92198001-92340501 GCA_036924085.1 Ariolimax columbianus | reverse complement strand
GGTAGCATATCGAATCCCTGGTAAGGCAACTGTTGTTTTTCTGTTGCAGGTGAAATAAACAAACATTGCCAACACACTACGTGGCGACATCAGGGACGAAGCTGACTGTAGTTTTCAACCTTAAACCCTCTTGATTACCCCAGAAAAGTCGTAGGACAGCAAATGTTTGGGTAGAGAGCGAAAACACGTAAACGGGTCTAGTTGGCAAGAAAGCATTGTTGGTTGAGAGCACACACACATAAACGGGTCTAGTTGGCAAGGAAGCATTGTTGGTTGAGAGCACACACACACATAAACGGGTCTAGTTGGCAAGGAAGCATTGTTGGTTGAGAGCACACACACATAAACGGGTCTAGTTAGCAAGGAAGCATTGTTGGTTGAGAGCAAACACACATAAACGGGTCTAGTTGGCAAGGAAGCATTGTTGGTTGAGAGCAAACACACATAAACGGGTCTAGTTGGCAAGGAAGCATTGTTGGTTGAGAGCAAACACACATAAACGGGTCTAGTTAGCAAGGAAGCATTGTTGGTTGAGAGCAAACACACATAAACGGGTCTAGTTGGCAAGGAAGCATTGTTGGTTGAGAGCGAATACACATAAACGGGTCTAGTTGGCAAGAAAGCATTGTTGGTTGAAAGCAGACACACATAAACGGGTCTAAGCATAAAAGCATTATTAGTTGAGAGCGAATACACATAAACGGGTCTAGTTGGCAAGGAAGCATTGTTGGCTGAGAGCGAACACACATAAACGGGTCCAGTTGGCAAGGAAGCATTGTTGGCTGAGAGCGAATACACATAAACGGGTCTAGTTGGCAAGGAAGCAGTGTTGGTTGAGAGCAAACACACATAAACGGGTCTAAGCAAAAAAGTATTGCTGGTTGAGAGCAAACACACATAAACAGATATAAGCAAAGAAGCATTGTTGGTTGAGAGCAAACACACATAAACGGGTCTAGTTGGCAAGAAAGCATTGTTGGCTGAGAGCGAATACACATAAACGGTTCTAGTTGGCAAGGAAGCATTGTTGGCTGAGAGCGAATACACATAAACGGGTCTAGTTGGCAAGGAAGCAGTGTTGGTTGAGAGCGAATACACATAAACGGTTCTAGTTGGCAAGGAAGCATTGTTGGCTGAGAGCGAATACACATAAACGGTTCTAGTTGGCAAGGAAGCATTGTTGGTTGAGAGCGAATACACATAAACGGTTCTAGTTGGCAAGGAAGCATTGTTGGCTGAGAGCGAATACACATAAACGGGTCTAGTTGGCAAGGAAGCATTGTTGGTCGAGCAGCGTTCCTGTATACCAGAGATGTTGCCATCTTTATTAGCAAATGTTTGACCTCGGTCCTCGATTTTCGTTGAGCTTTAGATTTTGAGATGCTCCGTCCAGGTATACAGTTTTTTCTCTGGACTTATTGTATTTGATTCTTTACAGAACATTATTCTGCACAACTGTTGCCCAAATATATTTCAATATATTTAGATGTATATTTTTGTGTGTATTTGTATGTGTGTGTGTATATATGTGTGTGTATTTGTGTGTAAAGGCTACCGACATTATCTTTATTATTTCACAACAGCTTTTGCTTTTTCGATCTTAAGTTAGTAAAGTCGACCAGTTAAGTTGTTTCCTGCAAAAATCAAGCAATATAACGTACATGTGAGCTCATTGTCCTAGTTACAGGTTTTTGCAGCATTTTGTTTTACACTATGATTAAGTCAGCCAAATGCACAACTGCTCACATCTGTTTTCTATGACGTAAAGCAGGTGCACTTTTGTAGTTTGCTTCATTGACTTGACTTTTCCCTCTACCTGTGCAGCTATGTGATGTGGCGTGCAGAAGTTGTCTTTCTTGCGCCAAGTGCATTTCGTCGGCCCTTGTAAGCCGGTATTGTTGTTGTAGTATTTATGTAATGCCCTTTTTCTATCTGCCCCGTGTGCTTCCCCGCTTCTTGCAAACCCGTATTCTTGTGTTATTTGTTTACCTTAAAATAACGATCCAGGGGCACACGTCTAGGGATATCCTTCCCGCATATAATCTTTATTTCAATTAATAGAATGCCTCTCTAATCGGATACAATCTAATCCATTTGGAATGGGGCCAAGACAAACTTCTGCAGCATACCTACCCCCATGCTACTTCCCTTCTGCGATGGGCATCAAGAATCAGGATGTACCACGGGAGGAACCTGCACCCGGACATCCTCTACCACACATAACAGGAAAATTGCTGAACAGACTCCGAGCTGGTGTATCACGATGCAAGAGGAATATGAAACGATGGGGATACACAGATGATGGCACGTGACGGGGATACACAGATGATGGCACATGTGACTATGGCCCAATATAAGACCCAGACCACCTGATGACTTGCCCCAACCTCCAGGAAACGTATGTATAGGGGTGCTATGCTGGCAAATGACAACGCAATCCATGTACCTTTTCTACTAGATGCATGCTGTATGACGTGGTGCTTGGAAAGTAAATAAATACAGCAGCCTTGTCAACTAGGTGGGGGTTTGATATTGGGATTCTATATGCAGCAACCCTGCTGGAAAGTCTTGCTTTGCACTAAAGAAAGAAGAAACAAACTTCCCTTCTTCCGTTCACACCAGAGCAAAAGACGCGTAACTGTAAGCTTGCTAATATAAAGTTGACGAAAAGCGAAGAGCTCAGTTATACGCTACTTTACAAACAAACAGAACGCATATGTGAACCACATCTTGAGAACCGCTGACATTGATAGAAGTCGCCTTCACAAACAAACAACACACCACATGTGAACCACGTCTTGAGAACCGCTGACATTGAGAGAGACCGCCTGCACAGAATGCATGCTAATTAGCCATGACCTGTAGGGCACTTCCCGCCGGACGATGAGACACGCGCCTTTAGGTGCCATAGCCAATCTGTATATCGACAAGCCAGTTCAGGTGTTGGCCTCTCGAGAGCGTTGTCATGTACACGGTCTAAGGTCAAACGATATCTGAAATCATCCCTTTCCATGACGACCAGTTTAAATCTTTCTTATGTTCCTGTCAGATCATCACATGCTTTTCAATTAGATTTCAAAGTTGCTTGTCAATCAACACTTCTAAATTTAGACAGCGGGATTTGCCGGAGTCTATAATTAAGAGTGATGATGAAAAGCCGAAGAATGTTATAGAAAGAGAACAAAAAACGCCCTAACACTTTCTTCCATAATCTCTCTGCACTTTAAATATATATATTAGACACGTCTTATTTCGGTTTAAATCAGACGCTTCCTGAAGCCTCATTGGCTGCCATAGAAACGGGCCATCAAGTCGTGAAAGACCCTATTGACATCGTGTATGTCACATGGGCTATCTTCAGAATGTTGCAATGTCAGTCATTTGGGGATTCTTGTCGTGAGCGCAATCCTAGGATCGGGACAAGTCAATTTGACGAAGACGCGGTAACAACTTGGTATTGTTTACTCCTGTTCAGTAAGTAAACCTTTTATCTATTGGAGGCTTCAACTAGCGTACCTTAGCGTCTATAGAAACCGTCAGTCCTTTGATTGGCTGGTTGATTAGTCTAGATGTCAGCCTGCTGACCACGAAAACATGAGTTCAAAACAGTTGTAAGTTCAGTTCATGTATCATCTCTATATCAATGATCGGCTATAATGGATCTTCAATGTCCACTGTCTCTTGCCTTGATGATGTATTCTATCAGGCTTTTTCCTGTCCAACTTATGATGGATTTCTCCAACTCAAATCGTTGTTTACCTCTGGTAAGTTTACACACCGCCTTTCCTTCCTGTATTGTTTTCAGCAAAGTAGAGTGCCTTCCCTTGTGACAAACGATCTGACACTGATTTCGCTCATCGATTCTCTCGCATCCATTATTTTTGTAAAACTTCCTAATTTGTTTTTTTCTTTCTACGAGAAGTACCTCATTCTTCTAAATATCATAATTTCAAAGACCCCATTTTCTCCTCCAACTGTTAGTTCATTGCTCACGTATCTACTTCCCACAGTAAAGACGAGTACACGTAACAGCTGATTGCTCACGTATCTACATTCCACAGTAAAGGCGAGTACATATAACAGCTGATTGCTCACGTATTTACATCCCACAGTAAAGGCGAGTACACGTAACAGCTGATTGCTCACGTATCTACATCCCACAATAAAGACGAGTACACGTAACAGTTGATTGTACACGTATCCACATCCCAGAGTAAAGACGAGTACACGTAACAGCTGATTGTACACGTATCCACATCACACAGTAATGCCGCGACGATGACATAAGGTCTTCAATCAAACAACACCTGGTGATGTCAACTCTCATTAAGACACGACCACCTCTTTAGAAGAGTTCCTTCTTCCCCGTTAATAAAACTTTGCAGGGCATAGTGGTTTGTTTTTTCTCTGTCAGGATCCCAAATCTAGCTTGTGTGACAACTACATGGGTAAGTGGCCTTTATTCCTCAGTTGTATAAATCGTGCCAGTAAACTTTAGCAATGGGAACAACCACTGCACTTTTAAACTTAATCTGGTAATTCAAACAGATGGGTGAATGCTTGCTGCCAGGTAGCCGCAGGCTATCCGAATTTTCCCCTTACGATTTGACTTTCTGTTGTAAACTTGGTCTATGGGAAGGTATGTGACGTAGTGAGTAGGGATTTTATTATTGTTCGAAATGTGTTCCTCGAATTCGGCTAAAGGCTGTTCTTTAAAATGTTCAACTGTCAATTGTTTTTTTTCTTCCTGAAATGTGCTTAGCTTATATATAACACGTCAGAGTGTACCGTCCGTCTACGATAGGTTCAGGTGCCGGATAGCATCCCCTTCGAGACCTGGTGTTAGCATGAAACTAGCAGATTTGGAACGATCACCATTTAGTTGGTTTCTTGAGAGCCGAGCGCCTAATCTCTCTCATGTGTTAATGCTAACATAATATATGCAGCCTTCCTTAGTGGGTATGTCGTTTCTATGGTTGTGACCTCAAACAGTCGCTCGCGGACTTGGTTCAACTCTGTGCGTACCCCCAGAGAGTTGTGGTCTCCTGCTGGTTATATGAATCGACGCAAGTTACCTTTGGCGTTGGTGATCGCCACCGTTTTTGAGGTAAGCGTAGCTTGGACGGTTTTCACAAGAAACTATTCTCACTTCCCCATTCTGTCTCTGACCGTTTTAATCAGTTCATTCACAAATCCATGTCAGATAAGTCATTTCAGTATTAGTTGTCGTCCTTATCGTTATGAATAATTATGTATAGCCGTATGTGTCACCGTAACGACCACGGGAAATGGTTATATCGTAGTTGTTTGGTTTGTGACGAAGTGACCCATACTTGTCTAAGTGTTTATCAATACTTGATTAGTACTTTCGCTACAGCTCCCTTTCATCCGTTTCCGTACTCAATTGGCAGTAACTTAGTAGAAGTGGCTCCACTTAATTTCAGAATCAGGAACAAGGAAATCTTGAAAATTACGAGCGTTCATGGCTGTCCTTTCCATCAATATTGCTGTCTACTGCCTCTGTGATTATTTCATTTGGCTTATCGGAAACACGCCGTAATCTCTCGAGCTCCACCATAACAGGTGAAGGGTCTTCTCTGGGAGGAGTACAGAAGATGCTCACGCGGATGTGTCCGCAACACGTGCTAATCTACGATCAAAACGAGGCTATGCCAGCAGGTGTCTTTCATGGGAGATTATCTAACGAGGGAGAAGAAACACATCTGTGATTTATTGGTTGTTTATTTCATTGAAAGAACGATATATGAGCACAATGAAAGTTATGACGTGTCGACCAAATCGCTAGACGAAATGTTTAATGGTAGCGTCGTATCAAACATGCCGGATCACTAAAATGGCGCATCTCTACTTTGACTGATGTGAACTTTTAATATGTTGATGCAGAATATTGTTGGCTGTAGTTTCGCTGAGCCCGAAAATTGAGTAATTTCCTGGTTTACTCTTATTTGACGGTAATGTTTCTAGAGCTTTCTCTCAAAACTCAACCGACTGTTTCCAGCTCGTCAATCGTGTAGACTGTGAATGGTGTGTCGTAATGCGACAGGCGTTCGAGTCTTCTGTTACTGCGCCAGTGAGAAGAGTAAGGACACTGGTTGGTAGGGCAACTGGGGATACAACTTTCAACGTTGTTGTAAAACAATGGGCACGGGATGTGGAGATGAAACAATCACCAACAACAGCAACACCACCACCATCATAAACAATAGCAACACCACCACCATCACCAACAACAGCAATATATAAATGCCTCAATGGTGTTTTACATTCAGAAACAACAAAGTCAAGTCACAAGTGAAAGGACAAACTTACAAACTTCTATATAGTTTGGTTTGATTCTTGATTTCAGGGATTGATGACAAGTCCCAGGTGCTCCTCAGGCGGCCAAAGAAAGAAGAAATCACTCTGGGAGTGGACATTATACTCAAGTGTCAGGTTTCAGGCAACCCACAGCCTACCATCTTGTGGTACAACAACAAGTACCGGTGAGTTGAGTTTGTCCATTTATCACCGGAATTTGGTGTTGACTTAACTTAACTTAAATTAACTTAACTTAACGTCTTTATACTAGTTTAGAAGACTCTGCAGAGTCTGTATACAATCAGTTTATTTTCAATTTCCTTGATCCAAAAGCAATTTACATCAAATCTGTTCTTAAATGCATTAATTTACCTTAACTCCACTGTTTCCTGTAGCAATGCATTCCAAGCATTCACCACTCTCTAACTGGAAAAAAATTTCCTAATATCTAATCTGGACCTTTCTTTAATTAATTTGTAGCTGTGTCCTCCTGTTCTTGTGGGTGATTGTATTTTGAAAAAAAAACAACTTGCTGTAGTCTATTTCATTCGTTCCATTGGTTATCTTATAAACCTGTATTGTCACTTCAAATCCTTTTCTTTTCTAGGCACTATAGGCTAGTTTTTCTTAGTCTTTCCTCATAACTGTAATTCTGGAATCCCACTATCAGTTTTGTCGCTCTTCTTTGTATCCTGTCCAGCATTGCCAATGTTCTGTCTGTTTATTAATTGTATTGCTAAGAAGATGTTTACTTGTTATTGATGACCTTATCTGGAGTTGATGGCTTGTCCATCTATTAACGACATAAATGGGAAAGTTCATTTTGAATTAGACGATACATGTTATCACCAGATGTTATAGTTTTCTCTCGGTTGATTTTATTAGGGCAGTTGGTGTTATTTGTAAATCAATGGTCTTTCCGGAAGTTGCTGTTACACGTGTTAGTAAAATATGGTCAAAGGAAATCTGTTCTGATCCTATCACATGATTCTATCACATGAAGCAGGTGTGTGGTTAGTTAAATGGTGTTATAACAGGAAACAGGTGCGGAGTCAGTGAATTGTTGGTTTCACGGGAAACAAGCGTGGAGTCAGTTAATTGTTGGTTTCACGGGAAACAGGCGTAGAGTCAGTTAATTGTTGCTGTCATGTGAAATAGGCGTGGAAATCAGTTAATTGTTGCTGTAACCGAAAACAGGTGTGGAGTTAGTTAATTAATTTGATCATAGAAAGCAGGTATGAAGTCAGTTAAATTGTGTTATCACGGAGGTAGATGTTGAGGTTCTAAATTGATTATATCACAGAAAGACGATGTGGAGTCAGTAAATTGATGTTATCAAAAAATATTGATGTTGTCAGTCAATTGATGTCATAAGGGGAAGTAGACGTGAAATCAATTAATTGATGATATCTTGGGAAGTTGATGTTATCACGGAACTATAAAGGGCATCTGTTAGTTCATGTTATCCTGAAATGTGAATGTTCTGCCTGTCAACCTATGTTATCATGGGGAGTTCATGTTTCGGTCATGCAATGTTGTCCCTGACAGTTAATGTTAGGCCTGTAAAATAATGTTATCACACGAAGTTAATGTTGTCCCTGACAGTTAATGTTATGCCTGTAAAATAATGTTATCACACGAAGTTAATGTTGTCACTGTCAGCTAATGCTAGGACTGTAAAATAATGTTATCGCACAAAGTTAATCTTCGGATCTGTTGATTAATGTTATCACCGAAAGTGCAGGTTTTGAATGCGACTTAATGTTAACATGGAAGTTCATCTTGCGTCAATTAGTTATGATCGGCCGGCAAGTTGGTTGAGTCAGCCAGCAAACGGAACCCCCTGAGATAACGTGAGTCAGCTCAGTCTGTGATCTCGACTGATATGCGTAAAATACTAGACGAAAGGGCTCATTAATTCGAATCAGTCAGTGAACCATTTCAGCACAAATGTATCACCTCATATAATTTGAAAGTCCGCTAAATGTATCACTTGAAATAATGTGAGAGCTAGCTAAATGTATCACGTCAAATAATGTGAGAGTCAACTAACTGTATCACTTCAAAAAATTGTGAGACTCAGTTAACTGTATCACATCAAATAATATGAGAGTCAGCTACATGTTTCACGTCAAATAATGTGACTCAGCTAAATGTATCACGTCAAATAATGGGAGAGTCGGCTAAATGTATCACGTCAAATAATGTGAGAGTCAGCTAACTATATCAGCTACAAAAATATAAAATGAGTGAGTAATTAGACTGTATCACATCAATTAAAGTGAGTGAGTCATTAGACTTTACCACATCAATTAAAGTGAGTGAGTCATTAGACTTTACCACATCAAATAAGTGAGTGAGTCATTAGACTTTACCACACCCATTAACGTGAGTGGGTCGGACAATTGTATCACATCAATTAATGCACAATTTATTCCTCCATCTCGTAAATTATATGTTGTTGTTGTTATTGTTGTTGTTGTTGTTGTGAATCCCCACAATGAGTATGTTTACACTTTTGTGTGCCCTGTAAAATGGCGTTAAGTGGTGGGTTGTAATAACTTTTCTCACATCACGAGCGTGATGATGAAGTACGTCGCGCATATATTTCATTGAAAGAACGATATATGAGCACAATGAAAGTTATGACGTGTCGACCAAATCGCTAGACGAAATGTTTAATGGTAGCGTCGTATCAAACATGCCGGATCACTAAAATGGCGCATCTCTACTTTCTACGGGAGCATATATATATATCGTGTGTGTTTGAGTGTAGGTGTCCGTGTATGTGTGTGTGACGCCAGCACGTTCTACAAGCCATGACTGTAGAAGTAGTGTCCAATCCTGATGTTCTCGCATATCTTACATGACTGGCGACTTAATAACAATAGGATACACACACGCATCCACATAATAGGTACACAAACCCATCCACACAATACGATACACACACACACCCACATAATAAGATACACACACGCGCGCACACAAACAATGTATGCAGTAAATACACTGCGAATAGGAATCCCAGCTGGATTTGAGCCCAGCGCATTATTATGTCATGGCGGAAGAATTGGTAACCATGACTGTAATGGTCGCTGTGGTTGAGTGGTAAGACACTCGCCTCTCAAAGCGATGATTTAAAACAGTCGACAATCGAATCTCCTAAGTTTCAAGCGTCCCTTTGTCTCACGAGATGTAGGACCAGAGTGTCTGAGTGCTGAGTAACCTCCAGTCGTCTCGACTGATCATCTTGCTACTGGTCAAAGATAGCCTGGTATCAGAGAATGAGGTTGATGACGCAGTGCAGATTCTTTCTCACTGTAATCTAATTACAGCGAAAGTTACATCATCAAGACAAAAGATCGTCTGGTGAAATCGCCATTATTGCTTGCGAGGTGCAAACTAACGTTGGAATACAACAAGAAATATAACTTGCGCCATCAACAAAAAGTAGAACACTGCAGGGCCTTGTCAAAAGCACAAAGAAACAAAACAATTAATGGATCATGTAACGAAAACGTTTGATAGAATAACATGTTGAACACTTAACATGTTGATCACGAGCAGACGTCATAGCGTTCAACACGGACGTGTACTATACCAGATGTAAGAACGTAAGAATATACAACAAAGTTGAGTCCAAAGATGATGACCAAAATATTTAGACGACCATTATCTTTGAGCTCGTCACAGCTTCAGTAACTATGGAGAAACATGACCTTCACATCAATATAACTCAACAAGTCAGGTCCTCGCAGCCACGATATCTCTGGAGGCACAAATCCCACAGATTCTTATAACTGAAAATGTTAAGTGATCACAAGCCTGATATATAACGATGTGAAATTATCACTTAAACAGTGTTCCAAAAACCTTTGTCTTCACTGACATAGTGCTCCAAAAATCTTTGTCTTCACTGACATAGTGCTCCAAAAACCATTGTCCTCACTGACAAAGTGCTCCAAAAACCTTTGTCCTCACTGACATAGTGCTCCAAAAATCTTTGTCTTCACTGATATCGTGTTACAAAAATCAAAAGTCCTCATCTCATTTCGTCATATTCCACAACGACAAAGTGTTACCACATCTTTACAACTCTGTGAAAACAAAGTTTTAGCACATCTTTACAACTCTGTGAAAACTAAGTTTTAGCACATCTTTACAACTCTGTGAAAACAAAGTTTTACCACATCTTTACAACTCTGTGAAAACAACGTTTTAGTACATCTTTACAACTCTGTGAAAACAACGTTTTAGTACATCTTTACAACTCTGTGAAAACAACGTTTTAGTACATCTTTACAACTCTGTGAAAACAACGTTTTAGTACATCTTTACAACTCTGTGAAAACAACGTTTTAGTACATCTTTACAACTCTGTGAAAACAACGTTTTAGTACATCTTTACAACTCTGTGAAAACAACGTTTTAGTACATCTTTACAACTCTGCGAAAACAACGTTTTAGTACATCTTTACAACTCTGTGAAAACAACGTTTTAGCACATCTTTACAACTCTGTGAAAACAACGTTTTACCACATCTTTACAACTCTGTGAAAACAAAGTTTTAGCACATCTTTACAACTCTGTGAAATCAAAGTTTTAGCACATCTTTACAACTCTGTGAAAATAACGTTTTTGCACATCTTTACAACTCTGTGAAAACAACGTTTTACCACATCTTTACAACTCTGTGAAAACAAAGTTTTAGCACATCTTTACAACTCTGTGAAATCAAAGTTTTAGCACATCTTTACAACTCTGTGAAAATAACGTTTTAGCACATCTTTACAACTCTGTGAAAACAACGTTTTACCACATCTTTACAACTCTGTGAAAACAAAGTTCCCTCATTCACTGTCTATGCTTTTTGTCTATCTGACCTCCGACAGAAATAAACACAAATGCATTACTGAGGTTTTGAGGGCATGCCATCGTGAACAGGAGACCGACATCCACACAACTTGATCAGTCGCTCCTCTAAAATTTACACTCGCTATCAGAGACAAGCGCATCCCCATAGCAGACTCTGCTGTCGAGGATGAAATGTTATCGTCTTTATTGCTCTTGGCTTCAGCTTTCTTACACGATGGCTGGCCATAATCTTTTCTCTCTGCAGTTTTGCTCTAACACAAGGTCAGCAACGCATTTACAACCCGATCTACTAGTGCGTGTCAGTAAGACGAACCTAACAAAACAAGTGCTCTAACACTCACTATTACTGGTAATGATATCAAATGTTTCATCTGGTCCCTTATCATCACAGATTGGTCGACGAAGAAATATGCGATCTGGCGATGACAACAACCATAGAGGTACGCGTTGTCCGAGAGCAGGTCACAGATAACAGTACCCACCTTATCACGGCTAATTAACCATTGGCAGTTTTCTGTTTCCTCCGGCGACTGACCAAATTAGAGTGATTCAATCAGTTAATGACTACGTGAGTTCTCTGGTTCTCCAGGCGCTCGGATCTCCCTGAAAAAAACCAAACCATTTATCGCGACAAATCTGCTAACTTAAGTGACAGGTGTGGATTAGTTGCAGATGTTATTTCCCCTTGAGCGATACATGTTTGTGAGTCACAAATCCAGCGTTCACTGGAATCGCCTCACACTTATTGAATTTGTCGTGCCTGTGTTGAGTGTATCTCGTTACGGGCAGCCAAAGGTGAGAATTGTCAGCACATTTGTAGATGCATTCGATGTTCCTTGCTTTCTCCGTATCCACTGTTATCATGAAAACCTCTTTGCCTCTAGCCCAATCTCTTAATGTCACAGAAAGCTTATGCTTCTCTGAAAGTGCTGCTTCACTGAAAGGGCTGCTTCACTGAAAGGGCTGCGTCACTGAAAGGGCTGCTTCAACATAAACATTGTTAGCAGTAATGATCTCGGAATTAAGTTGTTGGTGGGATTTTAATGTGTTTATGCAGTTTTAGCATAAGATGCTGCAAAAGGGGGAGAGGGGGGAGGAGAAATGGAGCTGAGAATGATGGCGGGGAGGGGGGGGGGAGGAGGTTATAAAAGATAGTTGAAATAAAATAGCTATATACTTCATTGCCAACACTCAATACGGCCACACACACATACACACACACAACACACAAGATATGAAAACATAACACACTCCACTTCCTGGTACCAGAAGTGAATAATGACAACCTGATATCTTGCCGATACGGTCTATGAAGTTGTTGAAGCTCATTCCTTTTGATGGATTAACTGTGGCGTTTTTGATGTTCCGAGGCGTCATGAAGGTGGTAAGATTGGGTCCACCTGGCTGTAGTGAAACTGGAGGTTACTCGGTGTTCACCTCTATTATGGGAATTACAGTGTCGGTCCCTATATGGTTGGCCAGACTGCTATGGCACAGCCTGTTTCCAGGGAGCCCGGCGCGGACCTGAGATTGGGGCCATGCCAGAGTGTTGTACCTGACCCTGACAGGGAGCGAATAGTAACATCAGGGTTAGCTGAAACATACTGATCAATGCTCCCACCCCAGGTCATCGCCAGGCTCCCTGGAAACAGGCTGTGTTTCATAAGTCTGACCAACGAGGTTAGCATCAACCCTGAAATGTCTAGTGTGATGATTTTACTGAGCAGCTTCGCCTTGCACCACAGTCAGGAGGACCCCAGCAAACCTCCTCAAGCACACCTGGAAATAAAGAAGAGTCACCGCAACATGTCACCAAAGAAACCGTCGTCAAAAGTTGCAGGACGAGTGACTTCCACAACAACAACAGCAACATCAACAATAGGACGCTGACGGTAATTATTGGCTCGCTGCCAGCAAGATGAAGGTGCAAACACTGCCGTCGGAGATTTCGTGTAAGATTATACCCAGTACGAGAATTCCTCTTTTTCTGAGAATATAATTTCCTATCCCCTGTGTCTTCTCTAACAGCAATGCAGGTATCTATCTTTAGCTGGGTGTACTGGAGTCCGTGAGATCGGATATTAAACCACGCCGTGATAACAAACGCTTTACCAACTGTTCGACTCCGACTCAAAAGTAGATTATAGAAGGGGCACATACAATATAACTTTTGACCAAACTATAAGCATAGAACTAAGTCAACTGTATTCTACAGTAGACCCTTCAGCTGGTCGGCAATGAAGTTTTAGAAACGCCAGTAGATCCAATCACAGCTTGTGTGTAAGGTGTGACCAGTTCTCTTCCTCGCGGCTTTATCATTCCCTAATCGTAAGTCAGGTACCTCTTTATAGCTAGGTCGACTGGAGCGTGATGGTTGCTGTAGTTGAGCCCCCTACATTTGCACTTGTCACAAGCTTTATGTGTGCAACTTGCCGGTAAAAATAGAATACATTCAGAGACTATCAACAACTATCTCCGCGGCGTTTGTTGCCACTGTGATTATTTTGCAGGGCTGAGGAATAAAGACCGCTTACACCTGCTGTCGACGCGTACTGTACAGGCTATATTGTGATCTTGTCTCTAGTAACAAATAATAGCTATGCCCCACATATATTTTGAACCATGTCCTGGTGGTCAGAAGCTTGGCACGTAAACCGCTCTGCCATCCGCTACTCGATAATTTTCTATTGCTTATTTTATGGAAAGAAATGATGATAACGGAGAGGAGAGGCGAGCATTGTGACTTTTAGAGGAGGCTGAGAGGAAATGTGCGGAAAAATATGTTCTAACGTCAAGGAGCAGTTGATGCTAGGGTGAACGTAAGGTGAGCCAGGAAGCAGGTAGCTCTTGCCGTTTTTGTAATGAACTAATCGTGTATTTGTCTAAGACACGTGGGTTATGCACGTGTGACTTTTCCATCACCTGTAACCTAACTCTCGTTCTGAAGTCTCTCGGGATGTCCTTCCTGTCAAATAACTCCTGCTGAGGACGTCAGGGTAGTCAGGCGAGCTTAAAGCATGGAGATCTAGCTTGCCGAGGGAACACTGTGCACCTTGACTAGCTTATCTGCACCGTGTCATTTCTGCGATAGATAAGAACAGATGTGTGCAAGTTTTTATCAAATTGTTTTTTATTACTTTTATTATCATCATCATCATGTGGCGTTAACAATCACTCTTACCCACAAACTTACTGTCCATTCAGCATTGCATTTCTTCGTGTAGTCGTTGTTTTCTTTCTTTCTACAACCATCTATCCCTGTCATCAATATACAACGGTGTGTTAGTGAGTACGTGAGGGAGTGAGTGATTGAGTTGGTGAGTGAGTAAATGGGTGGGTGGGTGAGTGGATGGGTGAATGGGGGAGTGAGTTGGTGAGTGAGTGAGTCGGTGAATGGGTGAATTAGTGAGCGAGAGGATGACTGAGTGAGCGGGTGAGTGAGTGGGTGCGTGAGTTGGTGATTGAATGGATGAGTTAGTGAATGAGTGAGCGGATGAGTGAGTGATCGAGTGAGTGCGTGAGTGAGCCAGTGAATGAGTGAGTGGATGAGTGACTGAGCGAGTGAGTGAATGGATGAGTGAGTTGGCGAGTCAGCGGATAAGTGAGTGGATGATTGAGTGAGTGAGTGAACGGATTAGTTAGTGAATGTGTAAGTGGACGAGTGAGTGGGTGAGTTAGTGGGTGTTCAGTTTTAGGAGGGAGTGGATGACTGAGTAGATGATTAAGTGAAGGATTGATGAGGTTTATGAGTGAGTGTATGAACAGTGGTTGAGTCGTTTGTATACATACTTCTTGAGAAAGAAGGTCTGAATTCAAAGTCCCTGTGTGTCATGTATTTTTGTCTATCAGAAGTGAAATAAAATATTAATCTGCACACAGAGTGGCGACTACAGGGCAAATTGACCTTTGTTCCCTAGCTATAAATTCCCTGTTGGGGGTAGTAATATGACTTGTATGTTTTAAGCTCTCAGAAAACACATCATACCAGACCATTCTGTCTGCCTCCATCGAATTCTTTTGTTATTAATAGTTTAAAATGTTGTAAAATGTGTGCATACCTTTGTTTCTGAATTCTGTACATCGCTAGAAAAAAATAATCCGTTACAAGTCATTGCGCAATGCTCTTGGAATTCTACTATTCAATCCGTTTTTGAAATCAGGTAGCCAACAACTATCCTTTTGCTTGAAAAACCATCTGCTGGACCCTTAAAAGATGCCGTACCGTTTATTTTCTGTTTTGCCTTACGGACTTCCATTTGGCTATTAGTAGTAAATTTGCGCCTGGTTTCCTTCTTGCGACTTATTAGGTCTGGGGATGTGCAGATCTGGAGATCCAATCCTGCAGACTTTTCCAACATATAGTTGGCCTGAACACTGCCTCTAGTGGGGTCTGTAACTATTAGCATATCAGTATGTGAAGACTTACTACTGGTGGTTTCCCACAACTGCGTTTAGGAAATTTGTCATCATGGATATTATATTGTATTATAGTAAAGTACTATTTGATTATTTATGGTAAACGTAATGTCCATATATTACTGGGGCTTAAAAGATGAGCAAAGAATATTAACACCGCAACCTGCTAGAACAATTGTAAGACTTGTAAGACGGGGCACAAAAGGGTTTGTGCATGGGACCGGCTATTATATACTTTACAAACTATAAACCCCAGAAAAAGAAAGAACCATCTACGCGGGAGATTGTAAACAAGAGGAGACTTAGTCTTCTTCTTCTTCTTTTTCTTCTTTTTCTTCTTCTTCTTTTTTTTCTCTCTCTTCTTCTTTTTTTTCTTCATCTTCTACTTCTTCTTCTTTTTTTTTCTTCATCTTCTACTTCTTCTTCTTCTACTTCGTTCTCAATCTCCAGCTATCAAGCTCTGAAATGTCGTGACTTAGTAAATAAGTAAGGTTTATATTATATTCTGATCAGAATCGCCATTTATATTGCACAAAGTCGTGTATTCTGTATAATGCTATTGACACAGACAGGATGGAGTGACACCTTTGTATCTAGTGTGAATGTTGGGATTTGAACTGGAGAACTGTCTATTGATCAAGCCACTTAATGATACTCTCTGGTTCACAAAAACATAACAGACATATCCATGCACGCTTAACAGACAAACACATATTGATCTAACAGACAAATACATATTGATCAACAGATAAACGCATATTGATCTAACAGACAAACACATATTGATCTAACAGATAAACACATATTAATCTAACAGACAAACACATGTTGATCTAACAGACAAACACATATTGATCTAACAGACAAACACATATTAATCTAACAGACAAACACATATTAATCTAACAGACAAACACATATTGATCTAACATACAAACACATACTGATCTAACAGACAAACACATATTGTTCTAACAGAAAAACCTATGCAAACCTACACACAGACGTTTAAACAGCTAACAGAAAACCCTTACATCCTAACAGAATAACCTTTACACATTTTACACAAATAACAGACAAATTCATATAAGCTTAACAGAAAAACGTTTACACACTTTTTGAGTGGACAAAACATAACAATATGGCCATAACTACATTATTGTATAATTATTCATATATTCGTCATATGATATAGACCTCAATAATTGTTACTGAAGTCTTAATTTCTCATAATATTGCTCATATTGATGATCATAGTAGCTCTACTCAAGTACTGTATAACACGCAATACCATTATTATTTCCTTTTGTCTTGGACAGAAATAGCAGCTGAACAGAACAGAGAAGTGGTCAGAATATACTTTTGATCTGATGATAAATGCCATCTGATGGAGTACCGCCCACGGAAACCGTGAATGCTCTTATCATAAATGGAAAAAAAATACATTAATTTTCAGTCTGGAAAGATCTTCTCAGGGAAAGATAAATGAACAGCGACAGGATAGTCTATCAACGGGACAATCTTTCCTTGGCGGGACTGTTGCTCTGCGTCAGTCTGTTTGATATTGTTGGGAGCTACTCGGACTGAGGTACTTATATCTCTCGAGGCCACCGAAATAAGGCACTTCGATTGGGTTGTCTAATCATCTGCAACCCATCAGAGAGGGCCAACGAGATAATGCACTTTTGGGTTGTCTAATCATCTCCAACCCATCAGAGGGGGCCAACGAGATAAGGCACTTTTGGGTTGTCTAATCATCTCCAACCCATCAGAGGGGGCCAACGAGATAAGGCACTTTTGGGTTGTCTAACCAGCTCTAAGCCATCAGAGGGGGCCAACGAGATAATGCACTTTTGGGTTGTCTAATCATCTCGAACCCATCAGAGGGGGCCAACGAGATATAGCACTTTTGGATTGTCTAATCATTTCCAACCCATCAGAGGGGGGCGCCGTGATAAGGCACTTTTGGATTGTCTAATCATCTCCAACCCATCAGAGGGGGGCACCGTGATAAGGCACTTTTGGGTTGTCTAATCATCTCCAACCCATCAGAGGGGGCCAACGAGATAAGGCACTTTTGGGTTGTCTAGCCAGCTCTAACCCATCAGAGGGGGCCAACGAGATAAGGCACTTTTGGGTTGTCTAATCATCTCCAACCCATCAGAGGGGGGCACCGTGATAAGGCACTTTTGGGTTTTCTAACCATCTCCAACCCATCAGATGTGGCCAACGAGATCATGCACTTTTGAGTTGTCTTACCAGCTTTCAGCCATCAGAGGGGGGCCAACGAGATCAGGCACTTATGAGTTGTCTTACCAGCTCTCAGCCACCAAAGGGGGCCACCGTGATAAGGCCCTTTAATTTGTCTAGCCAGCTCTCAGCCATAAAAGGGGACCACCGTGATAAGGCACTTTGAGTTGTCTAACCAGCTCTCAGCCATAAAAGGGGGCCACCGTGATAAGGCCCTTTAATTTGTCTAACCAGCTCTCAGCCATAAAAGGGGGCCACCGTGATAAGGCGGTTGGGTTATACAACCAGCTCCCAACCATCAAAGGGGTCCACCGAGATAAGGCACTTTGGGTTGTACACCAGCTCCCAACCATCAAAGGGGTCCACCGAGATAAAAGTACGTTGAGTGAATGAACCTGCTGAAGCTAACTAAGAGAAGACAGATTTCCGCAGTAAATGAGTGACGGGAGATTCAGCTAAGACATGTGCAGACATTAATGAGCTCTTTCAAGATGAATGATCAATTACGAAGGTAATCCTTGTTGTTTTATAATTATCGGATTACAGGTGATGTTTCCGTGATGCGTGGACGCTGTTTGTGTACGGAAAATGTCAGCATTCACGAACATCACAGGCAGATCCGAGTTAGTTCAGGGAGAAGCCAGGCCGAGATTTATGTCATTCGTGTTGGTGCTGGTTTGACTGAAACTCTACCGCGCATATATAACATTGAAAGAGGCAGTGATCTTTTACGTTAAGAGTATTAAATTGGTATGAGAAGCAGTTTGAAAATAGGCGTGAGTCTGAGCAGATTCAACCAAAAACTGCTGTTATACTGATGAAGATAGGCTAACAGAGTGACATATAAGATGTTTGATAGCGTCTACTTTGTGCGTGCTCCGTTACCGAATAGAATCAGTAATGTTCACAGAGACACGGGATGATTGGTAGTGTACGTTGAGGGTTTGTGTCCATCAAAACGTCCGAAATGGTCACCATTCAATGATAATGCAGCGTAACGTGATGTTATGTTCATCAAATAACAGAATGGTCATTATAAAGATCGAAATTAGAAAATGCTAGTTCCTGTCAGCCGACATTAGTGTCGTTATATCACCATATGGTCGCTCTATTTATCACCATTTCTTAAGTGTATCTCTCCACTGACAATGTTTCCAATTCTTCTGTGCCTTCATTTTCGTACACGCTCACACCAAAATGAATGGCAAACAGTTCGGACATTACACATGTTACGGCGGTATATGAAGCCAAACACTTTTGTAAAGGTAACTGTGGCTGACAACCAGAAATACAAAAAGATATTCTGAGCGTCAGAGCAGGCTTACTTGAATATATGTTTGCTGTAGCAATGACTTCGTGCTCATTAGAAGCTTCCCTGATATCCGGGTAGTGAAATCAGACTCACGTGTTCAGTGTCAGCGCATTAAACAATTCCTTGGCAGTTGGAAATCGAAAAGAATAGACTTAACAGCGGCTGTCCGGACAAAATTCTAGTTAAAAATCTACCCAAATTATTTGTGTATTTCGCCGGGTGGTTTGTTAAGAGCAGCTATAGATGGAGCCTAACTGGCTGCGGGTCTACTTAGCTCTAGTGTTTGAGTCTATTAAGATGGACTCGCACATCAGTAAAACCACCCTCCAAGAAACTTGTTGTATACAGAGTATGTAGAGTCTTCTGAACCAGTATAAATACGTTAAGTTAAGTTAGTTACGTTAAGAAACTGAGACGCGAGATGGAAATGAAGAAAGGAGCGGGTTCCACTTATCGTGGCTATTGCTCGGTTACCCGAGTGGATTACGGTAAGCACTGAGTGACAGAAACAGAAGGTAGGTCACTACCCGCTCCCCTCCTCTCTTCCTTAGAGTAGAGGGCTATCCAATTTATGGGTTATGTAACGCCTGACCTTTGATACAGGTCAGATGTTTGCAGAAAGACCTGTCGAGTGTGAAAGAACATGTAGAGTGTGGAAGGACATGTAGAGTGTGAAAGAACCTGTAGAGTGTGGAAGGACATATAGAGGGTGGAAGGACCTGTAGAGTGTGGACAGACCTGTAGAGTGTGGACAGACCTGTAGAGTGTGGACAGACCTGTAGAGTGTAAAAGAACATGTAGGGTGTCGACAGACCTGTAGAGTGTGGACAGACCTGTAGAGTGTGGACAAACCTGTTGAGTGTGGACAGACCAGTAGAGTGTGGAAGGACCTGCAGAGTGTGAAATAATGTCCTGTATTGGAAGCACTCTAGAAACAGTACCTCATATATTGCACATACAAAATAGTGGATAACTGAAGCTTTCTGGTTTGACACGAAGTTCCCAAAAGTCGTATAGAACGACCTCCTCTCGCCAGAATGGTTTTGAGTAGATTAGTGACCAGACCAATATGTTACAACCGTGTGAGAACCCCTCTCATCACATGTTATCTATTATCTCTCTGCTACTCTAATCCAAACGTGCTGTTGGGCCTATCATTATAATTTCACTCTTATCTTCCCACTTGTAAGGCTGGACGACGTGTGGAGATATAATCTTAATTCGTGTGTTCTCTGCTTTTCTTAAGTTGTTTTTACTCATAACGTTATTGTATTTTTCAGCCGCATGTTCATCAAATTCTTGGTGTTTAGTTTTCTCTGATACTCTGCTGTCTGATCTTATAGACTCGTGCTGTAAGTAGGTTAGAGGTATAGGCATTTTGACTCTTTGTCCAAGTCCAATATATTAAATATGTTCCTCCCCCCCCCCCCCCACCCCCCCCAACAAAGCAGCAGATAGTAACATGAAACTTCTACTGCTGTACAGCTGGGAAAACCCATGCTTGACAGGAATATTCGTCCCTAGCAGAAGAATGCTGAGGCAGTGAGTGAGTTGGATGAATCATCAAGTTTGTCCCAAGCGGAACTTGGAGGTGTGCAGAACATTCGGGACATATTCGAAAATAAGGATGATTGCAGCTGACAACAGTAGAAGAGATCGGTGGCCTCAAAATGTATACACCTACCATAGAAGAGATTGCTGGCCTCAAAATGTATACACCTACCATAGAAGAGATCGGTGGCCTCAAAATGTATACACCTACCATAGAAGAGATTGGGATCTCACCACGTATACACTCTACCGTGGAAGAGATTGGGATCTCACCACGTATACACTCTACCGTGGAAGAAATTGGGATCTCACCACGTATACACTCTACCGTGGAAGAAATTGGGATCTCACCACGAATACACTCTACCGTGGAAGAAATTGGGATCTCACTACGTATACACTCTACCGTGGAAGAAATTGGGATCTCACCACGTATACACCTACCATAGAAGAGATCGGTGGCCTCAAAATGTATACACCTACCATAGAAGAGATCGGTGGCCTCAAAATGTATACACCTACCATAGAAGAGATCGGTGGCCTCAAAATATATACACCTACCATAGAAGAGATCGGTGGCCTCAAAATGTATACACCTACCATAGAAGAGATTGGGATCTCACCACGTATACATTCTACCATGGAAGAGATTGAGATCTCACCACGTATTCACTCTACCGTGGAAGAAATTGGGATCTCACCACGTATACACTCTACCGTGGAAGAAATTGGGATCTCACCACGCATACACTCTACCGTGGAAGAAATTGGGATCTCATCACGTATACACCTACCATAGAAGAGATTGAGATCTCACCACGTATACACTCTACCGTGGAAGAAATTGGGATCTCACCACGTATACACTCTACCGTGGAAGAAATTGGGATTTCACCACGTATACACCTACCATAGAAGAGATTGGGATCTCACCACGTATACACCTACCATAGAAGAGATTGAGATCTCACCACGTATACACTCTACCGTGGAAGAAATTGGGATCTCACCCCGTATACACTCTACCGTGGAAGAAATTGGGATCTCACCACGTATACACTCTACCGTGGAAGAAATTGGGATCTCACCACGTATACACTCTACCGTGGAAGAGATTGGTGTATCACCACGTATACACTCTACCGTGGAAGAAATTGGAATCTCACCACGTATACATTCTACCGTGAAAGAAATTGGGATCTCACCACGAATACATTCTACCGTGGAAGACATTGACGGCGTCAAAACGTATACACTCTACCGTGGAAGAGATTGACGGCTTTACCACGTATACACTCTAGCGTGGAAAAGATTGGTGTCTCACCACGTATACACTCTAGCGGGGAAAAGATTGGTGTCTCACCACGTATACATTCTACCGTATACAATGACATGACAAAAACATCAATACAGTTGCAGAGATACTTTGAGGTCCCAAAGGGACAGTCTGTTGTACGTATAAACTGGGAAAAGGCACACCCTCCAACGAGTTAGGAGGTATATAATGAAGAATGTTTCCCAAATTTTGTGGAAACGAAAATTTCTAAGGAATACCACCTAGAATTGGAAGGCGGAAACTCAAATTTGGAACCTGGAATTCCAGGATATTAAACGGATCAGGAAAGTTTGAAAATTTGATCTCAGAGAAACTTGAACCTTGGTGGAGTCAAGACAAACAGATACTCACGAGGAAGGAGGCGTATGCATTTATACATCCAGGATGAGGAATTCATCAATGTAGAATAGGATAATTGATTTTTGTAAACGACTCGAATAATATGTGTATGGCTAATGGGCACACGCTTATCAAATGTTGCTGGTGAAGATGAGTGCTTAACCATTCGATATTGCCATTTTACAAACCTATGCACCAGCTCAAGAACACAGTGATGAAGCCATCAATGTATAATGATGACAGATCATTGAACTAAAAAAAAAATAATCTTCAGATAATAATGTGAGATAGGAACTACAACATAGGAAAAGGAAAAATACAGAAATACTGAAAGCCATTTTGACCGGAAAAATAAACGACGGAGAATGTGCTTACTGGATATAAATGTCTAAAAACAAGAATACAAGAAGCAAATTCAACCTTGCCGATTAAACAATTTAATACAAATTATTTTAGACAAAATGGCATTGCAAATGAGATAATGTAATCGTAAATATGTACTTGTATGTGCGAATCTGTGTACGAGTGTGCAGATCTACCATATGCACGTACATATAGAACATAAAAGTACAAGTTTAACACATGAAAATAAACATGTAGAACATGAAAGTACAAGTTTAACACATGAAAATAAACACGTAGAACATGAAAGTACAAGTTTAACACATGAAAATAAACATGTAGAACATGAAAGTACGAGTTTAACACATGAAACTAAACATTTAGAACATGAAAGTACGAGTTTAACACATGAAAATAAACATGTAGAACATGAAAGTACAAGTTTAACACATGAAAATAAACATGTAGAACATGAAAGTACAAGTTTAACACATGAAACTAAACATTTAGAACATGAAAGTACAAGTTTAACACATGAAAATAAACATGTAGAACATGAAAGTACAAGTTTAACACATGAAAATAAACACGTAGAACATGAAAGTACAAGTTTAACACATGAAAATAAACATGTAGAACATGAAAGTACAGATATGGACACTTGCCAAGAAAGTAGTGGTCCAACTTATGAAAGTATATTTATGTATATACGTAGATCTGAGCACATTTCAATATCGTATACACGAACACACATGAAAGTACATATACTTTATTCGAACATACAAATCTGTACACGGAAGCCACAAATTCGCGCGCCATACACGTTTGAGACGAGCACTGGTGAGCAAGAAGCTAGTCAAGGCACTGTCTGTCGGAGATGCCACCAATGTTGTTGTTACATTAACCCGAGGTAACCGAATACCTGGACCAGTAATTAAATGCTGTTCTCTAACACACCCGGTCAATAACTAATGGATTTCTAAAGCTCTTATTCTGTTTGTTTTTATCCAGTAGAAACATAAAACAATCATGTTGAAAACTTGAACCGCTTTCTATTACAAGAAAACGAAACAAGAAAATGTTATTTTCAGAAGGACGTTTGTTTCTTAAAGGGCTATTTTTGTGTCTGCCAAGATGTGAACGTGTTCGAAGGTGACAGTTTGAAGGATGACCTCCCGTTTACTTCATTCCATTTGCATGCAATCATCGGCAGGCTCTACAGATCATTAAATAAACAGGTTTTTATCTAGGACTAATATTACAAGTGCTTCTGCAATTATCAACTTCAACAAACGCAGCTACTACCACTTATGGTACCGCTACCACCCCCACAACAACTTCAACAAACACAGCTACTACCACTGATGGTACCGCTACCCCCGTCACAACTACTTCAACAACCTCTAGAACCCTATCTGCTCGCTAAGGCTTCAATCTGAACATACACCAAAGGCTTCTTTCTGCGGTCGTTGCCGTAGTTAATTGATTAACAAGATGAGGTTGTTGGCTCCGTACACACCATTTTGACCATCTTTCATGATATGATTGAAAGGTTGCGCTCAGCACATTCTTTGATTCCTTGTTTACACACGGGAGATGGTCACCTGCTCCTACACGGGAGATAGTCGCCTGCTCCTACACGGGAGATGGTCGCCTGTTCCCACACGGGAGATGGTCGCCTGCTCCTACACGGGAGATGGTCGCCTGCTCCTACACGGGAGATGGTCGCCTGCTCCTACACGGATGATGGTCGCCTGCTCCTACACGGGAGATGGTCACCTGCTCCCACACGGATGATGGTCGCCTGCTACCACACAGATGATGGTCGCCTGCTCCCACACAGACGATGGTCGCCTTCTCCCACACGGATGATGGTCGCCTGCTCCGACACAGATGATGATCGCCTGCTCCCACACAGATGATGGTCGCCTGCTCCCACACAGATGATGGTTGCCTGCTCCCACACAGATGATGGTCGCCTACTCCCACACGGATGATGGTCGCCTGCTCCCATACAGATGATGGTCGCCTGTTCCCACACAGATGATGGTCGCCTGCTCCCACACAGATGATGGTCACCTGCTCCCACACAGATAATGGTCGCCTGCTCCCACACAGATGATGGTCGCCTGCTCCCACACAGATGATGGTCGCCTGCTCCCCCACGGATGATGGTCACCTGCTCCACACAGGAAATGGTCACCTGCTACCACACGGGAGATGGTCGCCTGCTCCCACACTTGAGATGGTCGCCTGCTTCCACACTTCAGATGGTCGCCTGCTCCCACACGGGAGATGGTCGCCTGCTCCCACACGGCACACGGGAGATGGTCACCTGCTCCCACACGGGAGATGGTCGCCTGCTCCCACACGGGAGATGGTCGCCTGCTCCACTCGGGAGGTGGTCGCCTGCTCCCACACGGGAGGTGGTCGCCTGCTCCCACACAGGAGGTGGTCGCCTGCTCCACAAGGGAGATGGTCGCCTGCTGCACACGGGAGATGGTCGCCTGCTCCTACACGAATACTGGCAAGTACACAGAATACGCACATCAAACTTGTGTACGCTTTCACAAAATTCAATACCAGAATGATGGGAATAAGTTTAAACCAGATTGAATGGCCAAAACATTGATAGAATGTAACTTGAAAGAAAAGGGGCATTGGGAACACCCAGGATCTCATATAGCAGTAGGATACTAATCTTTGCCAAGAAGAGATCAAGGGACAATATTCAGACTTGGAACGGGTCACTGTAAACTGAAAAATCATCTGTTCAACAAACTAAAAATTGGGCACAAAGACATGTGCCCATATGGGGAGAACAAATAAACAGTGGGACATGTTATGTAGGTCTGCCGGCTCCACCAGATGAGCAGAGTGACTACATGGTCCTTCCCAACCCAGTTGCGAGATAAGTTGTATGGCGATTAGACACGCCTGATAAGGACGTCCAGGTTTTTGAGGCAAATAGGTACGATTATTGGAGAGCGAGGACGAAGGAAAACAAGAATCGTCGCCAAACGATGACCGCGTTAGCTCAGTTCGAGGGCCACGTTAGCTCAGTTCGAGAGCCGCGTTAGCTCAGCTCTAGGGCCGCGTTAGCTCAGTTCGAGGGCCGCGTTAGCTCAGTTCGAGGGCCACATTAGCTCAGTTTGAGAGTCGCGTTAACTCAGTTCGAGGGCCGCGTTAGCTCAGTTCGAGGGCCGCGTTAGCTCAGTTCGAGGGCCGCGTGAGCTCCGTTCGAGGGCCGCATTAGCTCAGTTCGAGAGTCGCGTTAACTCAGTTCGAGGGCCGCGTTAGCTCAGTTCGAGGGCCGCGTTAGCTCATTTCGAGGGCCGCGTTAGCTCAGTTCGAGGGCCGCGTTAGCTCAGTTCGAGTGGCGGATTAGCGCAGCTCATTTTCTGTGGTAACAGAGTGCCTTGTTTCGAATCGTGTCCGGAGACTTAAAAAAACCGGAGTTATCTGTTTCTTCTTGTTTCATTCTCCAATAATGTTGAATGAACGCGAGGATTAAATTGACAGTACGTCTTTCTTCAACCCAGATAAAGGATACACTGTAAGAAAGTTTTAAGCACTGCCAAAAATTTTAATAGCAATATATGTGATTGTTTGAGAACAAAAGGCCGAAGACGCAATCTGTAACTCAAATCGGGCTAATTGCGTCAGGGTCTGCGATCTAGAGCGGGTCAAGGCCACGCTAGGTCAAGTGGCGGTCCTGGAAACAGGCCGACTTTTTTCTGAGATAATAGGGCTCCTCGAAGAGGGGAAGGAAGTCTCGTCTACAAAATGTTCCGCACTGAAACCGGATTTGTCAGACTGAAAGGTACAGATATCGCAGCCTGGCTGTCAACTACGACAGAGCGCAATAGAACGTACTTGTCAGGACTCACGATAATGAAGAGGAAAAAAAAGAAGACGAAGAAGAAGAAGAAGAAGAAGAAGAAGAAGAAGAAAAAAGACTATGTTTGAGAGCGAAAGACGTAACCAAATAAACTCAGACTCAGAAAGGCCTGAGTGGCTCGTGGTTGATAAAATGACCATTGTCCAAAGCTGAGTGGCTCGTGGTTGATAAGATGACCATTGACCAAAGCTGAGTGAGATGGTGTAGTCTAATTTTTATCTCAACACATTTTCGAAATTAATGACTGTTTATGTTGATGTTCGTGATGCTGTTGTTATTGTTGTTGATGCTGTTATTGTTGTTGATGCTGTGATTGTTGTTGATGTTGTTATTGTTGTTGATGCTGTGATTGTGTTGTTGAACACCAGTCAACTGATATCTCACGATATTATGTTACTGCGTAGGATCTAAGGACGCTACCGCAGACCATGACAGCATACAGGCGGGAAAAACATTTCAATTCACAGGATGTTTTTGGTCAAAATAGAAAGGCATTTATTCTCAAATAATTGAAGGATTTTGTTTTTTTCATTACTGGATACAAATAATTTATAATTGCTCCCTGCTGAAAATACAGTTAGTCCAATGTGGTCTACTGAACTGCATGTTACTAGACAGATAGCAGTGCACAGTGATACAAGTGCTCTCAGTCACAGCACGGCGGTACGAGTGCTCTCAGTCACAGCACGGTGATACTAGTGCTCTCAGTCACAGCACGGCGGTACGAGTGCTCTCAGTCACAGCACGGCGGCACGAGTGCTCTCAGTAACACCACGAGGATACTAGTGCTCTCAGTCACTCCACGGCGGTTCGAGTGCTCTCAGTAACAGCACGGTGATACTAGTGCTCTCAGTTACAGCACGGTGGTACGAGTGCTCTCAGTCACGCCACGGCGGTTCGAGTGCTCTCAGTCACGTCACGTCGATACGAGTGCTCTCAGTTACACCATGGCGGTACGAGTGCTCTCAGTCACACCCTGACGGTACGAGTGCTCTCAGTCACACCACTGTGGTACTAGTGCTCTCAATCACACCACGGTCGTTACGAGTGCTCTCATTCACACCACGACGGTACGAGTGCTCTCAGTCACACCACTGACTTTGTTCGCTAAAATGCAGTGTAATATAAAGACTTGACTGAGATCTGGGAGCGCTAAAGCCGCGCTCTGTCGCAGATAACTGTGACGAGTGTGTTATACATAAAGATTGGCCTGTTAGTCTGCCGATGTTAGGCTAGTGGTGGCACGACAGTTATCTCAATTCCCATCTCTCGTATAAACAACATGACCTTGTCGTTCTCTTTTCTTTTTATTGTTATCGTTTCACTCTGCGTTGTTACGATTTCTACCACCAGACACCGCTCGTTAAGCCCTGGACATATTCCTTTTGGTTATATTTGGGACCATTTTGTCAGCGACCCGTGCCTATCTTATAGATCACTAGGACTCTTTGTAGTAACGGGCATTGGACACATCTGAACGCTACTATTTTTTAAGTTATAAAATGTCAGGAGTGCGGTTAGGGTGAAATTTGGGATAGAAGGAGGCTGGGGAGGGTCTGTATTTGCACACATAGCATATGTAAATCCACAGTGAGACGTGAACTCTTGAACATCGCTGTAGATCAGTTATCTCTGAGAATGACTACTTTATCTGTGTCCATTCTTTCTCCAAACACTTTGGCTGTCTGTTTATAAACTTTACTGTATTCTGTTTACTATGACACTGTATAATATACATACATACATATATTCATACATACATACATACATACATACAAACAATTATAGATACAAACATACAAACATACAAACATACAAACACACGTACATAGTAAGTTATTACCCATCACAAAGCGATGATGGTCACATCATCAGACTGGCTTGTCTTAATCATGTGATGTGCGCTGTAGGAGGATTATAGTGAGAAAGAATATGTCCTGGTCATCAATTTCACTCTTATTCCGAGTTACCTTGGATCAGTGGCAAAACTATTGGTCGAGACGACTGGAGGTACCTCAGGATGCAGGCACTCTGGTCTTACCTCATGTTAGACACTCTGGTCTTACCTCCTGTGAGACACTCTGGTCTTACCTCCTGTTAGACACTCTGGTCTTACCTCCTGTTAGACACTCTGGTCTTACCTCCTGTTAGACACTCTGGTCTTACCTCCTGTTAGACACTCTGGTCTTACCTCCAGTTAGACACTCTGGTCTTACCTCCTGTTAGACACTCTGGTCTTACCTCCTGTTAGACACTCTGGTCTTACCTCCTGTTAGACACTCTGGTCTTACCTCCTGTTAGACACTCTGGTCTTACCTCCAGTTAGACACTCTGGTCTTACCTCCTGTTAGACACTCTGGTCTTACCTCCTGTTAGACACTCTGGTCTTACCTCCTGTTAGACACTCTGGTCTTACCTCCTGTGAGACACTCTGGTCTTACCTCCTGTTAGACACTCTGGTCTTACCTCCCGTGAGACACTCTGGTCTTACCTCCTGTTAGATACTCTGGTCTTACCTCCTGTTAGACACTCTGGTCTTACCTCCCGTGAGACCAGGGGTCGCTTGAAACTTGCAGGACTCATCGCCCACCGATTCATTCATCACTGTGAGAGGCAAGTGCCTTAACCTCTTGAATACAGCGATCCACACATACATACATATATACATACATACATATCCACATATGTAAATGTGTGGGGCTGCAATTGATTGATTAAATTGTTTTGCTCCAACTGGAGCACACGGCCAACATTACAGTTGACAGGAAGATTGTACGCAAGTATATACTGTCGGGGGTTTTAATAGTAGTGAATATTCACGAGGCTACAAGATCCATTCACAACCCAATAATCGTCGTTACGACAGGCTTGGTAGGTTACAGTGGCCATTTTCTATTCAATCGCAGTACCAATCCAGTCTTCATATCTACATTTGTTTATGTGTGTGTGTTCATGTGTATGTGTTTATGTGTATGTGTTTATGTGTGTGTGTTTATGTGTGTGTGTTTATGTGTGTGTTTATGTGTTTATGTGTGTGTGTTTATGTGTATGTGTTTATGTGTGTGTGTTTATGGGTGTGTGTGTGTTTGTGTGTATGTGTTTATGTGTGTGTATATATATATATATATATATATTTAATTAGGTTTATTTGTCCGTAGAATTTGTTCTCTACACAATTTCTCTCACTGCACATTTTTTGTCTCTCCCGCGGTAAACCACTTTCTCCCCATTCACATATTTGTCGTAAATAATGCACGTGCAAACGCCAATTCTCCCGCGCAACATCCACAAAATAAAGCAGCCAAAACAGGAAGGAAAAAAAATAGCATTCCTAAAAAAATGATGCTTGGGAACTGGCTGTAAGTTCATATTCTGTCTTGAATGTCTCAAGCTAGGATGCTGAGAGGCGGAACTAAAATGCTTGTAATGTGTCTCGTTAATTAACAGTCGGAGATAATTAGATAATTTGTTATGCCACGAGATTCCGTCACATGACGGTTAGGCTAAAGTTGCCGAGAAAATCCCACTCGATTTTTAGAGATGAGCCTTCAGATCCAAAATTGTTAGCGTCAAAATGAACTAATTACAACGTTCCCGGCAAGCTTTTACATGTGAAACGGGAAATCTGAGTGACGGAAAAGAAGCTTATCAAAAATTAAAAAAAGAAAGTGTGAAAGGAAGAGATTGGAAACATGGTTGGAACAGTAAAGGGACGTAATAGCTGACACACGGCAAGCTGGATTTGACATTCGCTGGAGATGACCTCTGATCAGTCTCAAGTACGGATTTCAACCCAGGATAGAGGAAATCGGAAATAGAGACGACCCAAAAATTGGTGGATCAAGGCCGGAGTAGAAAAACGTCGAAACACAATGTGTGGCATGACGGATTGGACTCTCTGGTGAGGATAAAACCAGATCAGCCAAATGCAAAAAATAATACAAAATGGAAGAAAAAAAACGAAGAATATTTCGTTTTTTCAACGTGGGGAGAGGGAGGTGTGAGAAAGGAGACATTTATAGGGCATAGGCGTAAAAGCTGCTAACTAATGCAATCGCCGCAATGCAGTTATTTAATTTCTGACAGAAATAAACCAACGAACGGGTAGAAGCACGTGCAGCATGCTGCATCCAAGCCTCACGTAAATTTCCCCCGTACACCGGAAAACAGGTTATGCTACAGCAGCCTGGCCGTCAAGAAAGAGATCGATACGGATACTAGTGATACAATGTGGGGCCTGTTAAGAAGTCCTGTATTGCAGTACAGCGAGAGGGAGTGTGGCCCACTTACCTCAGTACTCATCTATAGGTGGGAAGAGCCATTAGAAACCTGATAACAGTAAGCATTCGTCAAGCTTGATTAACTCTTTTGGAGACAACAATAGCAAAACAATATAGGCAGACAGGCATATAGATAGACATAGATAGACAAATGAACGGAGGGACAGATAGACAGAGAGGCAGACAGATAGACGGACAGATAGATAGATAGATGAAAACAAATGAACTGGTGTCAGATATAATTGACACATTGTAACGGATTACGAACTCTGTTCATGCGAGGGGCCAAAGGTTAATAGCAGGCGAAACACGTGTACTGGGTTAATTCCCTTTCCTAAAACATCTTCCTCAAATATCCGAAACGAAGAAAATTAACAGAAGAAAACAGCCCACAAGAACTTTCTTAATTATTTATCTTTTCTTCGTGTTTGTTTTTGTGAGCGTGCGTGTTTGGAAAGAAAAATTGAGCAGTTTTTTCCCTTTTAATTTGCATAGAAACAGCAAAACAAGACAAGAGAGTGAGAGCGAAAAGTTGGTGGATTGTCGCACAGACTTTGAAAAATTGGCGGCTAACGGGAAGTTGTTCGTTTCTGAAGTAACCCTGATTGATGGTTTTCATGTAGCTGGGATCGTGAAGTGGGGTGGAGAGGGTGGGGCATATTGCGGAAGGGGTGGGGGGGGGGGGGGGTTGGAGCTGGGATCGTGAAGTGGGGTGAAGTTAGGGTGGGGCATATTGGGGAAGGGGTGGGGGGGGGGAAGGAGCTGGGATCGTGAAGTGGGGTGGAGTTAGGGTGGGGCATATTGGGGAAGGGGGGGCTGGGATCGTGAAGTGGGGTGCAGTTAGGGTGGGGCGGATTGGAGTCGATGGTGGCTGGGATCGTGAAGTGGGGTGCAGTTAGGGTGGGGCATATTGCGGAAGGGGTGGGGGGGGGGTTGGAGCTGGGATCGTGAAGTGGGGTGGAGTTAGGGTGGGGCATATTGGGGAAGGGGTGGGGGGGGAGGAGCTGGGATCGTGAAGTGGGGTGGAGTTAGGGTGGGGCATATTGGGGAAGGGGGGGCTGGGATCGTGAAGTGGGGTGCAGTTAGGGTGGGGCGGATTGGGGTCGATGGTGGCTGGGATCGTGAAGTGGGGTGCAGTTAGGGTGGGGCGGATTGGGGAGGGGGGAGGTGCAAGCGTGTGCATACACAATTTATTTGGGAACCCTCACCAGCAGCTGTCCGCACACCATCATCACATACTGTCCTCATACTACCACGATCATATAATGTCCTCTTGATCTCATCATATATAGTCCTAAATGTCTACATGCAGTCCTTAAACCCACATCCCACAATATCATTTTGTTTTCATCATCACAGGTATGTTACAACCACACTTACCTCCACTACCACATTAACCTCCACCACCACATTAACCTCCACCACCACATTTAACCTCAACCACCACATTAACCTCCACCACCACATTAACCTCCACTACCACATTAACCTCTACCACCACATTAACCTCCACTACCACATTAACCTCCACCACCACATTAACCTCGACCACCACATTAACCTCGACCACCACATTAACCTCTACCACCACATTAACCTCGACCACCACATTAACCTCCTCCACCACATTAACCTCCACCTTAACTTCATCAACTACCTCCACTGAGAAGTTGCCCTCAAACATGGCCACCCTGACTACCACAAAGAGAAAGCAAACCGAAACTGCCTTCAAGTACCGACTTTCCGATCAGATTTTCCTAAAAGAATGTATTTGTTCCATTTAGTGTAATTGTGTTTTTGTTTCTGCAGCAGGGCAGCCAAATGTCACTCATCGCAGACACACACGATGCTGGCCATCAAGCAGAAGGCATCAGTATGTTTGACACAGCACTACCTCAAACATGCAGCCGTTGTTTGTATATTTTGTGTTGTCCTGAATCTCGTGTCATTATTGATACGGCAAGAGAAGATAGAAGGAGTTGACGGAAGGGACAGGATCGTGATAGAAAGACAGCAGCAGGATTTTAAGAGGTAGACGGGGTGTCAGGGTTCAGAAAGACAAGAAACGTGAGCTAGACAGTATGGTATGGTGGTATGTCTTGGTTTAAGTGGGGGAACTCAGGGGAAAGGACAATAAAGTTTACCAGCGAGACTTCACTTAGCAGGTTCCGGAGAACAGACTGAAATAGGGCAAGTTAAGTGGGCCAGCAGGAGTGGGGCAGCAGGAGTGGGCCAGCAGGAGTGGGGCAGCAGGAGTGGGGCAGCAGGAGTGGGCAACAGGAGTGGGCAACAGGAGGGGGCAGCAGGAGTGGGGCAGCAGGAGTGGGGCAGCAGGAGTGGGGCAGCAGGAGTGGGGCAGAAGGAGTGGGGCAGCAGGAGTGGGCAACAGGAGTGGGCAACAGGAGTGGGCCAGCAGGAGTGGGCCAGCAGGAGTGGGCAACAACAATGTTAACAATAGGCAATGTTTGATATAACGATAAAAAGTGGTTGGTGTTGGTAGCAGGCTTTGAGTTCTCAAATGAAGAGAGTGAGAGGGCATTGGATAACTGAGTCATCTGGAAAGTTTATAAAAGAGTTGAGAGTTAGTGAGGAAGAAGAAGCAGACGAAGAAGGAAGAAGAACAAAAATAAGATGAAGAAGTAGAAAAAGAAATGGAGAAAAAGAAGAGGAAAACAATATGGTGTTATTATGAGAGGTAATCTGTGTTAGGAAGAGAATGAGGAACATATAGAGAGACAGTGAGGTTATGGAGAGAAATAGTGAGATGATGCAGAGAGAGAGAGAGAGTGAGCAAATAGTGATAATGGAGTGATTGTGAGTCAAAAGGGAAAGATGGTAAGATTATGGAGAGATAGTGAGATTATGGAGAGAGATAGTACGATTATTGAGAGAGTGAGATTATGAAGAGATAGCAAGATTATGGAAAGAGTGATATTATGGAGAAAGATAGCAAGATTACGAAGAGAGAGTAAGATTATGGAAAGAGAGTGAGATTATTGACTGGGATTGGAAAGCAATAGAGAGAGAGATATATATAATGGGTTAATATAGAGAGATGTATTATGGAGAGAGATGGTAAGACAAAAGAGAAAGATGATGAGTTAATAGAGAAATATTGTGAGATTTATGAGAAATACAGTGAGACAATAGAAAGATATTGAGTCAGAACACAGAAAAAAATGTGTCTAAAGAGAGAAACAGAGAGACTTCAGAGAGAAGTGGTGGGCCGATCTAAGGGATAGTGAGTCTATAAAGAGAAGTGGTCAATTAAAATAGGAGATATTGAAACTATAAAAAGAAGTGGGGAATCTATATAGCAGATAGTGAAGCAATAAAGAGAAGTGGAGAGTTAATCTAGGAGATAGTGAGGCTATAAAGAGAAATGGGGAGTTAATATAGGAGATAGTGCGGCTATAAAGAGAAGGGAGGTCTATATAGCAGATAGGTGAGGCAGCCTGTTTTCAAGGCGGCCTAGCTGACGAGATGTGGATCGATGTGATTTCCGTGGTCGTGAGCGCCAGGCAGATGAACCAAGCATAGCACAACCGCTTAGAGGACCGCGGTCTACCTTCATCAGCATGCTCGGGATGTGAGAAAAGTTACTACAACCTACCACTTAACGTCCTTTTCAGGGTGGCACAAAAGAGCAAACTTACTCATTGCGGGCATTAAACAACAATAACAACAACAACAAACAGAGAGGTACACAATGGCAGGTGTGCAGTACGGCAGGTGCGCAGTACGGCAGGTGTGCAGTACAGCAGGTGTGCGTGCAGTACAGCAGGTGTGCAGTACAGAAGGTGTGCAGTACGGCAGGTGTGCAGTAGGGCAGCGGCAGGTGTGCAGTACGGCAGGTTGCCATTACTTTTCGAACGCGGGGGAGCCGTGAAAATGCGTAAAAATACCATTGTCTGGCAAACTGGACACTGCGCCAGTCGAACCGGGTGCGATGGGATTGTGAAACGAAAATGTAGCCCCTAAGGATACGCTGCTACACTAGAGAGATACTGTTTCTATAAAGAGAGAGACAGAGCGTGAATTGATAGAGAGATATTGTGAGACTGCGTGTGTGTGTGTGTGTATATATATATAGATTTATATAGACACACAGACAGACAGAGAGAGAGAAAGAGAGAGAAAAATTATTTTTTTTTAAACAAGTAAGAAAAATTGATTCTGTAATGAAAAATAATGAATCTATAGAGATCCAAAATGGGTCTGTTGAGTCTATAGATAGAAGTGGGATCGTGATAGAATAAAATCTGATAGTCTGTACAAACAAATTTGTCAGACTATATGCTTTTACAGAGCATTTAATTTTGTATGGTTCTGCAGATTGACTTATTATGGGAGATAGATAGATAGATAGAGATAGAGAGTGAGAGAGAGAGAGAGAGTGTGTGTGTGTGTGTGTGTGCGTGTTAAAGAGAATCAGGTAGAAAAGGAAAGCGAAGACACAGACGAGAGACTAAAAACATCGTCTTCTTTGCTCGTTCTCAACCCCCGCAACCAAGCCCTAAAACGGGCTTTGCAAGTTGAAGGATATTGTGCGGAGAACGGAATACGATATGTCGTAGTTTACAGATTGACTGCAATATTTTAAGCTTTCGGCCCGGCACATCCGACTTGAGCCGGTCTAGAAGAATCAAAGAGCTAGGATCAACAGCAGCAGACGATGAACAAATAGGAACTGGTACTTTCCATATTGAAGACGACGTCAGACGTATAATTCTGTTCTGCCCAAAGATAATCAATGCTACAGGCCGCTCAGCTAAATAGTGCAGGATATATTTTTAATGTATTAGAAATCAAAGTATATAAACTGGACCATGTGATGTACCTTTGCTGTATCACGGGGGCAGATAAAACAGTCCTTACTTTGATTTGACATTTCTCGAATCTCGTGGCACGTGTTGACTGAACATGCTAATATCTGGTAAATATGTTTGAAAGTAAGAGTATTTGTGACATCACATGTGTGCTTCGTGTGCAAAACGGCACTTTTCAACAGATCTGCGTGTTTTAATGAGGTCAGAACACTTTATAGGTAGTCATTCCTGTTGAAACTAAAAATAATGCACGAGGTTATTCTAGGTTTATCGGCTCTGTTGTCCGTGTATATTCTTGTTTGGAATACCCTTATATTGTTGTACCGACACATCCTTGACTGCATACGTTTGTGTCACGCGGTACTTGAGTTGTAAAGGACTTATGACTGTCAAATTCACATGCTACTGAATTCTGGATGCTGTTCTCCATATCATGGACTAACGTTAACAGATTCAAGAAATTATCGTCTATTCTCTCAGAATGTTTGACACTTCAAACAGTTAAAAAGTGGACTATTCTGTGATGTCAGTGCTTAAAATATATACTTTTTTTGTTTGGGATGTATTAAAACGCAAGCACAGTCATGTCACCTTAGGGTAGATAGCAAACAGTTTAACAGTCAACCTGGAGTCATGTCACGTTAGAGTAGATAGCAGTCATCTTGGAGTCATGCCACGACACGAGGCGAATAAACAAGACAAGTTTGTAGAAAGTAAAGGCGTTTCTTCTTAAATATTGCCAAAACGACGCCGACCGCCTTTACTTTTCAGGCTTGTTCTGATTCCCAATATTTTAGGCTGGTTGACCCTTAGAACTGTTTGCGATCAGAAAAAACATACGAATGCAACACTAAAATTAATGAAAGAGAGGAGACCAGAACTTTAAAAAAATAACCATGAATAGTTACCCTGTAAGCTACCAGACTTGTTGAAAGAGTCGACTAAGGTAGTTAGACATGTGGTCTGTTACCACATCCTCTGCATCTTCGTGTATACAGAACAGAAGCGCCCGAAAAAACCGGGTTCTTTTCCCTTCAAAATCCACATTCATTTTTACTTGACGAAAAAAGGCAAGAAATTTGTATGCAGTCCGTTTTGTTCCAGATCGCAGCGAATAACACGTCCAGCAATAAGTGCAGTCATTCCTAAGCCGAGTAGCCAGGAGAAACGTCAAATAATTAACCAGCTTGGGATCAAGGAATCCTAGATTTCCATGAAACTGTCGTACAGAGCCGCTAACGAGTGTCAAGGTATTTTCTGTCCTGGTGAAGCGACCACTGTTGCTTAGCTTGGCTTTAACAAGTTTAGCCGGTGTGTCCCCAGATTTAATGCAACGGAGAAAAAAGAATGATTGGTTGATTGGTCGAGAGCCGATTGTGTAGGTAGAGAGGACAGTGAGGCAATTACATGTGATGTGTTATCGAACGGGTGAGAAATCAACGGAATGCAGGAGGAAGTGCATACTAAAACATGAGACACAATAGAGCGGGTAATACATGGGATGGGCAAATCAAGACAGGCAGGAATAATGGAAGCATAAAGGACACATTGTAGTCAAGATTAAAAGTATAGGTTTTCAAAGCAGCCAGAAGATAATTAACAGGAACATGAGAATAAATTAGTTTAGAATTAAATACTAAATTAAAAACTGGTTGTAACTAAATACTGAACGAGATCAAATTGACTAAATATCTTTAACAAACAAACATGCTGCCGGCAGGCTGCACGAAAAGTAACCGGTCAACCAAGCATCCATGAATGCAAATCGTGAGAGACGAACGGTATTAAAAGATCAACAAAAATGTATCAATCGGTCTATCCCTAAGTCGACAAAAGAACTTGTTAAAGACCTAGTACAGCTAAAAATGCACTGGGAAGAAAGCTTTTAGCTGACGGAAGAATGGCATCTTCTTTCTATGTCTCTACCGTACACGCATGTCCGTGAGCGACTTTGGGAGGTTTAGGGCCCATTCTGGAATGAAGGTTCATGGCGTGTATGACGCTGAGTCAGCTACTTTGGACTTCATGAAATCAAAGCGTCAATCTAAAACAATTGCTGGTAATGAAATGAGATATATGTTTACCAAGTTTGTACAGAACGACTAACATTCTGAAATAAAATAGACATGGGTCGACTGATCCAGTGATAAGCGTAGTAAACATGTACGTATCAGCTATAGAGTAACCGTATACTGAGCATAGTCAATAACTTGATCTGGCAAACAGCGCACTGAGTGTGTATAGCCATCGCTGTTGACCTAGTTCCTGGGTGTGATGAAAAGTCCTAAAACAAGATCTGACACAATCACAGCCTAACGGGTACCAGACTCGTTAAAGGCAGAGCTTAGACTCTATACTGATGGATCGGCTAAAGATCAGCAGTGAAAGGCCTGAATACTCAAAAACCTCTCCTTCGTCGGGTCTAATAAGCAGCAAAATGGAAACCATCCACAAACTCACTACTAATAGCCACATACAAGTCCGAAAGAAAACTGAGAGAAGGTACCTCCGAAGAGCCTGCAATATGGCTTTGAAGAACAAAAGATCAGCCTTTGCCGAACTGGCTTCAGACACGTCTGCTTGATTGGATACCTGGATTCGAGTATAGCTGACTACAATGACAGATCAAGTATTCACAGGATGTTATATTATGGAGCTCCAGATGTTATCTGTCACAGAATGTTATATTATGGAGCTCCAGATGTTATCTGTCACAGGATGTTATATTATGGAGCTCCAGATGTTATCTGTCACAGGATGTTACATTATGGAGCTCCAGATGTTATCTGTCACAGGATGTTATATTATGGAGCTGCAGATGTTATCTGTCACAGGATGTTATATTATGGAGCTCCAGATGTTATCTGTCACAGGATGTTATATTATGGAGCTCCAGATGTTATCTGTCACAGGATGTTATATTATGGAGCTCCAGATGTTATCTGTCACAGGATGTTATATTATGGAGCTCCAGATGTTATCTGTCCATCGCAAGCGATGATGCCAACATCACCAGGCGGTTTTTTTTTATCTCGATTGTGTAACTTGTGTTTTATTTGGATTACTGTGAGGAAGTCACTGCACTGGTCATCAACCGTCACTTTCTCGTCCGTCTCAAGCTACCTTGGACAAGTGGCAGACGGTCAGTCGAGACTACTAAGGATGCAGACACTCTGGTCCGAGACTAATCAGGATGCAGACACTCTGGTCCGAGACTACTCAGGATGCAGACACTCTGGTCCGAGACAACTCAGGATGCAGACACTCTGGTCTTAAACCACTTGAAATTAGGGTTCGCTTGAAACTGTTCAGCACTTTGAGAGGTTTGTGCGTAACCTCTCGACTACAGCAACTAATTCACACACATATACACAAACACACACACACATACCACGCGCGCACACAACACACACACACACACACACACTAGAGCACGCCAGCACGCTCGTAGTCAATAAAACACACAAATAGTGTACGTCCTTGATCGGTCATTCTTTCTGCGAGAAGTCGCAATGATCCGATTGCATCCCGTGTACCTAAGGCCTTGCGAAAACCAAGCTGGTTATCTTTCAGTACCTCCTTTATTTTTCTATCAATTCTCATTGAATAATCTTCAAAAGAACTTTAGATGCATATGTAATCAAACATGGTTCGGAATTGACTGTATTCTGTAGCATTTGATTTTTTGGGGGTTATTTTTGTGTGTGCAGTTTCCCTGTCAGAATATTATAATATAACGAAATTGGATTATGTTAAATATGTTACAGCCCCACTTAAAGTCATGGTAGCGCAATGGTTAGCATTGTCCTGCTCAGCGGTCAAGATTGAATCCCCAATTGATGTGGGTTATTTGTTTATATCGCAAACTGCCCCTGTGCACTTCCGGAAAGTTCTGTTTCTAAGAATCGACGTTGCTGCACCCCGGCATACCCATAGGTGCTCAGTCTCTCTCAGCAAATGGCTCAGGGTCTGGATACTGATGGTCGCTATAGCTCGTGGTTGTGCACTCTCTTGTTCCGTCCTCTCGTGCGCCCTACTCCGATCAAACCTCGTTTAATGTCCAAACTTTGCAATCTGGGGATTGATGCTTCATTTAGTGTGGTGTCTTCATCGAACAGACGGTCAACATCCGGAAAGTAAAGTCGTTAGAGACCCAGGTTAAATTATGGCCCTAGTACCATATTCCGTATATGCCTCACGACGTGTGAACGGGATCTTTACTTATTATCACCAACATGAAATCAAATCAAATCCAATCAAATTGGAAACATGAAAAATGTACCCATTTTTTTAAGAATTTCCTGCAAACAATTATTTATGGCATGCCTAGCTTATGACTAGGCCAGTGCTGAACATACAGCTGGTGGATATAGTAGTAATCCTCAACCGAAGGAGCACAAAATGCGTTCTACCGTTTCGGGTAAAATACTTACATAGAAAACAGCACACATTATGAAGATAAACCTGCAATACGAGGTAAATTGTTGTGAACTCATACATTACACAGACACCGGAAACGCTGATCATCACGCGCCACGAACAATCTTTATTTCTGTGTCGTACATCCACTAGGAACCTGAACACAGTATGGAGAAAGATGTGAACTGACAACGGTCGAAATAAACGGAAGATTGCTAAGTCATTAAAAGACGTAGACACAAAGGAGACCAGGAAAGTGCTAAAACTGACAAGAGAAATCATGCGAGAGGTTTATAGTTGATAGTTATCAGATCTGGGCGTATCAAAGGATTACATCAGTTTGTCAAATAAATATTATGAATATATATTTTTTTCTGTGTGTAGTATCCCTGTCCTAAATGTTGTTTGTTATTCTCAGTGATACGTACATAAATATTTATTTGTGTGTCCGTATGTATGTGGGAGGAAAAGGGGGGTATGTGTGTGTGTGTGTGTGTGACAGTGAGTTTGTGTGTGAGTGTGCGAGTATCTGTTTGATTTTGTTTACCTTCCTGTGTTTATGTTTTCTGACCTTATCTTGATCCGATCCACCAAACGGAAATCCACCATAGTTTCATGTCGATCCACCAGACCAGAACCCACCAGTTTCAGGCCGATCCACCAAACCAAAACCCACCATAGTTTCAGCCCGATCCACCAAACCAAAACCCACCATAGTTTCAGCCCGATCCATCAAACCAAAACCCACCATAGTTTCAGCCCGATCCACCAAATGCAAATCCACCAGTTTCAGTTGGCTTACGTATGATGATCATTTACATCCATGTCTATCGCTGTGGCTTCGTGGTGTACATTATTTTTCATTAATTTTGGATTGTCATTAAACTTAACTAAGTGTGGTCAGGTCGTCGTGACACACGTGTGCTTTTTTTGTGGCTATTTGAATTTATGCTCAACACATTCCACCTCTGATTACAAGAAACAACAACACACAAATATACAAAACAGGAGTTTGCCGTGTTCGGGTGAAAATAAGTGGGTCATTCCAGGGCACATTCTGTAGACTGTTTTACACATATAATTAGGTCATCCGAGGGCATATCTTGCAAGCTGTATCACACATTTAATTAGGTCATCCGAGGGCATATCTTGCAAGCTGTATCACATATATAATTAGGTCATCCGAGGGCATATCTTGCAAGCTGTATCACATAAATAATTAGGTCATCCGAGGGCATATCTTGCAAGCTGTATCACATAAATAATTAGGTACCCGAGGGCATATCTTGCAAGCTGTATCACATATATAATTGGGTCATCCGAGGTCATATCTTGCAAGCTGTATCACATATATAATTAGGTCATCCGAGGGCATATCTTGCAAGCTGTACTACATATTTAATTAGGTCATCCGAGGGCATATTTTGCAAGCTGTATTACATATATAATTAGGTCATCAGAGGGCATATCTTGCAAGCTGTATCACACATATAATTGGGTAATCCGTGGACATATCTTGAAAGCTGTTAAACATATAAGCATGTCACCCCAGAGCACACCCTGCAAGCTGTTACACACATATAAGTGTGTCATACCAGAGCACTTCCTGCAAGCTGTTACACACATATAAGTATGTCAACCCAGGGCACACCCTATACGCACTCATAACTGTGAACAATTTTGAATGACGCCACACATTAAATTAAACGAGAGTCAAGTCATCAACTAAACCTTATAGCACGTCAACAGAAGTACTACACTCAATCAGACCCCATACACACATACACGTACAAACACACACAGTCTTTCTTATGGTCAAACCAAGGCCACACAATGGTATTTCCGCCCTGCTATTACCAAAATGACTGTATGTGACTGAAAATGGCTTACATTCGCCATAAAGCAAAATAAAAAATTAACACATAAATCAGTTAGTTATTTAAAAAACATGGTGGGAAGAGAAAGCAGCGACTGGTCGAAAGGTTGGAATACCGGATCGCTACCCTAAGGGCAACAGGTTCAAATTCAGATTTGCTTAAGTTTAATCGTTTATTTTCAGAATAACGTTTTCAGAAGATGATTAGACCACAACAAATACATGATCATTTGTTAGCTCCCTCTGGAGAACCCGTTTTTCAGTAAATACGCGCTAAATTGTCCAAGTTGTGCTGTTTGGAGCCAAGAGTTGCAGTCATCTCCATATCTACCGTTGTCTGAACTTCTGTTTGCTGTTTGCATTTTTCTTTCTTTCTGCCTCGTTTACTATAAAGATGCCTTAATAACTGAAAGCTGTTTTTGTTAAGGGGTTCTACCTATCGTTGGAATGTTCTCCCCATTTTTCTTCATTTGTTCTACCCGATCGTTGGAATATTCTCCCCATTTTTCTTCATTTTCCTCTTTAAATATTCAATACAATTAGGGACGAAAGAGAGAAAGTGTACATGCGCGGGATTTAAAGCCACAAAGAAACGAAGCATGACGATAACAACAAAAGAAAATTTAGCGAAAGACAGGAAGAATATGTCAAAGCAATCAGTACCTCGCGAGAGGGGCTAAAGAAGTCCTTCCCTCCCGCCCCCCCGCCAAAAAAAAAAATGTGAATCGCTAACAGGTGACTGCTGGAGCCATATGTTGCCTTGGCATTTAAAATGGATAAGTCAAAAAGTAACAAATGAATAAGTAACAAGTTAATAAGTAACAGGCAATAAGTAACAAGTCAATAAGGAATAGGCCAATATATAACAGACAATAAGTAACAAGTCCATAACTAACAGGTAATAAGTAACAAGTCAATAACTAACACGCAATAAGTAATAAGTCAATAACTAACAGGCAATAAGTAACACGTCAAAAAGTAACAGGCATTAAGTAATACGTCAAAAAGTAACAGGCAATAAGTAACATGTCAATAACTAACAGGCAATAAGTAACACGTCAAAAAGTATCAGGCAATAAGTAACAAGTCAATAACTAACAGGCAATAAGTAACAAGTCAAAAAGTAACAAGTCAATAAGTAAAAGGCAATAAGTAACAAGGAAATAAGTAACAAGTAAATAAGAAACAAGTCAATAAGTAACAAGTCTATGACCAACGGGCAATAAATAACAAGTCAATAAGTAATAAGTCAATACCTAACAGGCAATAAGTAACAAGTCAATAACTAACAGGCAATAAGTAACAAGTCAAAAAGTAACAAGTCAATAAGTAAAAGGCAATAAGTAACATGTCAGTAAGTAACAAGTGAGCAAAGTGAAAAACAACCAAGTCAATAAGCAGCAAGTTAATAAATGAAAAGTCAATAGTTGACGTCAATAAATAACAATAAAGTAACAAAGTGGCAACGCTAGGATTAACCATCAAGATTATACCTATGACAAAAAGTGCGACAGACACTAAGGTAGATCACCCTCCAACTGACACTACACACTGAGCCATTCATGCTAGTGAGCATCTGCAAGATAGTCGTGGACAAGCATGCCTAATAATACACTTATTTTGACCAACGTGTGTGGCAGTCGTGTGTTCCAGTCCAATCACTTGTAAAGACCTGGAAATTGTTTAATGGTGGGACCAGGAAGTAAAAATACAATGACAGAAATCCCCAAACGTCTCCACATTCTATGGAAAACTAATGAAAAACTATTTCAAGAAAACTGACATTCGATAGACCCGTATCCAATGTCCCTCTTTCCCATCATTTTTTCTCGCTCTCCCACTCACCCTCTCTTTCGGTCTCCCTCTCACTCCCTCCCTATCTCCCTCCCTCTCTCTCTCTCTCTCTCTCTCTCTCTCTCTCTCTCTCTTTCTCGACTGCTTCTGTCCCTTATGGCATTTCAGTTGTCTGCCGGCCAACACATGTCTGTTCTTCAGATTAGAAAGTTTGTTTTGACACCCCGCGCGCACTCTCTTACTCTCCCTGCCCCCCTCCCGTGTCTCTCTCTCTCTCTCTCTCTCTCTCTCTCTCTCTTCTCTTTATTGTTTACCTTTCCATTTCTCACACCAACCTAACCGTATTTTTCAGCCCTGCACATTTAGTGCTGACATTTTCATTGACCACATTGGCTGCTACTTCTCTGGCGTCTTCTCTCTGCACATCCTGTAATTATTTCACAAACTCCTCCCAGAACAACAGATGGCCAGATAAGATAGTCCCTTTCGTTTGTGTTTACCGGCAAGGACTACCATTCGTCATGCAACCAGCTTCTCCTAAATTGCTCGATCTACGTCCTGGTCACGGAAGCAAAGCCTGAACAAGAAGGAAATAGAGCTATAGGTGGAAGAGTAAATTGTACTACAATGTCCTCAAATCACAGAAAAACGACTGATTAACTCGTGTATTTATGTATTATAAATGGGCTATTATTTCAAGCGCTTTCTTCAATATCAGGAATGACCTGGAAAACCTCCTGAATCATCACATTCCACCGCGGACTAAATAAAGGAACTCATATTATTCAAAGATTTATAATCAACCCATGTTCCACACAGAAAAATAAAACAAATTCAAGGTATAAAACACAACAAATCACTGTCGAGGGTGATCTTTTTACAGAATCCTGTCCTAAAACCAATTGCATATCCATATTGTATCCCGAACAGGCTATTATAGTTGCACTGTTAGTTGACACACGCAAGTTGCCTTATTTATTCAGCCGTGGAGTGTGACGTTTCAAATGGATTTCTCTGCAAGTAAGAAGGAATGTATCTACAATAGGCTGTGAATTAACATAGTAATTAGTGTCAAGCTCACAATCTCCTCGTGTCAAGCCCACAATCTGCTCGTGTCAAGCCCACAATCTCATCGTGTCAAGCCCACAGCCTGCTCGTTACACGCTCACACTCTGCTCTTGCCAAGCCCACAATCTGCTCGTGTCAAGCCCACAATCTGCTCGTGTCAAGCCCACAACCTGCTCGTGTCAAGCCCACAATCTGCTCGTGTCAAGCCCACAATCTGCTCGTTACAAGCTCACACTCTGCTCTTGCCAGGCCCACAATCTGCTCGTGTCAAGCCCCCCCCCCCAAACACAATCTGCTCGTGTCAAGCCCACAATCTGCTCGCGTCAAGCCCACAATCTGCTCGTGTCAAGCCCACAATCTGCTCGTGTCAAGCCCCCCAAACACAATCTGCTCGTGTCAAGCCCACAATTCGATCGTGTCAAGCCCACAATCTGCTCGTGTCAAGCCCACAATGTGCTCGTGTCAAGCTCCCCCCCCCCCCCCCAAACACAATCTGCTCGTGTCAAGCCCACAATCTGCCCGTGTCAAGCCCACAATCTGCTCGTGTCAAGCCCACAACCTGCTCGTGTCAAGCCCACAATCTGCTCGTGTCAAGCCCCCCAAACACAATCTCCTCGTGTCAAGCCCACAATTCGATCGTGTCAAGCCCACAATCTGCTCGTGTCAAGCCCACAATCTGCCCGTGTTAAGCCCCCCAAACACAATCTGCTCGTGTCAAGCCCCCCAAACACAATCTGCTCGTGTCAAGCGCACAATCTGCTCGTGTCAAACTCACAATCTGCTCGCGTCCAGATTTATGAACCCGAAAGGTCGTACCACTATCAGAGATTAATCCATTAAAGATGTGTGCTGAAGTCGGACGTACTAGACCGTTAGACACAGAAACACAACACAAAGCCCACTGGTTTAGGGAACAACGCGAACCACACACGCACACAAAGACAACCAAAAGGCTACTCGACACTCAGCAGGATCTTAACATGTGGGAGTGGCCATGTGTGAAACCCCACTGTTAGTCGCCTCTCACAATATGTCTTCACTGGGACAAATGTCTTCTTCTCGATCCTACTACACACACACTCTCACACACACACACACACACACACACACACACTCACACACACTCAAACACTGACACTAACATACATGCAGACTAACACACACACACACTCACACACACATACACACTGACATAAACACACATACTGACATAAACACACACACTCACACACACTTACACACACTGACACACACTCAAAAAAACATTGACACACACACACTCACACTAACACACACTCACAATAACACATACAATGACGCCCACACATTCACACGCACACTGACACACATACTGACACATCCACTGACACACACACACTGACACACATACACACTGACACACATACTGACACACACACTTACATACACATTGACACACACTCAAAAACATTGACACTCACACACTCACACACACACTGTCACACACACACACAGACACATCCACTGACACACACTCACTTACATACACATACTCAAACTTACATACACATAGTCAAACTTACACACACATACTCAAACTTACACACACATACTCAAACTTACACACACATACACTCTCTCACACACACAAACTTACACACACACACACTCACAAAAACATACATGCACTCACACACTCATACACACACACACACACACAGTCCTCAAGGCCTCGACTGGGACAACTCTTGTATTACCTGTATGAGCTGTTTGTCATATTGATTGCCATATCACAATGGCTGACTTTATTGACACATTTCTTTTGGCTCCCATTGGAGCACACGGCTGCAATGACTGTTGCACATTGATCTCAATTCATTTAAATAATCACTATTGGAGATCGCACATGAGACCTCTTCCATTCTTCTGTTGGCGTGCATGTGTGCCTTGACCTTACCTTTAGCGGGTGGGTTCCAATCCAACGCAAGCTGGGTTCTTTTCTGAGCGTGTCTCCTATTCACCTCCAAGTTCTCATCCGAGTCTCAGTCGTTACTGATATCACTATGCCTAGCAGATTCACATTTCTGCATTTTCAAATATAGATTTGTGAAGGGATGAAAATGTAGTCTCTAGTCCCTTACGTTTTGTACGTCAGCCAGATGACACCAGAGATAAGTGCACAGGTAGGAGTGAATTGTTTTGGTGTACATGTATGTGCGTGTATGTGTATGTGTGTGTTGGTGCAATCGCGTTGAAGATCATGTGCATCTAAGAGTGTGTGTGTATACGTGTGTGGTGGTGGGGATATGTGTGTATGTATGCATTGGTGTAATCACAAAGATCAACGATACAGCGAAGGCTTTTGGTATGAAGATTAATACCAGCAAAACAAATCCCCTCCCCCTTCCCCACCCCTTCCCAAAAAAAACCACTATGGGTAAAGAGCCAAACCGAGCCACCGAAATACTGCCACCATAGAGGGGCAGCCCGGAGAACACGGGCAGGGGTTTTCATATTTGAGACAAATAATTACAGAGGATGCCCGTTTTGAAGTTGAAATCAAATCTAGGATCGCGGTAGCCTAAATGACGTTCGGTAAGAAACAAAAGCTTCTAACATCAAGTAATGTCAATATTGAGCTGCGTAAAAGCATAACCGACACACATATCTGACCTGTAGCACTGTATGGCTCTGAAACATGGATACTAAGTAGAAAGGATTAAAAGACATTAGAGGCTTTTGAGATGTGATGCTATCGCAGGATGCAAAGTGCGAGCTGAGAAGAAAAAATGGTAAAACGAGCAAGTGCGTTACGAAATAGGAGCACATAGATCTCATGAACAATATACGTACACGTAGCTTAGCTCGGTTTGGTCACAGTCTGAAACATGGAGGACTAATGGAGGACTATTCAACTGGTTGACACAATTCTTGGAAAAGTCAGAAGTTGGATTTCATGATACACGTACGTCACACAGGCGTGCAAGAAACAGGTACATCACATCACACAGGCGTGCAAGATAAAAGTACATGACATCACACAGGCGTACAAGATACAAGTACATCACACAGGCGTGCAAGATAAAAGTACATGACATCACACAGGCGTACAAGATACAAGTACATCACATCACACAGGCGTGCAATGACATAGGGTGTATACTTCTGCTGAAGCAAAGATATCTGCCGAGAACAGGAGACAGTGGTAGTATGATCAGAAGACTTCAACACGTCTCCGATCTGACTGATCTGATGATGATGATGATGATGTTGATGATGATGAATTGTGTATAAGAGCACGTGCGCGTGCGTGTGTGTTGGTGTGGGTGTGTGTGAGGGTTTGGTGTGTGTGTGTGTGTGTGTGACTGTGGGTGTGTGTGGGTGTAGGTGTGTGTGTGTGTAGGTGTGGGTGTACGTGGGTGTAATTGTATGTGACCATTCAGATGCTCATGTATGTTCTGCACATATATTGTGTTGGTATAATTGTGTGTATAAGTGTATGCACGTGTGTCTGTTTTGTTAGTGTATTTGTGTACGTGTGATCACATTCATGTGCTGCTGGGTTCAGGAGTTAGCTCGTCTATGTGTTTGTACTATGCTGGTGTATACGTATGTGGGCACATATATCTATATGTATTTGAGCGCGTGTGTGTCTTGTGTTTGCGTATGTGTCTATGAGCGTATGACTATTGATATGTTTATGTGTGAGCGCTTGAGTGTGACTGTATGTATGTACGTATACAATGATGTATGTATATGTATATATACATATATATATATATATATATGTATATATATATATATATATAATACATATACATGTACACACACACACACATATACATATATATATCGTGTTGATGTATTTGCGTGTGAGTGCACATGTGCGTGTATTGTGTTGATGTATTTGCGTGTGAGTGCGTGTTTTAGTCTATATTAAACAGACATCAAACTGGCGCGATCCTCAGAGAATCTGCTGTGGCGTCTAGGCAATTGCCAACTTTACGACTTTTCACGACACCGGAAATTGGCTTCTTTAAGACCTGCTGATTGCTAAATGGCCGGCTTGTATATATTTCTGTACGCTCCATGGCTATAAAAATGTTGAGCAGTTCCAATCCAAGCTCTAAGTGGCTTAGTATGAAAGGGTTAATCGCTGACTGTAAAAAAACAAGTGCTAAAATAAGTGGTAACAAGTAAGGAATACCCAAGTGGCACCCGAGATGAAAATAATACGCCGACTGTCACCTACCAAGCTGGGTAAATGGGTGTTAACGAGGGCTGTGCTTAGGACTAGCAATGTTACTATGAAAAACTAATACCCTTATAATCAGCCATTGTAGAGCCTCGGATACAGTCTCAATCTAAAGGGACCAACTGCAGGGTTGCCTATGCTCCACTTGGGGCGAAAAGGGGAATACATGAAGATGCAAGTAGGGGATGTTTTCGGTGTGTTCGATGTAAACTCAGACCGCCATTGGAGTTTTCGAATTGCTCAAAAGTGAATCTAGCTGAATACATCAGTTTCTCCATGTGAGTGGCACAATGTTAACTACTATACGGGAGAAGACACTCTAACTCATGACAAAGCACAGTCAGCTTAAAATAATCCCAGGTCTGAAAGATAACTCAAGAAATAATACTCTACACGCGATTCATGCATTTTTAAAAAAAATGAATAAAGGTGGCTATTCGAAGATAAGAAGGTGAGGCGGATCATTTATACTTTCATCGCTTTCTTTTTAGGTTCACTCCAGCTCTCTCTTTCTCTATCTCGCTCTCTCTCTCTAGTCAATTTATTGAGCCTTAATAAACATATTGTTCAGTTTGTGTTTCTCCATCTCTCTCTCTCTCTCTCTCTCCCTCTCTCTCTCCTATCTATACCTGTTTCTCTTACTCTTCCTGTCTCTCTATTTTCTTTCGCTTTCTTCCTCTATATAGCTTGTTTTGTGTAGCTGATCTATAGAGCATTCATAACCAACTGAATTGCAGTGTATGGTTTGTAAGTGTATGTGTGCTATATATATATTTAATCTCTCTATAGTTGAATCATACTTTTACAATAATTTCACCTTCAGTCCCTCTATTCCTTTCTCTCTCTCTCTCTCTCTCTCTCTCTCTCTCTCTCTCTCTCTCTTTCCTGCTGCATGTTGTGATCTTCCTGTCATGTATTGTAATAATAATTGTGCCTAACGACCTCAACCAAATGCCTGCACGGCTAGTCTATTTATAAGCCTAGCTAGACTGTTTCTAAAAGAGGTACAAGGTAAAAGAGCCTGGCTTTCCTAAGCTGGGTTCACGCATTGTCCTAGATTTTAAGACTCTCTAACTCATGGACTGACAAACCCTTGTTTGTATTTCAGTCATCCATCTATATAGTTGTCACTTGGACATGCCATTGGACACTGGTATTTCTGTTGATAACTAGTTGTGTGTATGTATGCACTTTAAAAAAAATTGGTACATTGAAATACCCTCCAAGTTCTGCTGAAACTCTCGTCTCTTGAGTCCTCTGACACCTCTAAGATCTGCTGGCCCTCGTCTAGAGTCCACTGACACATCCAAGATCTGTTGGCCCTCGTCTAGAGTCCACTGACACATCCAAGATCTGTTGGCCCTCGTCTAGAGTCCACTGACACATCCAAGATCTGCTGGCCCTCGTCTAGAGTCCACTGACACATCCAAGATCTGCTGGCCCTCGTCTAGAGTCCACTGACACCTCTAAGATCTGCTGGCCCTCGTCCTTGAGTCCACTGGATATCAACATGTATCCACTACTACATGCACGCTCACATCTAGATACATTTCCCTCATCCAAAAGCACTACAGAGGGCTTAAAAAAAAACGAGCGAGTACACGAAGATCGAATCTCTAAATGAGGCTTTCGGGTGGGCAGGAGCGAAACAAAAGAAAGGAAGAAAAAGTAGGAGGAAGAAAGAAGTAAAAAATGAAAGTAAATGTAAGTGTAGACTCCAGGAGCATCTCAGAAGGTAATAGAAATTGTCAATCATGTGTCGTGGTACCTCTGAACTGGAATGTAAATGGGGGCGGAAAAAACGGCAGCCATCAACTTGTCTGAGTCTTCAAACGGTCTTGACGTACTGTAAACATACCAAGAGCGGCAGGTTCTCTAGTAGGAAATCAAGAAGGAAAAGATGTAAATCCTCTTTAGGTTTCCTGTTTGCTCATAGGAAAAAGATTGCTCAAGATAAGATAAGAAATCGAGGACAGCATCAAAAAGCTGGTGCCATTAGTTGGTTCTTTTACCGTTACAAATCAAAAAGCTGGTGCCATTAGTTGGTTCTTTTACCGTTACAAATCAAAAAGCTGGTGCCATTAGTTGGTTCTTTTACCGTTACAAATCAAAAAGCTGGTGCCATTAGTTGGTTCTTTTACCGTTATAAATCAAAAAGCTGGTGCCATTAGTTGGTTCTTTTACCGTTACAAATCAAAAAGCTGGTGCCATTAGTTGGTTCTTTTACCGTTACAAATCAAAAAGCTGGTGCCATTAGTTGGTTCTTTTACCGTTACAAATCAAAAAGCTGGTGCCATTAGTTGGTTCTTTTACCGTTACAAATCAAAAAGCTGGTGCCATTAGTTGGTTCTTTTACCGTTACAAATCAAAAAGCTGGTGCCATTAGTTGGTTCTTTTACCGTTACAAATCAAAAAGCTGGTGCCATTAGTTGTATCTTTTACCGTTACAAATCAAAAAGCTGGTGCCATTAGCTGTATCTTTTACCGTTACAAATGTTGGAGTGAGAATACATTTACGTCATGAAAATAGTTCGAAACGAAAAGACAATATCGTTTTATTTTTATTATTTAAAACATTAATTGATCTAGGGACATGTATTGCAATTTGTTATTTGAACGTATCCATGGATTTGATGAGACAGTAATCAGTTATAGTTTATAGAAGAGATTAATTAATCTTACGGACTATGATCACTTAAATCAATTGGTGATTGATCTGATTGGATAGTGGTTGATTATGGTGTTTGGAAGATCTTCATTGATTTGATTTAGTCTGATATCGATCTGTTGCAGTTTGAAGAAGATATTGTTTGGTTTAATACGTATTATAGATTTTCAGTTAGAGTTCATATAAAAATATTGATTGACAGAATGATGTTGGAATTACCTATACGGTGTCGATGGTATTCATTAATCTAATGACTCAGTGATCGGTTATGTGTTATTGAAGAAGGTTGCTGCTCTTAATGTTGAACTAATCGATCGTAGTTTATCGAACACTTTGCCGTATCTAATAGCGTGTGCCTTTTCTAATGACGTGGTGATAACTTATTTATTAAACAAACGATATACAATAAGGATTCTTTTTCTGCTGCGCGTCAATACCACAGCTGCAGAACCAACGCATTTTGTGAGGTCACTGTTGAAAACTGTGATATTTATATCTTTTCATGTTTCCTTCCCCAACCAAGTCTAGACTCTGTTGTATAAATCTACAAAAAATACAAGATGTGTGGTATGAGTCTACTAGCCTTCACAGACATTCGATTCACTGTCATCGTGTTTGTAGCTGCTGATGTTAAAGTTGTTCACTCTTGACAAATTATCGTTTATAGCCTGTTTACTTTTAATTTTCTGCCATAGCGTGATTTAGTAAAGAAGGACGACCTAGTCCTTCACGTTGTAGTGCAATGCAATGTTTATCAGTGTGCATACAACTGCGGGGATCAGCGTCGACCCCTACCTTGCTTGCCACGCTGCTGTAACACTGACTGTTTCCAGGAGCAAGGAGTGAACATGAGGCGGGGATCACGGTCAGGATGTAGCAGCTGACCGTGGCGTCTGCCTTTGTATCCACACAAATCATCAAACGAGTGTTCATTTCTTCTTGTACAGAGAGTTCAGATTTCACCAAAGACATTTTCTAGCGTCTAAATACGCATATGTAAGACATTTTAAAACATCCAGGAATGCATGTTTAAGTCGCATTCGTAGTATATGAGATGTCCGACTTAATGTATATCTCCATATTGTAATTCACAAGGACAAATGATACTCCAGAAATACTCGCCACAAAAACTGACAAGATAGAAATGAACACATTCTTTCGCTTGTTTTTCTACTCACACGAGAGACAGACAACAGACAACATACACACGAGAGACAGACAACAGACAGCATACGTAAATAGTGTAAACCAGCCTATCTCTAGTGGCGCGAGACGACAAAGCGACCGGAAATGATGCGCCAGTTGTAAAATCGTTCTGACATGTGCTCTTTTGCAACGAAAATTACAAAATAACATTTTTCAGTACTTCGACCGTCTCTAATAACGTACGCAGAAGAAATATTCCACCATCTCTAATAACACACAAAGAAGTAATGTTCGACCGTCTCCAATAACACACAAAGAAGTACTATTTGAACGTCTCCAATAACGTACAAAGAAGTAATGTTCAATCTTCTCCAATAATGTACAAAGAAGAAATGTTCAATTTTCTCCAATAACGCCAATAGAAGTAATGATCAATCATCTCCAATAACGTACATAGAAGTAAAAATTAGGTGTGAATGAAAGTTCTGAAATTAAAAATAAAAACTAATCCAGCGTAGTAACCATGCCAAGAAAATACACCCATTAAAAGTATAATACTTGCTGTGTAACTAAGGAAATAAAAATCAGCCACACGTAGATTATCTGCTCGTCAATTGTACTATGTGATATGAAAGACACAACTACTGATTAACATTTAAACGTACTACCTCTTCCCACAGCCCAAATTCATATCCAAATTGCACTCTTCCTTCCCTCTCCACCCCTCCCTCACCTATTCCACCATACTTCCCTCTCCACCCCTCCCTCACCTATTCCACCATACTTCCCTCTCCACCCCTCCCTCACCTATTCCACCATACTTCCCCCTCCACCCCTCCCTCCCCTCCCCCTTTCAACTTGTCAAAGCGTGTTTTAAATTCTGAGCGGTGGCTTTCAGCATTATTCTATGCAGTGTATATATGTAGTTTCTCGTACATAGAATAAAGTTGAACGCAAATTAAGTCACAACCGAGAGGACGATGAGGCTAACGTCTGGTCAGGCAAAACACACTGATCAGAGAATGTTAGCCAGGGTCAGGAGAAATATACTGGCCAAGACCCTCACCTGACCTCCTCGTTGGTCGTCCTAGAAACGGGCTGTAGTCGAGGACAACAGTCTGGCTAACAAGGTGAGGTTCGACGTGATCTCCATAGTAGTGAGCGACACGCAGATGAGGCCAAGCATAGCTTCACCTCGAGATGTGACGAAAGCTACTGCAACCCGTCACTTAACGCCCTTTTCAGGGCGCACATAAGAGTAGCCTACTCATTGTGGGCATTGGAAACAACAAGAAGTCACAACCCATTCTTTGCCACTTCACACCATCCCTCTCAAGCAGCGAATCTCTTCCCCCATCTCAGCTCATCTACGCTTCTTCCAAATTTAGAATTGTTTCATTTTCCCAGCGAAATCATTTCATAATTCGTTTTTTAGGACCAAGTGCCAAGCGCCACTTTAACTCACTCTTGATGACATCAATTGATTCCATCAGCCAATCAAATTTCTCCATCAATCAGTGCAAAACAGATTGTCAATCGGGAATTAATATGTTTAATTATATTTTCATATTTATGTACCACATGTTTTGTCAAATTATCGACTTCCGGTAGATGCAGACTATAAATGGTAATAAATAATACCTCTTATGGCAGCCTACCAATGCATTTTATCGTCCAGTAGTTTGATATAATTGGCCAACCAAAGTTAGTTCCGACAAGTAACAATGCACATGAGCTATAAGGCTAGTACATATATGTACGCATAGAGTCGGTAACAATGGATGTAATTTCCAAGAACATAGAGAACACACACAAGCACAAGACAACAGACAAGAATACGTAGTGTAGAGGTATCAATCGAGCGCAAACTGGGTTTGCAATTCCAACATGCCGGGTTCGACATCACTTAATGTCACAGTTTGACTGGGGGTGTGTGGGAATTTTTTTCGGTATGACCGCTTCTCTACGAACAGGAAATGATTGGCAAAACGGCCATAATGGAACACATTGCAAGAAGATAACACACACGCATTATGCCACTGGCCAACACGTTTACATTACAAACAGATACACACACGCATCCATACACTGGTAAATACGTCCTGATATCGCCCAAAGGACGACGGCCTGGGATGGAAAGGGCGTTCCTTCGCCTGTAGAACTCAGAAAGTCAAAACTATAATCAAACCAAAAAACAAACATTGTCTTTTGTCTGATGCTTATGTTTTCCGGGTGTTTTCAATATAAATGTTTTTTGTTGACACTTCTTTGTTTACTGACTAGTCTTGGAGTTTCCATTTGTTTTGCTACTAATTATAACCGACAAGAAGACAGGTGAAACTAGTCCCAATGCAAACAATGCTGTCGGGGATGGAGTGTTTGAGACTTCATTTACCTGAACCTTAGCTTTCCTGAGGTGAGATAGTCAGTTGTCATCCTCACCAGTGTGCTCTAACTGGACTCCATGTACACATTTATGACTGGGTAATCTGGGCATATCGAGACCAGAATCGAGCGAGAGACAATTATTATATCCAGTATGTCAGAGGAGAGTTAAAATAGCGCATTTATGTTATAAAAGGAAGAGTTTACCGACCACTTTCGTCTCTTCCTCGCTGAGGTCATCAACCAACATGGCGGACCATGCGCAGATTAAACACAAGCAATTTACGTCTGTCGCTAATGGCAACATGGAGATTTGAGAGCCGACCTTCCTGCCAAACAGGTCAAGGCCTTTGGGAGATTCTGGTCAGAATACGCTAATATGATCCTTGACAGTGAAACTAGTGGAGACAACCCATTGGTTAAGCTGACAGCTCCGAGGAAAGCTCTAGTGAAATCATTTAGAAGACTATTGATGGCAAAAATAGCAGGTGACATTTTTCTTGTGAGACGCCGTTTTTCTGAACGATTGTGTTAGGTGAGTAAATAATGGGCGTTCTAAGTGTTCATAGAGCTTCAGCAGGGCAGAGAAGTCGTGTCTCACGATACAGTCACGTTTAATCCCTGGTTTGAAAACGCTCCATGACACCCAGCTGTAAACATGCCTACATAAAGGGATGTTCCGGAAGGAAAGGAGGGAGAGATGGAACTGGTGTGAAAACCTAACAAATCATTTCAAAATGGAAACTTAGTACGATGAAGGATTGGACACTTCATCTCCGTCGGCACTGTCATTTAATGTGCCACCAATAATATGTTATTACCTACCTTAATGTCATACATTAGATTTGTAGATAATTGCTTCTTAATTAGCCCCAAACAAAGGAAATATATATTTTTACCAAATTTATTTTACAAGTGACATCACAGAATAGTTCAATTTTGTTTACTGTTGGGGGTGTCAAACATTCTACCACAATAAACCGCAATGTATGCTTCTGTTGTCGCTTATTCCTGCCATCTCAGCTATGTATTTCTTGAGTTTCTCAACGTTGGTCCGTGATAAGGAGAGTAGCATCCGGCTTCTACAGTAACCCTAACTATGTTATCTAACCCTAACCCAAACCAAACCATAAACCATAAACCTAAGCCAAACCATAACCTAAACCTAACAGTAAGTTTAACTACAAACTTAACCTCAACCCAAACTCTAAGCCTAACAGTAATCTTTACCTCAAATCTAACCCTAATCTCAACCCTAAACCTAACAATAATCTTAACCAGAAACCTAATCCTAAACCTAACCAAACCATAAACCTAACCTAACCTAACTCTAACCTTAACAGTAACCTTAACCACTAACCTAACTCTAAACCTAACCAAACCACAAACATAACCCTAACCATAACTCTGACCCTAACCATAACCCTAACCCTTCACAAACTGAATATAACCACATTTGTCGAGATTTCTATCTTTTTCTAGGTCTTTACTTATTTGTTTAAAATAAAATTATTTCTACAAGTCCTCTTAATAACCCGAAATGGTATGTCTATGAGAACCCAGGGAACTCTGTTTGGGCTGAATTAAGAAGCAAATGCCACCTATTTGTGTTGGACAAGTTGACTATCAGAACAAATGTAGTGTCCACTCTGCTCTTCCACTCACCGATGACCGTTAGAGATGATTTTTGTTTATTTGTTTGAGCGCCGCTCTGCTCGTCCAGTCGCTGATGACCGTGAGTTGATTTATGTTTATTTGTTTGACCGCCACCACCTTAACTGAAGTGTGTGAAAACGTTTGAAATGTTTTCTACTGATGTGTAGTCAAGAGGGAGGGAGGGGGGGGGGGGGGGCAGTGTCGTCTGAGTAGGCCAAGAACTGTCTTCCTTGGCATGTGTATGTGTCTGCACTCTTTCTAGAGCTGCTCTATGTAATTTTCTCTATATGAGTCTCCGAAATAAAGCCGTGGAGCATTGATGTAGAGGAACATTGATTTAAGAAAACATTGATGTAGGAGAGCTTTGATTTAGAGGAGCATTGATGTAGGGAAGCTTTGATGTAGGGGAACATTGATGTAGGAGAGCATTGATGTAGGGGAGCTTTGATATAGGGGAGCTTTGATATAGGGGAGCTTTAATTGTAGGGGAGCATTCCTGCCTCACTGATCTCGACAGTTGAAAGGTATTGCTAAGCCAGCACCTAACTATTAGGGATCGGTTTTCATGAGTTCGTTGTGTTGGCATTGGTGAGATATTCTATTGGAAGCTTGTCCTTGGGCTAGTGATATGATTTATGATCACATTTGGTTCTTGTGTGTGCAGAGAATCTCCTATTACCGAAAGGATAAGGGAGCGAAGAGTCATAAATATCTCCAGAAGAGCCCTCGTACGGAATGCCGACATACGCGACCAATAAGAGTTTCAGGATGGGTCAGGTCAGGTTAGGTCAGGTCAGGTCAGACCAGGTCAGGTCAAGTCAGGTCAGGCCAAGTCAGGTTAGGTCAGGCCAGGTCAGGTCAGGTTAGATCAGGCCAGGTCAGGTTAGGTCAGGCCAGGTTAGATCAAGTCAGGTCAGGTCAAGTCAGGCCAGGTCAGGTCAGGTCAGGTCAGGCTATGACGTGGACTAAATGCAAAAGTACAGATGGGCCGGCATGTGGTCCACATGACTGGCGATTCATGGACGAGGAGAGTGTCTTTCTGGTAGCCATACAACTACAATCGCCCAACAACGAGATGGGTTGAAACTCTATTGATCAACACTTTGAGCTTAGGCCGAGACATTCATGGAAGAGAATTGCCATTTTTCAGCTTGTTCCAGCAGCCAGGTTTATTTGTTCACCTCAACGAAACATTCCGACCTGTTTTTGTACCTTTAAACCATCATACATATTGCTTATTGTCGTTCACATCAACAGATCATTTGCTCATTATCCCTTAAACAAACAGCACAACACGTTTTTTCCCGTGAAACCAACACAGTACTTTCCCTGTTTTCCCATAATACCACAGTGAAGGCAGCTAAATTTCTCCTAAAACTATCAGCGGATTGTGTTTACTTCTCCTAAAACCAACAACACGACCTGTTTATATGCTCCCTTAAACCAACCATACCCTAGCTTGGTTTCCCACAATCCCACACTTCTGGCAACTTATTTCCCATAAAACTAACAGTGGATATGTTTACATCCCTTTAAACCAACAACGTAACCTGTTTATTTCCCCTTAAACCCACAGCGTGTGCTATATTATTCCTCCCTAGCATCTAAGCCTGTTTATGTCCCCTTAAACGAACAACTCAGCCCGAACATTTCGCCATTAAACAAATTGGGGAACCGAATTGTTTGATTGCTATAATGTATATAGGTGGGCTTCTCCACATGACTGTCAAATATCTACAGGATAGCAACTTTGTTGTACTACAGTACTTTACTCTAGCAACTTAGTTGTACTTTAGTACTTTACTCTAGCGTCCTGACCTTGAATCGTTAATACAACATAAACATTTTCCTATAAACACAGAGATTGCATAAACCATGAAATAGAAGATCCGAGATAACCGTTGAGATTAGCTAGTTCTCATGTATGCTGTACTTTATCCTGGAAAACGATCTTTACATAGAAACTGTTACAGATGATATACACCTGTTGAAAGAGTTGGACGATAAGGATGCGCAGTGTCCCTTTCTCAGTTTAACATTTACACCAAACACATTGTTCAACAGACAGAGGAAATGTCATAGCTCATCTTCGATAGAGTATCAATAAATAATCTCTGGTATACGGATGAACCAGTTCTGCTAGGTGAAAGCTAACATGAATTAGGGATTGTTGATTCAAGGATAGCACGGAAGTCAGGTGTCTGCATTACAGTAACAGTGATAATACGACAACTACGATAAATAGCAAAGTAAACAACATCTCTGCTCGGAAAAATAAACTATCAAATACTTGAACCTGTTGAGAGCATCTTCTAACTTGGAAATGTATTAAAATAAGATTGAAAATGCGAAACAGAAATCAGGAAGAAAATAGAAATGGCCAAATCTGTTTTCATCAACATACATCATACAATGACATCCAAACAAAGACACTCAAATAATTTTTTAAAATTAGAACAATCGGGTGTTATGTTCATTCATATTTACTGTATGGCACAGAAACATGGACAATTGACAAACAGTTCGGGAAAAGAATTGAATCCTTATAAAGGGCTATATAGAAGAATGAGGATCATCAAATGGAAATACACACAAAATAAAACGCATAATGAAGTTTCGGAGAAATTAGGGGCGCAACGAGAATTAAGGAATGAAATCAATAAAATAGGTGAATCAGTCAAAAAGGTGAATGATTCAAACAGGTGAATGAGTCAAACAGGTAAATCAGTCACACAGGAGAATGACTCAAACAGGTGAATGAGTCAAAAAGGTGAATGAGTCAAACAGGTGAATCGGTAAACCTTGTGAATGAGTCAAACAGGTGAATGAGTCAAACAGGTAAATCAGTGAAACAGGTGAATCAATCAAACAGGTAAGATATTTTCGTCAAGTCAGTGAACCTTGCTGAAAACAAAACTGAAAAGAAAGTTGAAGGGTTAACGCAATAAAGGTGGGGGGACAACATCGAACGAAAAACAGGGAACAAAATGTTGGATTGTACGAGCAAGGCAAGAGACAGGTCTAACAGATTGTACGATCAAGGCAAGAGACAGGTCTGACAGATTGTACGATCAAGGCAAGAGACAGGTCTGACAGATTGTACGATCAAGGCAAGAGACAGGTCTGACAGATTGTACGATCAAGGCAAGAGACAGGTCTGACAGATTGTACGATTAAGGCAAGAGACAGGTCTGACAGATTGTACGATCAAGGAAAGAAACAGGTCTGACAGATTGTACGATCAAGGCAAGAGACAGGTCTGACAGATTGTACGATCAAGGCAAGAGACAGGTCTGACAGATTGTACGATCAAGGCAAGAGACAAGTCTAACAGATTGTACGATCAAGGCAAGAGACAGGTCTGACAGATTGTACGATCAAGGCAAGAGACAGGTCTGACAGATTGTACGATCAAGGCAAGAGACAGGTCTGACAGATTGTACGATCAAGGCAAGAGACAGGTCTGACAGATTGTACGATCAAGGCAAGAGACAGGTCTGACAGATTGTACGATCAAGGCAAGAGACAGGTCTGACAAGATTGTACGATCAAGGCAAGAGACAGGTCTGACAGATTGTACGATCAAGGCAAGAGACAGGTCTGACAGATTGTACGATCAAGGCAAGAGACAGGTCTGACAGATTGTACGATCAAGGCAAGAGACAGGTCTGACAGATTGTACGATCAAGGCAAGAGACAGGTCTGACAGATTGTACGATCAAGGCAAGAGACAGGTCTGACAGATTGTACGATCAAGGCAAGAGACAGGTCTGACAGATTGTACGATCAAGGCAAGAGACAGGTCTGACAGATTGTACGATCAAGGCAAGAGACAGGTCTGACAGATTGTACGATCAAGGCAAGAGACATGTCTGACAGATTGTACGATCAAGGCAAGAGACAGGTCTGACAGATTATACGATCAAGGCAAGAGACAGGTCTAACAGATTGTACGATCAAGGCAAGAGACAGGTCTGACAAGATTGTACGATCAAGGCAAGAGACAGGTCTGACAGATTGTACGATCAAGGCAAGAGACAGGTCTGACAGATTGTACGATCAAGGCAAGAGACAGGTCTGACAGATTGTACGATCAAGGCAAGAGACAGGTCTGACAGATTGTACGATCAAGGCAAGAGACAGGTCTGACAGATTGTACGATCAAGGCAAGAGACAGGTCTGACAGATTGTACGATCAAGGCAAGAGACAGGTCTGACAGATTGTACGATCAAGGCAAGAGACAGGTCTGACAGATTGTACGATCAAGGCAAGAGACAGGTCTAACAGATTGTACGATCAAGGCAAGAGACAGGTCTGACAGATTGTACGATCAAGGCAAGAGACAGGTCTAACAGATTGTACGATCAAGGCAAGAGACAGGTCTGACAGATTGTACGATCAAGGCAAGAGACAGGTCTAACAGATTTTACGATCAATGCAAGAGACAGGTCAGACAGATTTTACGATCACGGCAAGAGACAGGTCTGACAGATTGTACAGTTAAGACAAGAGACAGGTCTAACAGATTTTACGATCAAGGTAAGAGACAGGTCTGACAGATTGTACAGTTAAGACAAGAGACAGGTCTAACAGATTTTACGATCAAGGCAAGAGACAGGTCTGACAGATTGTACAGTTAAGATAAGAGACAGGTCTAACAGATTTTACGATCAAGGCAAGAGACAGGTCTGACAGATTGTACAGTTAAGACAAGAGACAGGTCTGCCCGGTTGTACCATTAAGACAAAATACACGTCTGGCAGATTGTACCCTCAAGGCAAGAGACTCGCCAGGAAGATTGTATCATTAAGACACGAGACAAAGAAGGTCGGAAAACCGTTGCTGTGGATATGCCACATGTACAGACTGCTGGTTGGGTCGTGAGACTGAGACATACCCTATGTCTGGCCTCGTTTTTATCACATAAGGAAGACGATAGGCACATTTACTTAAAACAAAATGGCCAAAATGATAGAATCTCAAACGAAAACAAAGAACTCAAACTGGAGCCTTAAACCGAGCGAAGTGGAGGGATGATTCGGTATGTGATGAACGACACCAAGAGCCTTGATTGCCACTGAACGCTGATCTGACAGAGACACGAGCATACGATACATTATATGGCAGGTTGCGTTGGACACTTACGTCAGTTGAGGTGCAGGATCATACTGGCCAGCATTCCAGTAATACGCTAATCAAAGACCTGAAGGCAGAACAACCAGCCTTAAGTAGACCAGGGTTGGTGTACACAGAAAAGTAAATATTTCAGTGATCGGCCTCTGAGAATTCAATGGGTGTGTAAACCCAACCAAAGTGTGAACAAACTGTTCATCTAGCGTTCAGCAAAGCAGATATCGAACAGAAGTTATAGGGCACATGAAGAACAAAAGTGTTGAAATTCAGCAGACAATCAGTTCATAAAGGCAGACTAGCGCTGTATATGTGTGAACATGATTCAAGCAGACATACACAAAATAAAATATTTTTGTTAAGAGTATTTTAAAAAGTCATCTCCTAGAAGAACTGTATGGCTAATGTAACTATTAAAAGCCCATTCATAATTTAGAAACAAATGTTTCACTGTGGAGTCGACATGCGTCTGATATTACTAGACATGTACAATTGTCACAAATAACAGCAAACACAAATAGCTAGACCACAACTAATCCAACCGAAGTTAGCTGGAAACAAAAATGTCAAGATAGCCGAGACAAGCAAAATATCATCAGGCGCGTGCTGGAATGGAATCCACGAGAGGTGAGATTAATTATGATATCAAAACACACACAGGAGAGTGGTTCAAGAGCAGGTTAGGGCAACTAAAGTCACATGGATGGGGAGGTTGGGCTCAAGAAGACTGTTCAAAATAGCAGCACGTGGAGTTCTGTGCGAGCCAAAGGATTTATTCAGTCAGACCAATAATCAGTTTTTGTGGTGAAATTTCACGCACAGATATAAGTATATACACAATATATAAATATACAAACACAGCACGCGTGAAACTGCGCCTTAGCCAAAGTGTCATCGATATGTTTATAGCGCATGGGGTTCATAAATAGTTGCAATGAGCGCCAACATTCAGCCAGCTGGCTTGTCGTCTTGTGACATAAATATCACGTCATTTATTCTCTAGTCAAAGACCCGATGGCCACGTGTTGTTCTACCACATCGCTCCCTGTACATTCATGTCACGCGCTGAAAGAGATGCGTACCGGCATGCAATTGCGTTCATAAATTAGTCGTGATGTATGTTTTAAATATGTGTATTCTTTAATGTTGGGCAATATACTAAGCCAGTATTTAGTTGCAACTAGTTATTTCATTCACTGTAGTCGTTTCTAATTTGATTCATATTTCGAATTCTCCAACAACTGGTATGATTTAACTAGAAAATAATAATAGACATCTTCTGATTGAGAACTGGGCATAAAACACTCAAGAGTCATCTTTACAACACAACGAGAATTAGGACAGATGACGGGTGTTCATGAGGGGAGCATACCATGACCGTGGAACACATCCCACAAGGCTGCATGCTCACACAGGAAGAAGAAGAACAATTCTGGCCTTACGAGATAGATATCAGACAAAAGAACAACAAGAAAGAGAAGAAGAAGAAGACAAAGAAGAAAGGACACTAACCACATTCACAGATAAATAAGACAGTTCAGATACTGGTACCAGATAACACACAAAGGATATCATAACGAGTACAACACAAAAACGGTAAAGAATGTCTTCAGCAGACTTAACAGCTGGTCATGATTGAAGTGTTAGAGACTGCATTATACTAAAACACAACTTGTGTGAGGTTGGTGGCCAGATCCCATCCTCGTTGTCTTTAACTTTCCTAACCGTAAGTCAGGTACCCATTTGGAGCAGATCGACTGGTGCGTGAAGGCTGCAGGGCTGGCACCCGACACCTTTGTGATGAAAAGCGATTACTCTATCACTATATTTATCAGAAGCTCAATTTTATGTATCAATATAAAACAAATCGATACAGTAATAAGAAGCGTATAGTAATTATTATTGTTGCTACCGTTGTTGTTGTTATTCTAAGCTACCCAGGCTGAGTACTTCGCTCTTGGCGACGTTCCATTGGTAACGAGTTACATTAGCTCTACTCTTATCCTTAGATGTGCTGTCGAACATGGACCTTCATCCTCCTCGCTGTAGTGTAATGCAAAGTTACTCAGAATACTCACAATTACAACGATGAGTGTCAGGGCCTATCTAGTTGGCCAGGCTGCTGTAACACAGCCGGATAAAGTGTTCCCAGTAGGCGTTAGGTCTAGTCTTGGCCAGTACAATACGCAATACAAATGCGTGCTCATTGTACGCAATCAGACATTCACACCACTGACTCTAACATCAGACACACCACTGACTCTAACATCAGACACACCACTGACTCTAACATCATATATTCACACCACTGACTCTAACATCAGACACACCACTGACTCTAACATCAGATATTCACACCACTGACTCTAACATCAGACACACCACTGACTCTAACATCAAACACACCACTGACTCTAACATCAGACACACCAGTGACTAACATCAGATATTCACACCACTGACTCTAACATCAGACACACCACTGTCTCTAACATCAGACACACCACTGACTCTAACATCAGACACACCACTGACTCTAACATCAGACACACCACTGACTCTAACATCCGACACACCACTGACTCTAACATCCGACACACCACTGACTCTAACATCAGACACACCACTGACTCTAACATCAGACACACCACTGACTCTAACATCCGACACACCACTGACTCTAACATCAGACACACCACTGACTCTAACATCAGACACACCACTGACTCTAACATCATATATTCACACTACTGACTCTAACATCAGACACACCACTGACTCTAACATCAGACACACCACTGACTCTAACATCAGACACACCACTGACTCTAACATCCGACACACCACTGACTCTAACATCCGACACACCACTGACTCTAACATCAGACACACCACTGACTCTAACATCAGACACACCACTGACTCTAACATCAGACACACCACTGACTAACATCAGTACAGGTAAGACGCATGGGGTCCACTGAAATTCAACTAGATGAAAGCTATGAACGGCTTTCCGAGTCATAAATGGTGATTAAAGAGGATTGTGCATGGAAGTAGCAACCGCAGCATTTCAATTGAATGTCTATATAAATCACAGGAAGATGCAAGCGTTTTGATATATGAATTCTGCGAAGCGTCAGCTGCAGTGTTCGGCCTTTAGTTTGTAGGGAGCGAGAGAAAGACTAGAACAACGGGCCAACAATTAAAAGAATAGAGACATCTAATACCAGGCTTATATCAGATTATGTCTGACAAGGTGTTGTTGAGTTTGCTTGATAATTGGAAACCAATTTATGCAGGTCTGTTTGTGTGCGCGTGCGTGTCTGGTGTGTTTGTTTGTATGAACGACGGTGTATGTAAATCTGACAAAACCTATCAAGGCTAAATTCTGAACTGTCTTGCAGCAGAGCACACAAAAAGTCAGGTGTGGAAAAGCTAGATAAACAGGTCCAAGATCCGCGAAAACACTTGAGGAAGAATGCAGTGTTGTGTTTCAACTTTCAGGTTATCAAAACAAGAAACTCAGATAGGATTTTCCCGAGAGTTCTTATATTTCCCATACTCTATTTTGGCGCCACACACCCAGTTTCTTAATTAACAACTTCAACAGAATACATTTACAGACTTAGGAGATCATGTACGAGGGCTGCCAGGTTTTTTTTCTTCATATTGGAAAAGGGAAGGTCTTAGAGGCGAAGTGTTAGAGCCCTCGCTTCTCATAGTAAAGGTTTGAATCACGTTATCAGTATTTGTAATCAACCCAAATGTAAATGAATACCTAACATACTGTATTTGAAGAAAAGGTAGCGTGGAAGGAAACAAGCTCTTAAAATACATAGGCCATGTACAATGTATGTCCTTACACTTCCTCCTTGACAGCTGTTCTTGAAACTATCTATCGTATTCATTGTCTGCACTTTTTGTTAATCGTGATTATACCTCTTGTGAGCTTTCTCAACTATGCTAAATATGAATTCAACCCGTCCATAAGAACTTTGTTTCATTTTTCAACTTGGATTGCACTTCTCGGCTACGGTTTACGTACATACATACGTACTTACATGTATACACACAATAGTTAGTCAGTAGTTTTCTTTTCATTTGTGCCGTTTAGCGTCGTGGGGAGCTTAAGTCGTCTATCCTGCGCCAAGTGCGTTGCGTCGTCAATGTGAGCCCTTGCCGTAGCACAGTCACTCTAATGTCATCTATCCACCTGCCTCGCGGCCGTCCCCTTGTCTTATAGCCATAACTACCAGAATTGTAAGCCATCAGTGGAAGATGATGAGGGTGCATTCTTATGAGATGACCAAACCAACTAATACACACAATCAGACACGCAAACACACATACACATATATCCCATATGTATATATTCTTTTCCTTTTTCAATTGAGACGGAACATAGGGCCATCATTGGAAGACTAAGCCAACACACTTTGTGTTTTTTTGGAGGGCTGCGCTCTGTAGTAATTGATTTTGCATGATGAGGTTGCTTATTGCATACACAACTCTCCCAAGTCGTCTACTCGTCTCTTAAGAGATGCTTAGATGTGCTCAGTTAATGGCACTTGATCCATGCGGGAAATATATACATATATACATGTGTGTTTGTGTGTGTGTGTGTGAGTGTGTGTGCGCGCGTGTGTGTGTGTGTGTATGTGTGGGTGTACAAGTGTAAAATTCGAATATTTTCTACCTTTGAGCATATTTTCATTCTTAAATTTTTCCGGCTTTGTCAATTATTTAAAAACACAAAATTGCCTAACCGTTATCGTATGTGCTTAGAGATCTTGAATTATTAAACCGCTGTGAGCATCAAATATTCTCCTGATAAAATCAACTTTTCTCCTGAAAACATTAACCATTCTCCTGAGAGTATCAACTGTTCGTCTGAAAACATTAACTATTTTCCTTAGAACTACAACTATATTCCTAAGAACTACAACTATATTCATAAGAACTACAACTATACTCATGAAAACTACAACTATACTCCTGAGAACTACAACCATACTCCTGAAAACTACAACTAATATCCTGAAAACTACAACTATACTCCTGAAAACTACAACTATACTCCTGAAACTACAACTATACTCTTGAGAACTACAACTATACCGTCAGATTGATAATAACCTCCAACTGACAGTGTTTCTGACTATCTGCATTCTGTTCTCGCTCTCGCTGTCACGCGGGAATCGCTATCTAGTGCCACAGTCAAATAATGTTGACTGTCAATTAGTTCCACACATCTATGTCCATGCTGAGCATTAAGCTGAAAAATGCATGTGCTCACGTGACGGCTAATCGTAGTTGTGGCAGAATGGAGACTTTGGAAATATTTAAAATCCAGGTTGAAACATTTTTCACTGTCAAGTGGTTCTTATCACAGGCATTTTAGCAGGTAGAGATAACTTGGATTGGCTACCAGCATGTCTCAACCGTTAACCTCCCTTTCCTCTACGATTTCTACTGGCTGTTAAGTTTCTCCACCAGTAGGCCATGACAGACAAATATATTTCTCTGATTATCGCGCGGTTGGTAGCTGAAATCTTCACAGAATCAGATCAGACTAGTCAGATATCAAACAGAGAACGATGTTTACAAGGAGCTGTTAAGACGCCGTTGAAACGCTAAGGAATGCACTTGTCTAGAGAGCCCAGGAACCTGCTTCTATGTTTGGTTTACATCTCCCAGTTTCTCTGGTTTTGGCAAGCGTAATCTTTGAATAACTAAACATTCGCTCTCAACTTGTAACAACATGTTAGCATCAAAGTAAATGCTGAATCTGGTCTCACTACTAACTTGGTCGCTCCTCTGAGTCTGCAAGAAATTTGGAACACAGACTGGTCTAGATCATGGTTTCCTCCTGGTTTGGTCGCAATCTAGCCTTCGTTCTCTCGATGACTGCCTTATGGAGTTATCCCAACAGACATGTGATCGCTTTCGCCCTTATGATGGGCTATTGCTTCATATGACTGATGCTAAGCCGATCTTCCTTTCTGCAGATGATCAGTCCACAGTATGATAGGTTTCTAGATCGTGCAGTTATGCCTGAATGAAGACATTGCCTCCCCTTGTTCCTTGTTGTTTGACAACATTTCTTTCATATCTCATTTCTGAGGCTTGGAGCTGACTGTTCTTGGTTGTGATCATACCCATGGTTCAAATCTGCAAGTCAAAACTGATACACAGGTTGATCAGTACACATCCCCCTTAGTCTTCTCACATGCTTCTATTTTACTCAGGGATATTCTATTTATAGCAAGAATCTGTCTATCAGCTACTCCACTCCGAGTAGTCAACGTCTCTTAGCTACCTCTTTTCTGGTTTAGTACAGGTTCTAAGTATTTGTGTCCGTGTTGTTCCCTAAAACAGAGTGCCTTGCACTGAGGTTGTTGCACCTTATAGACTAATGTATCAAACGTCAGCATTAATTTTATTTTAAGACTTTACTACCCATAAGGGACCTGTCTTGATAGATATGAACACATGCACGTTCGGGTTGTGGACTGCGTCACTAACCTCCCTAGGCAGTCCCGATTGACCTTCTCCAGCAACCAGCACAATGTGATGTCTCGTCTCTTCTCACGAGACCACTATTGTGTATAGATTCAGCTACAGTCTCACACCATGCACTAGAATCTTCTACTTCTTCCCAGCACTTCAAAAACAAGTTATTTCACTCTTTGACCCTTGCATCATTTTAAGGTACATTGTATCTTTCATACTGTATCATATTATGGGGTGCTGTATCTTTGACCCTTGCATCATTTTAAGGTACATTGTATCTTTCATACTGTATCATATTATGGGGTGCTGTATCTTTGACCCTTGCATCATTTTAAGGTACATTGCATCTTTCATACTGTATCATATTATGGGGTGCTGTATCTTTGATCCTTGCATCATACTATTGATTATTAAATCATTGATCATTGTATCAAGTTATGGGATATTGTATCTTTGACACTGTATCATATTATTGAATATTGTATCTTTGTTAATCTGGGGTAGTTGTCTCGCCGCAGCGACTCAATTTCAACCAGTGTTGGTAAAGCGATCTCAGTCCCGCCAGGCGGAGCGATAGCGCGGGCTTGCGGAAAACGCTCGCCTGCCTTTCCCCGTAGTGCGAATTGGGTGCGGTTTGTGGTAGTGGCTCCTCCACCGAGGTGCCCTAGTCTGGTCCGTATCAGGAAACGTGGTCCGTCCGTGGTGATTTCTCTAAGGCTTATAGCAGAGCTCGACAGTACGTCTCGCTGGTGGTCCGACTCTCGCAAAGAGCTTGTGACCGGCAAATGGAAAGCAGGAATCGTTGCCTCGAGGCCCTGCGTTCTCTCCCTACGGAGAAGGGCAGGCCAAATGGTGTCTCTAGTCCCAGTGAAATTCGTCGCCGAGGTCGTTGGGATCCGTTCTGCACAGAGCGCTGCCATCCCTCCTCGAGCGAGCCCGGTCGGTCGGTCGTCTGGTGCGTGTAGAAGGCCCCTGTCAGGCGGTCCTAGGTCGACGGAGTGAGGGACGGGTGGAACAATCGTCCGTCCGTCCCGTCAGTCGGTCCCTGCGGCCGTCGTCCCAGCAAGGCTTTTTACACACCCTTCCTCCGCCGACCGGTGTGTGCTGTACGTACGTCTCCGACAGATATCTGGTTGATCCTGCCAGTAGTCATATGCTTGTCTCAAAGATTAAGCCATGCATGTCTAAGTTCACACTGTCTCACGGTGAAACCGCGAATGGCTCATTAAATCAGTCGAGGTTCCTTAGATGACACGATCCTACTTGGATAACTGTGGCAATTCTAGAGCTAATACATGCTTACCAAGCTCCGACCCTCGCGGAAAGAGCGCTTTTATTAGTTCAAAACCAATCGTCGTTTCCCCTCGCGGGGTTGCGGCGTCCCCACTGGTGACTCTGGATAACTTTGTGCTGATCGCATGGCCTCATGTGCCGGCGACGCATCTTTCAAATGTCTGCCCTATCAAATGTCGATGGTACGTGACATGCCTACCATGTTTGTAACGGGTAACGGGGAATCAGGTTTCGATTCCGGAGAGGGAGCATGAGAAACGGCTACCACATCCAAGGAAGGCAGCAGGCGCGCAACTTACCCACTCCCGGCACGGGGAGGTAGTGACGAAAAATAACAATACGGGACTCTTTCGAGGCCCCGTAATTGGAATGAGTACACTTTAAACCCTTTAACGAGGATCTATTGGAGGGCAAGTCTGGTGCCAGCAGCCGCGGTAATTCCAGCTCCAATAGCGTATATTAAAGTTGTTGCAGTTAAAAAGCTCGTAGTTGGATCTCAGGCGCAGGCGGGCGGTCCGGCTCGCGCCGGTTCACTGCCCGTTGTCTCCTGCACTACCGTCTGCCGGCTCTCTCCCACGGGTGCTCTTCGCTGAGCGTCCTGGGTGGCCGGCGCGTTTACTTTGAAAAAATTAGAGTGTTCAAAGCAGGCCTCGGCTGCCTGAATAATGGTGCATGGAATAATGGAATAGGACCTCGGTTCTATTTTGTTGGTTTTCGGAACTGGAGGTAATGATTAACAGGGACAAACGGGGGCATTCGTATTGCGGCGTTAGAGGTGAAATTCTTGGATCGCCGCAAGACGAGCTACTGCGAAAGCATTTGTCAAGAATGTTTTCATTAATCAAGAACGAAAGTCAGAGGCGCGAAGACGATCAGATACCGTCGTAGTTCTGACCATAAACGATGCCGACTAGCGATCCGCAGGAGTTGCTTCGATGACTCTGCGGGCAGCTTCCGGGAAACCAAAGTGTTTGGATTCCGGGGGAAGTATGGTTGCAAAGCTGAAACTTAAAGGAATTGACGGAAGGGCACCACCAGGAGTGGAGCCTGCGGCTTAATTTGACTCAACACGGCCAACACTGAAATGATTGACATGCCGAGACCACTCTTCTGGGGTCTAATATGGAACTGGTGCTGGACTTAGACCCCCAGAATTCTGGGGTTATGCCCCTGTGGCTCGGTTCTGTCTGCATCCAGTGTGTGATAAAGGAATTGACGGAAGAGCACTATCAGGAGTGGAGCCTGAGACCTAAGTTAACTTACCACGCCAATACTGCAGAATGACTATCAAAAGGTACACCCTCGCGGGGTCTAATAGAGAACATGTGCTGGAATTAGACCCTCGAAAATTTTGGGGCTACCCTCTAAGAAACTTGATTGTCTCGCTAAGGGAATTGACGGAAGGGCACCACCAGGTGTGGAATCTGCGGCTTAATTTGACTGAACACGCCAATACTGTAGAGCAACTGACAAATCGAGAGCACTGCCGTTTGGGTCTAATAATGAACGTACGCTGGTATTAGACTCACGGATGACAAGTCAGCTCTCAAACACCCAAATGAAAGAACGCTACGGAAATCGTGTTTTAACTCTGCAGAAACCGCAGATTTCAAATACCTGGTCATTGACAAACAAAAGCCCTCAATAAATTCGTCTGACCAAATAGTGTACGGGTGCTGGAAATAGATCATCTGAAGACAGGTCAGTTTTACCCTACAAATGACTGGGCGTTGCTACGGAAAACCAGCTCAAATCGAGAGGAGCCGCAGACACTTTGGTTCACGTACCAGGCTGATAAGCCAAGGGCGCGAGGCTACCATGTGGGGGATTGCGACCGAACCCTCGTAAGCCGCAATCCCGCCCAAAATCTCAGCACCACTGCAATGGGAGGCTCCTACATGCTCGGGGCCTGGGGCTTGCGCATCAGCCCTATCAGGTAGAGCCACAGTAAGAGGCCCTTGCCGCCCGCAAGTCAAAGCGGGCGGACAACTGCTTGATACTCACCCTATACGGCGATGGGGTGCGAAAAAACACCAACCAAAGACTTAGTACCTGGTCGGGGTGTCGAAAACAGTAAAGCAGCCACCTCACTGTGAACTGTCAAGACTCAACCACCGACCATGAGAGTTGTCCGCACACCAGGCGAACAACATCTCTGTGACATTACCAGGCTTGTCCTCTGGCTGAATGCACTCCGGCTACGATATCTACCTCTGTACGTTATCAGCCATATAACTATCATACTGGACGCAGAAGAGATGCAGACCAGCGGACATTGCACACCTGCCCCACTGTGTCAACACCCCAGGTGGCGGGGAATGCTAGGCGTACCATCCCTGCATAGAAGCCAAGAAAATAAAGGGAAAAAGAGACACCCCACTCAAATGCAAATGCTACGTTTCTGGCAGGACGTGACGATCCTGGGATACAGACACACTGGACTGCCTCTCTTCCGGGTAAACCAGTTCATCTCATATATCACATATCATCATTGCACCCTATAGACACGAGTATTGAAGACTCGATAGTCTGGTAAGACAACTTCCATAGGAGAGAAAACTCTGATCGTAAACAACTGCTGCCTTGCAGATAGGCTGGGGACAGCCAAAGGCTAAGGAGGGCATCCCTACAGAAACGCCTGTTGAAATCGGATGCACGGGGCCGCAAGCCTAACAAAACAGTGCAACGTAAATCACAGTATGATGGCAGTACAACCTATTCGAAAAACGTATGGCGCTCATCCTGAGGAGACCCGCCAGGCAGCGATAGCGCCGGGCCTCACGCCTCGAAGGGGCCCACCCTTGACTACTGGTGGTCACCCACCCATGTGTCGTGGAGTCAAGGCACATGGCTATGGGGTAACGTCTATTGGCCAAAACTTCAAGACCCTCAGAATATTACAGTGGAATGCGGAGGGAGTCATTAACAAAAAACTTTCCCTAACACACCACCTGCATGAAGGTAAGATTGACGTGGCATGTATCCAGGAAACGCACCTCAACAATAACCATAAATTCTCAATCAGAGGATACCAGACCTTCCGTCTAGATAGAGAAGGCCACAAAGGAGGGGTCCTGATACTGACCAGAAACAGCATACCGAGTAGCGCGGTACCTGTCAATCACACCGGACAAGCAGAAATTGTAGGAGTTGACATAATGGCCCAAGAGACGAAGCTCCGCATTTTCAATCTGTACGGACCACCAAACAGAGACCTATCGCTCTCGAGTATGGAGATCAGAGACTCCAACTACATAGTAGTTGGAGATTTCAACAGCCACTCGGAGAGATGGGGCTACTCTGACACAGACAGCAGAGGTGACGAAGTGGAAGATTGGGAGATAGATGCAAATCTCTCCCTAATCAATAGGCCGGAGGATAGCCCTAGCTTCTATTCAAGAACATGGCATACCACCTCGACTCCAGATTTGGCCTTCTCCACACAGGACATACACTATAAAATAGACCGCCAGGTGCTAAACCAACTGGCAGGTAGCGACCACAGGCCGATCAGGCTAACCATTGACATGGAAGTAGGCCCACAGGAAACAAAACCGCTCCCACGTTGGAATTACAAACGAGCCGACTGGGACAGATTTGCAATCCTGACAGATGGGCTGTGTGAAACCATCAACACACGAAACACCAAAATGAAGCCCATGGTAGAGAGCCTAAGCAAGGCAATAATGCAAGCCGCCACTGAAACCATCCCAAGAGGAGCTAGGAAAAACTATAAGCCCTACTGGAATGATGAGTTACAGAAAGTGGAAGATGCAGTAACAAATGCTAGGAACGTGGCAGAACGTGAAAAATCCATGGAGGCAAACATCGCCCTCAAAGCCGCCACGGCGAAGTACAAACACACTCTCAAGCAAACAGCAAGAGAAAGTTGGAAAAACAAAACGGAAAGTTTAAACCTGGACAAAGAAGGGAACAAGCTATGGAAGCTAGTCAGAGCCATGAACGACGAAACCCCGTCAAATAAACAAATTACTATCAAGCAGGGCGAGAACTTGATCACAGGTAAGAAAGCCGCAAACGCCTTTGTCGATCACTATGCCAGAGCAAACCACATCGAGGTCCCTGCAGATAAGCATACAGACATTAGCGAAGAGCTAAAGAGACACGAAAACATAAATACGGCTCCTGAAGAGCACATGATGGCCAAACTAACCATGCGCGAAATGGAAGAGGCTATGAGAACACTAAAGAAAAGGAAATCTCCCGGAAAAGACGGGATAACAAACGAAATGCTGATGGGGCTGGGCCAAACAGCGAAGAAAAAACTACTATCAGTCCTGAACCAAAGCTGGAAAAGGGGTATTGTACCCCAGGCATGGAAGGATGCAATACTGGTACCAGTACCAAAAACAGGAAAGGATAAAACAGATCCGAATGGATACAGGCCCATAAGCCTACTGAGCTGTGTCGGCAAGCTGATGGAACGGATGATAAACACCAGACTGATGTGGCATCTGGAAGAAAAACGAATTCTAATTCCACAGCAAGCCGGCTTTAGACAGCACAGATCCACTGAGGACCAGGTCATCCTCATAGCCCAGGAGATAGAAGATGCCTACCAGGCACAGAAGCACACAGTAGCTGTTTGGGTGGATCTGGAAAAGGCATTTGACAAAGTCTGGAAGGACGGACTTAGAGTCAAGCTGAGAAGAAGTGATGTCTGTGGGAAGATGTACAAGTGGATCAACCACTACCTCAAACAAAGAACGGCCAGAGTCCAAGTACAAGGGCAGATGAGCAAAAAGGTGACACTCGAGCAGGGAGTACCCCAAGGGGGAGTACTGTCACCCACACTCTTTCTGGTATATATAAACGATATTACAGAGAATATACCAAGAAGAGTCCATAGCTCAATGTTTGCAGACGATCTGGCTATGTGGACCTCTGAAAAGAATCTCACCATAGCAAGAAATCGGATGCAAACGGCCCTAACATCGCTGGAAGAGTGGGCGAACTCATGGCTGGTCAAAATAAACGAGGAGAAAACCACGTGCACAATATTCTCGCTCTCATTAAAACCCCAAAGTACCAAATTAAGCCTAAATGGCAAAATCCTGCAGCCAAACGACAACCCAACCTATCTGGGAGTCACATTTGATCGGCGCATGACATGGAAAAGTCAGATTGAGAGAAACCGAATGAAAGCCAGAGAAAGAATGGCGATCATGAGGAAACTTGCTGGCACAAGCTGGGGAGCAGACGAAAGCATACTAAAGAAACTGTACACTGGAAGAGTGAGACCAGTTCTCGAGTATGGCATTGCGGCGTGGATAACAGCAGCGAAGGCGAACTTCGATAAAGTTAACAAACTTCAAAACCAAGCCATGAGAATTATAACAGGTGGCATGAAGACAACGCCAATTGTAGAACTTGAAAAGATTACAAGACTGCAATCCATGACCGATAGAAGAGACTGCAGAGCCCAGCTGCAGTCAGAGAAACTCCGAAGACTGACGGACCATCCAATGTACCAGAGACTAAACAATCTGGGAAATGGGAAACTGAAGCGGAGAAACTTTGCAGAAATAGCCAAAGCAAAGATGCACGAAGATCCCATAAACGCACTAACAACACCAAAACCCATCACTACTGTACGAAAACCTACTTGGAGGCAGGATATATTTCCAGAGGTGGTAGAAAATATACCAGGTATTGCAAACAAAAACTGCCAGAGTGAGAAAGAAAGGAGAGACACTACCCTAAGCTTCATAACGAAAAGCTACCCAAGCATGGACTGGACCCATGCATACACCGACGGTTCTGTAACAAACACTACACAGAACGGAGGGGCAGGAGCATTCCTGAACCTACCAAATGGCAGAAAAATAACACTGTCATTCGCTACTGGTAAGTACACAAGCAATTTCAGAGCAGAGGCAGAGGCACTGAGGGCGGCAGTGGAAGAAATGGTAACACACAGTGAAAATGAGAGCCATATAGTCTTGCTGACAGATGCTCTCGAAGTAGTCACAGCGCTAAAAAGCCAGAAGAACACTGAGCTTAATGACTTAAGAGCAGCACTCTGCAAACTGTGCCAGCAGTCCGCACCAAAAAGGGTGGTGGTACAGTGGGTTCCGTCACACTGCAACATCCAAGGCAACGAGGAGGCAGACAGACTGGCAAAAGAAGGTGCAAGGCTACCACAAACAGATACCAGTATGACGTACGAAGAGTCAAAACGGCTTATCAAAGCCAGATACATGTCCAAATGGGAAACCGAACATACTGGTTACACCAAAAACGATGCCTATTACCAGTTGAACCGAAGAGAGCAGGTCGTTGTCTTCAGACTTCGCACTGGCCACAACAGACTGAGGTACCACCTATTCAACAAACTGAAGATAGGGTGTACCGACGAATGCCCGTGCGGTACTGGTAAAATGACCACTGAACATCTGCTGCAGAACTGCCCGACATACGAGGATCAGAGAGAGCAGATGTGGCCATTGCCAGTGGAACTGCAAGACAAGCTGTATGGTAGTGGCGAGAGTCTCAGGATGACCGCTGCTTTTTTCGAAAAAATAATGGTTACTGTCTGACTGTGTACGCAGAAGAAGAAGAAGAAGAAGTATCTTTGTTACTGTTTCATATAATGGAAGTCGTATCCGTGATCCCTGTATCATATTATAGGGTGTTGTATCTTTGATCCATGTATCATATTTTAAGATATTGTTTCTAGGGCTTCCTTTCAAACCCAGAAGAATATTTCACAGTTACATGCTTTATCCTGCTTCAATGTCTAGCCGTGTTTCCTAGACTTGGGGGTCTACCTTAGAGGGATTCAAACCTGGAATACAGAATGGTAGCGTTTCCTAGACTTGTGGTCAACTTTAGAGGGATTCAAACTTCGAATTTAAAACGAAAAGTCTATCTTCTGTCCACTTATGTCGTTAGACGTTATGGGGAGGTGTGACCTCCTCTGTTTCATATTTGTTTATAAATTTATTTTTATATATATATATATCTTTTTTTGGCAAACGAATATGCGCTGGTGACTTTTCAGGTCAATCCCAGCATCTGCTAGCCCCTGGAATATACGATCGCCTATTTTTGGGACTGGTGGTGGTGGAAGTGTAAATTAGAGCAAGGTAAACCCGCAGCCTGTCAGGCACCATCTATGCAGCTCTGCTAACCACATAGCCAAAACCTGTTGTTATAGCCACACAGTTCCCTTTTTATGCGACATACTTTCTGTGGGTCGAGAACCCCTGGAATAATTTTAGTAGATTCTAGACTTGAATTGTGCACGAGCAGCGCCGTTAAGACTACTCTTTTCGATTTCCAACAGCTAAGATATTTTTAACGTGCGCGCCACTGCACACGGGTGTCTGATCTAACTAATCAGAAATCAGGGGAAATATTTACCGGATGATTTACGTGAAAAAAGGCCGGTCTCCACCGGGATACGCGATCTCCAGCACCTGAGGCTAACACCTTACCTCGAGACCACTGGGTCCTCCCCACCCCCCCCCCACCCCCAGCCCCACATGAGGTGAGCACCTTACCTCGAGACCACTGGGTCTCCCACCTGAGGCGAACACTTTACATCGAGACCACTGGGTCCCCCCCCCCCCACCTGAGGCGAACACCTTACCTCGAGACCACTGCCCCCCCCCCTCCTGAGGCGAACACCTTACATCGAGACCACTGGGTCCCCCCACCTGAGGCGAACACCTTACTTCTAGACCACTGGGTCCCTTACTAAACAAAAAAAAAACGAAAAGTGTTCGTATAAAAAGAATCCGTACTATGCATTTGAATAAACTGTTACAAAAAGTTCAATGTAATCCCAAACTAGTAACAGTTATTGCGCACCATAGGTTGGACTATGTCTCAGTCTTACTTGCCTTTCACACCATTACAACAGGTACCCCTTTACTGCTGGGTGTGCATGCGTGTGTCGATACCAGGAAGTGAACTCGGGAGATTTTGTAGTGAGAAGCACGTTCACTAACCACTTTGGCACTCACACGCTCAAAACCTTGACGTCCTCACGTCGTATTAAAAAACCGAGCAAAATGTTTCAGCGTTTCCAAGAAGCATCAATGACCTGCCAGTTTGAACGTAAACGGTTGAAAGGCAGCCAAAGCTCCGACGAAAGTGGCATTAAGCAACCTTTAAATGTGAGTAGAAAAATGCTGGCAAATTGGGATCCCCGACTCCTGCCATTTGATGCGGTTTTCATCTTGTAGTCAGCGGCTCTTGTGACAAGTGGCACTCGTGGTATATCAAGACGCGCACACAGACACGGCTCTTCCTGCTATTACCATCATTACTCTAATCTTCTAGTCTTGTTTTCCTTTGGATAAATGACCCGACTCTCATTTTCACTTTATGTCTTCATCACTTCCCGTATCACAGCGACCAATAACAATCGATGTATTAGCTGCCATTATTTACTTGTACTCTTTCTACTACTTTCTTCTCCATTATTTCGTTTTCTAGATTCTCTTTTCATACTCTTGACCTAAAGTACCACACACAATGATCTAGATCATCAGTTCTGTAATCTGTTCTGTTAGTGATGTCAGTCCTAAACTTCTACACACAATGACCTGGAAAATCAGTTCTGTAATCTTGTTCTGTTGGGGATGTCAGACCTAAACTTCTACACACAATGACCTGGAAAATCAGTTCTGTAATCTTGTTCTGTTGGGGATGTCAGACCTAAACTTCTACACACAATGACCTGGAAAATCAGTTCTGTAATCTTGTTCTGTTGGGGATGTCAGACCTAAACTTCTACACACAATGACCTGGAAAATCAGTTCTGTAATCTTGTTCTGTTGGGGATGTCAGACCTAAACTTCTACACACAATGACCTAGAAAAAATCAGTTCTGTAATCTTGTTCTGTTGGTGATGTCAGACCTAAACTTCTACACACAATGACCTAGAAAATCAGTTCTGTAATCTTGTTCTGTTGGTGATGTCAGACCTAAAGTACCACACAAAATTACCTAGAACATCAGTTCTGTAATCTTGTTTTGTTGGTGATGTCAGACCTAAAGTACCACACAAAATGACCTGGAACTTCAGTTCTGTAATCTTGTTCTATTAACGAAGCAGGCCAGCACGGTTAATGGTCGATTGATGTAAGTACATCACTTTGGTTAACTGATTCTCAAGTACGTCCCCATCATTACAATCCTTCGAATATTTCTCAATTCTGTCAAAGTTTTCCTTCCCATCAGTATCTACACTTTTGGCATCATAAGAAACCTCTTGGTTTTTTTGTCAGTATAGTAATCATTATCATTTATCAGATGATTGTATCAAGTTATTTACTGCTCAAACACAACTCTAAGTAGCTGTCCCTTATGGCATGCTCGATGGGCAGCATCACAACACTTGCCCCTTTTATCAGGTCAAATAAGTAATCTAGTATTGTTACTTCAACCTACTTTACCAGAATCGATAAATGTCATGAATTTATTGGTAGGTTTGCTACCATTTTGTTCTCTGGTATGAGATGCCAGTTCAATAATTGATTGAATCCTTTTTGGTATATTGCGGCGTGTTGGCATTGTTTCGTTTTGTCGAAATTAAGACTGAACTTGGCCCTGAGAACGGACAGATTATGTTCTTAATGTCTGAAGTCTTTGTCATTATATTTTAAAGTGGGAACAAAGTGACTAGCTTGGTATTAGGTCGACATTATTAACGGCATTGTGCAATCTGAACTTGTTTGCCAACATCTTGGTTGTTGGTGTATTCAATCCACGCCTCTGTACTGTTTCTTGATAACTGCCGATCAATCTGATTCTAAATCTTCTTCTAACTCTGACGCAATGATCTGATGTATTATTAGGTAGCAGAATTGAAAGACTTCTTGTCAGATGCTACTATCTATGTTGTTGTTGTTGATGTTGTTGTTTCGAATGCCCATAATGAGTAGGTTTACTCTTTTGTGCGCCCTGAAAAGAACGTCAAGTGGCGAGTTGCAGTAGCTTTCCTCACATCCAGAGCCTGCCCATGAACGTGGAACGGGGCCCTCTAGGCGGTTATGCTATGCTTGGCTTCATCTGCGTGTCGCTCACTACTACAGAGATCACGTCAATCCCTCACCCCGTTAGCTACACTGCATTAAAACAGCCAGTTTTCAGTGAGGGCTACTAGGAAGCCGAGGTGAGGGTCTTGGCCAGTATGTTTTGCCTGACCCTGACTAACATGTCTGATCAGTATGTTGTGCCTGACCAGACGTTAGTCTTCCTCCCCGGTACTAGGTATAACCGACAGCAATGTCCAACAGGGGTCTTTCTCAGGCAGCTACCATCTGTACATTTCCTGAGTCTGGTTCAGTTTGTCTGTGTTGTTTGGCCCGAAGAGCAGAGATTCATGCGCCATGTAGATAATATGTTCTCTCTTTGTGTAAATGAGTCCACCCAAATACATATCCTTGTAGGTTTTTTGTTTATTTTTGTTTAATGATTGTTTCTGGGCGTAAAGGCAAAGGTTAGGTTCAAGTAACAAATACTGATCAAAACCCCACCCCGTCAACGCCATGAACCTGAAATCCGGCTGTGTTACAGCAGCCTGGCCAACGGGGGGGGGGGGAGAACAATGTCGGGATGGACATGCTGAGAAGCTCTCCATTGCACCAGCACCAGAACAATCAATGCTCAACCTCTTTATTGGACCATAGCATGTACAAAAGGCACAAGAAATCTGCCGTCACGGTAATTCGTAAGGAGTGACAGTCTCTGAAATGAGGATCTACAACTACACTCATGAAAACTACAACTATACTCTTGAGAACTACAACTATACCGTCAGATTGATAATAACCTCCAACTGACAGTGTTTCTGACTATCTGCATTCGGTTCTCGCTCTCGCTGTCACGCGGGAATCGCTATCTAGTGCCACAGTCAAATAATGTCCATTCCCTGTATTAAATAGTTTATATAATTGTTTTTGCTCTTCATAAATTACCTAAGGAATCCCCACCAATGTATTCATATTGTGGCCGCATTTCCTGAAGCCGAGGCTGTTTACTACAATTTAAAATGATGTTCAGCAGTGGGTAGACAATTTATGGGCTGCTTACCCGTTCATTCGGGAAAGTATGCTTGCTAAAGATGCATTTTTGATGTTATTATTAATGTGTTGGGGGATTAGGGGTGACTTTTGGTTTGGCCTGTCCCACTGATACTGCAGCAAATACCGTAGTAATGTGGCTGTCATGTCACATTGGATGATTTCCATGCGTCGCTGTGGGGCATGTGGGGGTATGTCAGTCTCCTCTACTGGCATTAGAGCATACCCTCGAGAGAAAAGACAGTAATTTGATTAATAGTTCAACGAAATAGACTCGCCTTGAGAGGCAGGGAGGGATGGAGAGAGGGAGTAAGGTGTTTAGCGTGGAGCGGCATCAGAGGTCAAGAAAAATGGTTCTATTTATTTCCCCTGTCGCATAGCAACTGGTTGACATTTGGCATTGCACGTCAAACCGCCTCTAGGTTGATGAGGCTAAATGTCACACGTCTCGTGCGCCTTGGAGATGTGACATGCTGACCTCTCCGTCAGCCCATAAGAGCTGTCAGAAGTTTAAGCCCCCATTGGAGCTGAGGTTATGAAAACAAAAATTTGCTCGGATGTTTCAATGACCGGGAACCTCCTTCAGTGCCAATCTTTATCAATCAAATCACAACCCTTCCAAGTGCTGGTCTCGTGTGCCTCCAATAAACGTGCTAGGGTAACCTGCACGCCAGATTAGCTGAAACTTGAGCTGTGTGCATTATCTTGTGTGAACGTGTTAGCGGTTACTCTGTGAAACATTTTTCATTTGGAAAGTTATTGTAGTCTTTATGTACATGTTTTTCCCTAAACTTTACTGTAGTCCATCCTACCTCAGTTCACATCAACTTTACTGTAGTTCATCCTACCTCAGTTCACATCAACTTTACTGTAGCCCATCCAACCTCAGTTCACATCAACTTTACTGAAGTCATCCTACCTCAGTTCACATCAACTTTACTGTAGTCCATCCTACCTCAGTTCACATCAACTTTACTGTAGCCCATCCTACCTCAGTTCGCGTCAACTTTACTGTAGCCCATCCTACCTCAGTTCACATCAACTTTACTGAAGTCATCCTACCTCAGTTCACATCAACTTTACTGTAGTCCATCCTACCTCAGTTCACATCAACTTTACTGTAGCCCATCCTACCTCAGTTCGCATCAACTTTACTGTAGTCCATCATACCTCAGTTCACATCAACTTTAAAGTCCATCCCACCTCGGTTCACATCAACTTTACTGCAAGTATTGTATACTTACACAATTGTCAAGTTATCTATTCTTTGATCTTCAAAAATAATGTTCTAGGTTAGTTCATTGTTATCATTTGCGAAATATTGTCCATTTGGCCAGTCCTTGATAACGATCTTTTTGTGTCGAAACGTCAGGATCTCTCACGTGAACCAATGCAGTAGTCGAGCCTGTAGCACAGCGGTTGCTAGCGTCGAGTTTTGCTGCAGTCCCTCATAATGATGTCCCATGAGAGACCTAACCTATTACACTGGTCAGTCCCTCATAATGATGTCCCTTGAGAGACCTAATCTATTACACTGGTCAGTCCCTCATAATGATGTCCCCTGAGAGACCTAACCTATTGCACTGGTCAGTCCCTCATAATGATGTCCCCTGAGAGACCTAACCTATTGCACTGGTCAGTCCCTCATAATGTTGTCCCCTGAGAGACCTAACCTATTGCACTGGTCAGTCCCTCATAATAATATACCCTGAGAGACCTAACCTATTGCACTGGTCAGTCCCTCATAATAATATCCCCTGAGAGACCTAACCTATTGCCCTGGTCAGTCCCTCATAATGATGTCCCCTGAGAGACCTAACCTATTGCACTGTTCAGTCATAATGATGTCCCCTGAGAGACCTAACCTATTGCACTGTTCAGTCATAATGATGTCACCTGAGAGACCTAACCTTTTACAATGATCAGTCCCTCATAATGATGTTCCCTGAGAGACCTAGCCTATTGCACTGGTCAGTCCCTCATAATGATGTCGCTTGAGAGACCTAACCCTTAGCACTGGTCAGTCCCTCATAATGATGTCCCCGTGAGAGACCTAGGCATTGCACTTATGTACATAACCCGTATGTCCGTTACTCTAGACATAATTTATATTAATCTAGATGTTCTATCTTGGACCGTTTAGCCGGTACTATAGAGCAATGAATAGCGCAGTTGTTATTGCACTGGCTTGCCAGACGAGCGATCGGATTCGGTCCCCAGTTGGTATGGGATCTCTTCCATTCGCAAACGGATTCCACGGTCGACCCAGCAGTTTAGTTGTGATTTGATGGATAAAGATTGAGAAGAGTAGAGGTGGCTAGCGTGTATTACCTTAGTGTGTCGTTGATCATAACAAATATGGGCCTAGCACTGTGACGTCACGTTGCGGATGGACGTCAGCTTTATTTAATTTATTCTAATATGTATATTGTATATGTGAACGAAGTATGGCTGTGTACTGTGCTGACCGCTCCAACACATATAATAACATATCACAGAAAACTACCAAACCACAAAAATAATGTGACGTAGGTTTTTCTTCCGTTCTCCAATGTTCCTACAGTAGTAAGAAGATATATTCTGAAGATTCATATAAGCTCCTATACTAGATTCTATCTGAGAGTTGCCAGAGCTCGAAATGGGAGCAATAATTCTAACATTTTAAACCTGCCAAGCATGTTGTAATAGACGATTAAAGAGGATTATACTTATGGCCTGCTAGCTCATTCTGTAAAACTTTTTTTTTCTTTTTTTTTTCTGTAAAACTGTCAAGCCAAAATAGAAATGGGCAATCCAACCAACAAAAACACACAATTCAACCATACAAGTATAAAGAAAACCCTGTGTAAAGGGCGCTAATGCCGCCATGCAGAGAAAACCGAAAGAAATCTACGTCGCTGACGTCCCTTCTTTGGTCTAGGAAAACCGTCACATCTTTTACTGGGATGCTCGAACAATATGAGAACAGGGGAAGGAAGCACATGTGGCAGTAATCAGAAACTAGACAATTGATTTCTTTGCCTTGGTTGAAGCAACTTAGAAAGGAGTTGAGAGGATTCAATTAAACACAGGGGAAATGCTGTTGTCCTCAGGGCACACTGAAGAAGGTTCACACCGTAGTGAAGGTATGTCTCTATTACTATCACAAGAAGTATAAAAATTACTTATAGAATGGGAGAGAGTAGGACCAAGAATGCTTTTGGCTATTTTCAAAACGAGACGACAAATATAAATTGTATCCATTGTTATGTACTAATCAACGATAAAGACGACTCAATGAAAGAAGAACTTCACACCAGACATCCGGATATCATGGGCACAATAAGAAGTAAGGACATGACAACTTTGATGGGTGACCCAACGCTAAGGTTTGCAGTGATAATATGGGATTGAAGAGATCACGGCCAGACATTGAATCATACAATTCAATTAAATGGCGATTTACTTATGGACTTATATCATTTTAATCAGCTATACGGGTTTCAGCATCTGTAGACATGAACGATTACATCAGGCAACATGTGTGTCATCAGACCCCAGGACAGAAAACCAGATTGACCACATATGTATGAACAAGAAGTTCAGATCACCATTATACTATGGATGTGTATGTGACAGTTTAGGAAGGGAATCACGCTGGAACTTGTTCTGGAGTGCCCATATGAAGTCATCATCTATAAAGCTAGCTAGCCAGGTAGCTAGCTAGATAGACAGACAGACAGAGATAGACAGACAGCCAAATAGATAGATTAAGACCTCCTTAGGAGAAGTCTCTAACACTAAATTCCTGATAGCTGTGTCTGTTGTAACTATATTTGTCAGTCTAATAACGTGTTCTTTTCTCCCTCACTAGGCTGCTCAATTCGGATAGAGTGAAAATTCTGGACGATGGTCCACGGTTGAGGCTCACTAACATAACTGCGGCCGACAACGGAGTCTACTCGTGTAAAGCTGAGAACACAGCTGGTGCAGTGGACAGTTCGGAGAACTTCTTTCTCAATGTTCGAGGTAATGTATTAAGTCACCCCCTCCCCCCCCCCTCCCCCACCCCCACTCCTCTCTACTGTTCACCTGCTGACTGGCCTAAGCGATCATGCCTCATTGCTTCTTTCTGGCTCTGTTTTCCTTGCCATCATCAAATCTTCTCTTTTATATCTCCGTGAAGGACAGAAACAACTTTCAGCCTGTCCTCAAAATCTGACGATAATGACTCTGTCAAGAACAGGCCGAATAATCTACTGTGATCTTCCAATTGTACAGGGTAAACTAATGGAAGAAATCATTTCTTGCATTATTGTATTCGAGGAAAGCTGTTATATATATATATATATATATACTAGGAGTGTTCAAAAAAGAACTGAGCAGCCGTGTTGCATCACATTTTGCTGAGAGCGAGGCCATACCCAAGGAGAAACCATTCTGAAAATACAACCGGCTTTCGGTGACGATGTCATAAGCATCATTCAAATTAAGGAAGCGCTTCAAATTAAACAAGCGCTTCAAAGATGTCTGCACATTGATGGGGAGCGGATCACGTTACAGCAGGCCATCAACACGCTGAAATGATGAAGTCGTTGACCTAGTACAGACCTTGGTCTTACACAATCATCATGTCACCACCCGACAACTTGCGGATGAGGTGGACATTAGCGTTGGTTCGGTACACTCCATTTTGAGCAAAGATTTGTCTATTAGGAGAAAGTCCACGAAATTCGTGCTGAAGCTGGCTAACGATGGAGCAGAACTGATTCCGTCTGGTATTCTCACAGGACATGCTTAGCTGCGTGAACGGCGACCCTGACTTCTTGAACACTGAGATCACTGGTGATAAGTCGTGGGTTTATGTGTGGAACCCTGAACACTGTGAGATCACTGGTGATGGGTCGTGGGTTTATGGGTGGAACCTTGAACACTATAAGATCACTGGTGATGGGTCGTGGGTGTATGGGTGGAATCCTGAACACTGTGAGATCACTGGTGATGGGTCGTGGGTTTGTGGGAACGATCAGAAAACCAAGCCGCAGTCATCCCAGTGGAGACATTCATCATTCCCAGGGCCGAAAAAAGCGAGGCAGAATTATGACCTTAATACCACAATGTATGGAAGTAGATTGTCCTTTGCAGAACATCGCTTCTTACAACCGCCAAGCTATTTTGCTGTTGAACCTTTCTTAGTAGGTGGGTTAGCACAGTAGGTTGCCATTACATTCCATTCGCGGAGGAGCGATAGTACCGAGAAACAAAAGTATTTGAACCGGGTGCGCTGGGATTGTTAAACAAACATTTCACACCTAGGCCACACTGCCTTACCAATACGACAATACAAAATACTAATTATGATTCAGGCATTCTGGCAAAATAATTAAAGTTGCCTTTGGGTGCCCGCTTGCAAGTCAATACTAAAGAGATGGAGCATTTGCTTCTCACAGTAAAAATGATCTAGTTGACTATGTTAAATATTGGTACCTGACTTACTGTTAGGGAAGGACAAACTGCAAGAAAGGCAACTCTCTACACCACCTCATGAACAGCTGAGAAATAGTACAATCAAGTCTCTCATACTCGATTTACGACAGCAGTGTATGCTATGTGACTAGCAGTATGTATACTTCACATCTAGGTCAGAAACACATAAACGTCATCACGCTAGGGAATTGAGTTTGAACGCAAATGGAAATGTAGATATGGGCGCAGATGGACATGTAGATATGGGCGCAGATGGACATGTAGATATGGGCGCAGATGGCCATGTAGATATGGGCGCAGATGGACATGTAGATATGGGGGCAGATGGACATGTAGATATGGGCGCAGATGGGCATGTTGATATGGGCGCAGATGGACATGTAGATATGGGCGTAGATGGAAAGGTAGATATGGGCGCAGATATGCTGACATACCGACAATACCCAATACTGAAACATCCAAAAACTTAAATGGACAGAAAATAGACAATACCAACAGCATATTCAATCTAAATATCCTAAATCTGCTGTTGGTTTCAAAACCTTACATTCATCAAGACAAAAGTAAGAAATATCCCAACGTGGTAAATGAGATGTTTTGAGAAAAGAAGCCAAAGTCACTAGAGGAAACAGATAGAGCATAACATTGAGAAAAGAAGCCAAAGTCACTAGAGGAAACAGATAGATCATAACATTGAGAAAAGAAGCCAAAGTCACTAGAGGAAACAGACAGAGCATAACATTGAGAAAAGAAGCCAAAGTCATTAGAGGAAACAGATAGATCATAACATTGAGAAAAGAAGCCAAAGTCACTAGAGGAAACAGATAGATCATAACATTGAGAAAAGAAGCCAAAGTCACTAGAGGAAACAGATAGATCATAACATTGAGAAAAGAAGCCAAAGTCACTAGAGGAAACAGATAGAACATAACATTGAAAAAAGAAGCCAAAGTCATTAGAAGCGAGATAAAGAATAACATTTAGAATAAATCCTAAAGAACGCGGAAATAATGTCATGCATAGCTAGCTAGAGATTAAAATGATTTGGACATTCAACAAGGATGTATGTAAACCTACATGTCCACAGGGACTGTAATACTAGACAGCAAGGAGTCAGAATAGCTGGAAGACCGAGAACAAAAGGATTGAGGCTGCTAAAGTAACACAAAAGAAACATAAATTTAATATGACATTCCCGTATATTGCACAAGAAATGATGTTACATCTCCATACGATGTCTAGCGGCATTAATGAACCAATCAGAAGCGGTGAGGATGTAAGTGTATCGCGTTTCTTATTCCAGCAACAAATCAGTTTCTGTATCGTCAAAACTCCAAATTTTGATAAAGATTTCTTATCCTTCCACAAAGACCAGCAAACATGAAGTAGCTCAAGACCAGCAACAAATACATTCTGAAGGCAATGGGGAAAACATAATCCTTTATGTGTCACTGAGTGCGACTGTCTGGAGAGAAAAAACAAAGTTCTTAAGATGAAATCTATTCATTCGCCAACTGAGAGCTGGAAGACTGCACTTTGCTTGGACCGAAGTGAAACATGCATGATAATCCGGCAATGATGCGTGGCAAGTTTTGAATGACGCCACTGACCTTACATCAGTGACCTACATTCTAGCTGTCGTGTTCTGCGAATCTGGACATTCCATCACGTGATTAGTCACAGCCAGTTGAAGAGAAGGTCTAGGGAAAGCTGTTTGAAGAGTGAAGGGAAACCAAGGACTAACATTTCCGCTAGATTACATCTCCGCAGTGAAGTCAGCGAAGTGTGAGCATTGGTGCAGCACTCACAATAATTGAGAAGGCTACTGCTATCTTGAACATCTGAGCAGTAGAGCAGTAAGAGCGCTTGTCCCTCGTAACAAAGGGATAGATTCGATCTCCAATCTTGATTCACTTCATCTTACCCAGATGTAAATAGGTACCTCATGTACAATTAAGAATGACGTTGTAGTACAGAAGGTAGTTGGGATCCCACTTCACCAAGATATGAAATAAAATAAATTTAGTCATAACAAATGAGATCCCTGTAGATATACGTGAAAATGATTTGATCCGTGTAGACATATGTGAAAATGATTTGATCTCTGTAGATATACGTGAAAATGATTTGATCCCTGTAGATATACGTGAAAATGATTTGATCCCTGTAGAAATACGTGAAAAGAGTTTGATCCATGTAGACATACGTGAAAATGATTTGATCCCTGTAGATATACGTGAAAATGATTTGATCCCTGCAGAAATACGTGAAAAGAGTTTGATCCATGTAGACATACGTGAAAAGAGTTTGATCCATGTAGACATACGTGAAAAGAGTTTGATCCATGTAGACATACGTGAAAAGAGTTTGATCCATGTAGACATACGTGAAAAGAGTTTGATCCCTGTAGACATACGTGAAAAGAGTTTGATCCATGTAGACATACGTGAAAAGAGTTTGATCCATGTAGACATACGTGAAAAGAGTTTGATCCCTGTAGACATACGTGAAAAGAGTTTGATCCATGTAGACATACGTGAAAAGAGTTTGATCCATGTAGACATACGTGAAAAGAGTTTGATCCATGTAGACATACGTGACAAAAATGTTATCGCTGTAGACATACATGAAAATAATGTGATACGTATTGTGTTAGGATAAAAAAAACTCGATCACTAGAGGCCTGAGTTACAAAATCTTGATCTTTAATGGCGTGAACCATACAAACTTTAGGGATCAAGATGCGAGCAGCACATGAGCTGCAGTGGTCAGCGACTCATAGCTGACTGCTAGCCTCAGGGCCAGCAAACTAGAGCTGCCAAGACCCTTCAACACCTCCACGCGGTGATCCTGGATAACTGGCTGCAGCAGGGCAGACTGGCTAAGGAGAAGGGATCAAAGAGGGAATGCTATCCCGGTACTCACAAAATGCTTGCTGAAGTCGAATGTGTTGGACCGAAAGGGGCAAATATCGCAGTGAAGCTGTAAACTAAGTTCTCTAGACTACATTCTGCTACTTAAGCCCTTTCAGGGCTTGGTAGCAGGAGATTGAGAACGAACGAAGCCAAGCTATACAAACGTTATTCCTGATGGCATGAGTCATACAAACTTTATTCCTAATGGCGAGTCACAAAAATGTGATCCCATAAAACATGTGCCACACAAACGTTGTCCCTAATGACCATGTCCGATATGGGTCTAACTTGACCTTTTGCTTCGATCTAACTTGACCTTTTGCTTCGATCTAACTTGACCTTTTGCTTCGATCTAACTTGACCTTTTGCTTCGATCTAACTTGACCTTGTGCTTCGATCTAACTTGACCTTTTGCTTCGATCTAACTTGACCTTTTGCTTCGATCTAACTTGACCTTTTGCTTCGATCCAAAACTGTAAATTCCAGCACATCAGTTACCTCCCTGTCTTGAAAGTTTACCTATACTGCACCTCTGCAGTGGTAATTTTATGTTGCAGTTTGTTGTCGATGATGAGTTTGTTAACCCCCATGCGCATTTCTTCTAAGCAGATTGTTAAAACCTATTTGCTAGGAGAAGAAACGATTCCCTGCTCTTCAGTGTTTCAGGTCTAAGGACCATTCCTGTACCAAGATCACATACAGGCTTTGGCTCAAGCCGTTCTAAAGTAGGCAGCAACAGTGGGGCCCTTATGCTGCTTGTAGAGCAAGAACGAAAAAGATCATTACCCTATAAACGTTTAGATAGCTCCTTAATAAAAAACGATTATACAGACACGCCAGTTTCTTTAATGGTAATCCCAAGAGGGACAGGGCATGCAATAAATAGCTCAAATGAAATTATTGTACACTTATTAAGCTTGAAGAGCAGATGAATGAAAAGTAGATCAATGAAGTAGATCAATGAAGAGTAGATCAATGAAGAGTAGATCAATGAAGAGTAGATCAATGAAGAGTAGATCAATGAAGAGTAGATCAATGAAGAGTAGATCAATGAAGAGTAGATCAATGAAAAGTAGATCAATGAAGAGTAGATCAATGAAGAGTAGATCAATGAAGAGTAGATCAATGAAGAGTAGATCAATGAAGAGTAGATCAATGAAGAGTAGATCAATGAAGTAGATCAATGAAGAGTAGATCAATGAAGAGTAGATCAATGATAGCAACATATATGTGAGCTAGGAAGATAATGTTGCACATTTCATGAACAGTTAAGTCACTTGATAAGGAATTATTACGGTAGACAATAGCTGACTATTAGCTATATCAAGATCAAAATTAGTTTGTAAAAAGGACTAGAAACATGTGTAGACTATTTTATAGATACGAATCTCCATACAGACAGTTTGCAGCATGAAGAAATCTAATCTTCAGATGATGTCTGGCCGTGGAGCAAATGTGTCTGTCTCTATAGCTGCTTGATGCTCTATAGAAAATACCGAGGAAAGAAATCCCATCTGGATCATGAGTCTCTAGTGGCATCCTTCTGTTACTGGGTGGGTCTGTCAAAACTACAGACAATAGAAAGGTTCATAACAAGAAAGCGGAGACAAGTCGGAATGATCTTTGATGTCGTGATTTCATGGATGGAATACATTGAATGTTGGAACGCTTACATAACAAGCGGTACTTGCGACTTGGGGTATGATGATAGTGATGTATGCATCTAACTGAAGAGTGATATCAACCAGCACAAAACACAGATTAGCACTGCTTTGGAGATAAACACCTCGTAAACATAATGGTGGCCTAGTGGTTAAGTGGCACGGCTCACAAACCGAAGGTGCTGGGTTCTATCCCCATCACAGCACCGGCCGTTACCCCGGGAAAGCAAACCCTTAGAAAATGCAAGAGGAAGCAGACCCTTACATAAAATGCATGCTGAAGTCGGATGCACTGGGCCGACAGGCGCAAAATAAAAACTACAGTGCAACGCACACCGCCTTGGGTATAAGAGAAATAAGGCGAACGCAAAAAAAATAAAAAAATAAGGGTGGACAATCTTGAACATATCTTTTTACTTTATTCTGTAAACTTCTGCAAATATCGCCTGTAAGTAATCTTTCAGCACAAGTGTCCCGTCACTGTTATGGACATACGAAATAAAATTCAGTAATTTCTGTCACTAAAGACATGAAGACTGAGAGCGCACGGCAGTGTTATTATTGCGGAAGTGTGTTTGTTGTAGTTCAAATCTGCTCGAGAGTTTGCCTGCACTATTTCTGGTAGCTTCATTCCATTTCCCAGTATTTAATGAAGATGCCTTCGGGATTTGAAAAATGCATAAGGTTTAATTTATTGAACTAAGTGATGTGTTGACCGAACAGATCTTCAGCGATATGCATGATTAACTCTGAAAGCTATCTGATGCTCCTTCGCGAACTTGTCTCCCCTTGTCAGGTCACGTGGCTAGGACTGTACATGGTGGCAACATTTGTCAATATTATCTAGGACTGCAGTAAAACGGCTACAAAAACACAACATGTTAACATTGAGTTTTCCACAGAATCATGAACAGACGTTTTGGTCAGTGAAGACTTTATCGAAAACACACACACATATACACAAACACACTCACATACTCGCCCCCCCCCCCCCCACACACACACACACACACACACCCACATACATCCACACACAACAACAATACCAGCACAAGAAACCAGATAAAAAAAGTAACTGAAAGTGTATTAAAGCCATGTGAACTATTCTACTCAAAATATGGTTTGGTTCACTTACAAAATCTTACCCTATAAAAAATCCACAAATGAGAAGTTCCCTGTTCACTCTATGGTTCCTACCACCATGGTGTAATTTGGGATGTTTGTTTTAGATCTCTAACCACTGCATGGCTTATGATTTGATCTGCTCTTGCAAGCTCTTTTGTTTTTGATATGAAGTGATTTTTCTTTAATCTCCCTCTGTCCGTGTGATTTATCATGTCACATATTGGGTGATCTGGCATTTGTTTGAACTTCTCCCCCTGCTGGAGTATTTTTTTTATCTTTGCGCGTCTCCATACTTTCGATTCGTGTGATGTTCACCATTGCATTTATTGGTGCTGCTCTCGTAGCTCCAGTAATGATACGTATACCTTGGTTTTAGCTTGTATTTATTTTCTGAAAGTTATTCTTTGTTGCTGTGGACCATGCTGCTATCCTGTTTTCTAGCACTGGTCTCACATAACCTGTGAAGAGTTTCTTTAGCGTGCGTGTGATAGCTCCTCATGTTGAGCCTGATATCTTTCTCATTATGGCCATTCTGTTCTTAGCTTTGTTGGTGGCTTTTTGTATCTGGTTTTTTCATGTAAATCTTGGGTCCATTGTTATTCCAGATAAGTTGGACATGTCAAATGGGAGAGTCTGACCATTTACTTCTAGGATCACTTCTTGGGGCTTGGGAGATAGGTAGAATATTGTATACGTTCTTTTGGTTTGATTTATAGCGGCTTGCCATCTTTCTGTCAATGTTTCTATTTTATTTTGGGTCTCCTGCATTTGGTTTCTAGCTACAGATGTAGACTCTTTAGATGTCTATAGTGCCAGGTCATCCAAATATAGTGCACTGTGTACTCTTTTAGGGATTTATGTGATTATATCATTGATGTAAATGAGGAACAGCATGGGTCAGAGTATTCCACCTTGTGGAACTCTTTGTTCCATTTTCATCTTTTTACTAAGGTGTCCTTGGCGTTGCACTCGTGCTGTCCTATTGTCTAGGCTCAAGTTGTTAATGACGATCTTCCAGCAGGATCATGTCACCAGGCTGTACTGGCCAGCATACTCACCTGATCTCAACATGTCACCAGGCTGGACTTGCCATCTTCTTGCCCCTATCGCAGCCCCAATGAGAATCTCTGGGTCGTCTTGAGGCGATCAGCAAGAGCTGATCTACCAGGTCATGACCTGAACTAATTGTTTCAAAGTCATCTTCCATAAGGTGTTGCTGTATAACTAGAATCAATGCCCGTGGAGATCACACATGTTACTGACCATTAACCAGCAATTTTTCATGAAACTGTCACACTCTCGTGTCCAAATGATGGTGCAATAATTTGGTTAAATTACTCGTACAACTGACTTCCAATTTCTGGATTCTTTGTAGAGTGAGACTTTCTAAGTGACCCTTAACTTATTTTAAGTAATATACTACAGAAGTTACGTTAGCATAAAAACAACAAATAAATGCAGAAAATTCTTAGATAAACGCGAATAAAAGTCAGTGATTCAGTATAACTGTTGGCCAATGTAGACTGAAACATATGAAAAGTTTAAATGAATTTGTCTAAATTAAGTCGTAGTCTATGTGTCTCTCAGTACATTACGCTTTTTTTCCGTTGCCTGCTTCTTTCTTCTCCACTTATTTCCCCGTGTCTACAAGAGACTGCTATGATAAAACGTGACCTCTACACTTGATCTTGAAAGATGTCAGAATTGTTATTCGTAATACAAAAACACAATGAAATTGTACCACTTGGCCATACATCTTGTTATTAGATGGCTAGCAGGTCACAAATGAAAAAAAAATTACAAAGGTGTTTCTTTCAATGAGGATTAATAAACATCAATCAAATAAGTGAAACATGAAGAATGAAGTGAGTAATCGTCTGTTACGTTTGTTTGTCCTTTATGCATAGAGAAGAAAAGTGAACAATGAACATACACTTGGAAGACAGAATTCATATCTAGGAAATTATTTATGAATATAAGAAAAGAAAACTTATAAGTAAGTCTTCGGGATGTTTGAGGTTAAAAGATAATAAATTAATAAAATCAGTCAATTAAAATATGGTTTCCATATAAAAAAAAAAGCATGATCGAAGTAAAAGTAGTGGATGACATCACCGATGGATAGACAAAGAAGCGACTGCTAGAATGCACCATCAAACTAAGTGGCAGTGAACGTTAGAGACCCACTACGGGTCGGCCTTCAATATTGAGATGACAATGAATTCATTCTTCTTCTTTGTTGTCACTCATCTTCAGGTCAAGGTTCCAGTTTCTCTTACAAAGGACACCGTCATTTTATCTCCACACAACAGTTGTCTCTCGTGTTTCACTGTGCCAGTGTTGTTCTCTCCCCTCCGCTGTGAGAGTGCAGCTTTGTAGAATATGATCCAAAGACGTGGTATGCTCCCCACATAGACAGCAGTCATCTGTAACAATCCTCACTTTGTGGTAAAGATGACCCTTGAGTCTATTATGTCCAATTTTCAGTCAGAAGAGGATGATTGGCTCTTCTGTAAATTAATGGATGTAGCTTTTTTTCGGAAGTGGGTGTGTTCATCAGTCCATTTTCCACGGAAGTTGGCTTCAATGTAGATCTCTGTCTGATCATTTGTAATATTCAGTTCTGTTTATGGGGAAGCTGATTTACATTTGTCTAGTCTGTCTGCAGCTTCATTGTTTTCGATATCGCAGTGGGAAGTAATTCGCTGAATGGCCAACCGGAAGTGTCATGCTCACAGCTGTTCTGATTTGATTTTTGAAATTCAATCCAAAACTCTTCTCTGCGAACTTCCGTCCGCTGACTTGGCACCTACTTAACTCATAGCCGGCAACAGATTCACATTGAAGAAAAGGTTCAAGGTCATCGTTTTGAAACAAACGAACGAAATTCTGTGTAAATACACAGCAATAAATGCTCAGGCCACAGACAACAGCCAGCAACTTATAGTTGGTTGCTTACTTCAAGGTCAGCTAAGCATCACTGAGCAAGACCTAATTACGCTTTCAAGTGGCGGTCCTGAAACGAACTGCACCCATGCTATCTGACTAGGAGAATAGTGATCGAAGAGGGGAGGCAAACCTGGTTCCAAAAATTTCGTGCTGAAATTGGATTTGCTGGATGGAAAGGCGTAAATATCGTATAAGTATGCATAGAGAAGAAATGTGAACAATGAACACACACTTGGAGGACAGAATTCATATCTAGGAAATTATTTATGAATATAAGAAAAGAAAACTTATAAGTAAGTCTTCGGGATGTTTGAGGTTAAAAGATAATTAATAAATAAAATCAGTCAATTACAATATTGTTTCCGTATAAAAAAAAGCATGATCGAAGTAAAAGTAGTGGATGACATCACTGATGGATAGACAAAGAAGCGACTGCTGGATTGCACCATCAAACCAGGTGGCAGTGAACGTTTCATAGACTTTAACCAAACAAGGCAAAGGCAGCCGTCCATCGTAGACGATGATGGCATAATTTATATTGCTAGCGTAATTTTTAGTATGGATTAACTGCGCTCCTTTTATACTCAATCTCTCGTCTTGGGCCACCATACCCCAGTGGCAAGTGAAGGACAAAACGACTAGGGGGCGACTAGGAGATGCAGAGGACTCCGCATCAGGCACCTGTGAAAAAGACGGCGGAGTCCGGAGTCGAATCACTTCGCCACGGAATCCCCTAGACTTTGACCACAATCGTTATAAATAACTATTGGACGATCTCACGGCATGCGAACGTGCCAGTTGTACTTTAGAACAGCACAGACAGGACAACAATAACAGATATATACATGATTTCTAAGCAAAACAAACAAAAAAAGAAAACGAATTACATTATTTTAAAAATGTAAAACATGAATATATAGTAATAATAATAATAGTAATAATAATAATAGTAATAGTAATAATAATAATAATAAGGACAGTGGAAAGACAATTAATTAAGAAACAAGTTAATGAAGAAAACAGAAGATAAAGAGACAAAAAAATACATTAATGGAAAAATAATAGAAATGACAAAGAAACAGATCAATGAGGGATGCGAGAGAGCAGAGAGAGAGAGAGAGAAAGAGAGGGAAAGAGAGAAAGAGATAAAATGATAGAGAGAGGGAGAGAACATATGTCTGAGCAAGAACAAAAAAAATAACAAATGAAATAGACGCATCCAGGAAACAAATGAACAAAAAACATAGGGACACAGATGAAAAAGGCCAATTACTTTTTAAACAACGTTTCTGTAAAAAAAAATGCAACAAACACAAAACATTAATAGCAACGAAAACAACATTGTATAAATCCAGTGAATGAACTGTAACCTTGCAAAATAAATACAATATAGAGCCGATGAATTAAAGAAAGCTGAGACAAGAAAATCAAATCCCTGAACGGGAGACATCAATTATCTGGAGTCCGGTGTAGGGCTATAGACAGGAAGCACATCCTGGTCAGACACAGAGAGGGCGTTAAGATAGGTCAACCCTGGAACTAATTGCGATCTCTGGGCACAGGTCTCTCCGACAGCCCAAGGCCAGGAATTCACATTTGTTTGTGAGAGTTCGCTTGAACATTCCCTAGCATCTGTGTTCTTCCCTTTATTATTATTATTATTATTATTGTACTGCTACTTTTGTTATTGGTATAATTATGATTATTATTATTTAAAAATAGCAACATTGTCCTAATAATTGAAACAGTCGGGATTTTAATATATTGCTTGATTTTTAATTATAATACACTGTTATGTTCATAATTCTATTTTCTCTCAAATTCGCAATACACGTTTGTTTGTGTCGTAGAAGTGGATTTGTGTCGAATAGTCATTTTTATTATTTTTCCAATAATCTGACATGTTAAAACATCAGTGTGCCAATTAAAACTGATAAAACTTTTCACACAAATACAACCTATGAAGTGTTGCTCCCGCAGTTCGCAATACTTTCATGAAATGTAAAACATTTTTAGGACAATGTGAGGAACAATGATTTTTGTCAAATGAACATTAAACAATGATTTTGTGAAATGAACATTAAACAATGATTTTGTGAAATGAAGATTAAACAATGATTTTGTGAAATGAACATTAAACAATGATTTTGTTAAATGAACATTAAACAATGATTTTGTCAAATGAACATTAAACAATGATTTTGTCAAATGAACATTAAACAATGATTTTGTAAAATGAACATTAAACAATGATTTTGTCAAATGAACATTAAACAGTGATTTTGTCAAATGAACATTAAACAATGATTTTGTGAAATGAACATTAAACAATGATTTTGTGAAATGAACATTAAACAATGATTTTGTGAAATGAACATTAAACAATGATTTTGTCAAATGAACATTAAACAATGATTTTGTCAAATGAACATTAAACAATTATGTTAAGTCTGTCGCTGATTGTTTTACGTGCGTTGGTTATCAAAGTAGTGAAATGAACAAAGATAGAAATGATTGAATGGGATTGAAGGAACTAGATCATGTCATGATCATTAGGAAAATTCAATCACATACATAATAAAAGTAATCCCATAGCAAACACTGCGCTCGAGGATGAAGTGTTAGAGAATTCAATTACAGGGTCTCCAATTTTGTCAAGTAACATGACTAGTTCCCTTCCTCGCCGTCCTACAATTCCTTTATTGCAAGTCAGATGGACATGTATAAGTGATTGTACATTATCGAATGTCGTCGATTCCTCCACTAGTGCCATGCATATTGGGACATGTCGCTACTGGGTACTGAACCCCTTATATTTGCTATGACAAGCAATAGAGCTATACAATATGGAATAGTCAATATACACATGCTGTACCGTACAATAGATTAATATGTTCTATTTCCCAGCTGAGGGCGTTCCACGTCTTCAATCCGAACAGTTCACCCCGTTCAAGCTCGCGCTCAAGCATCATGACGCCAGGCTGGACTGCCCCTTCGAGGGAGCTATCGGAATAGTGTGGTTCCACAACTATGAGAAACTCTCAAACATCACAGGGTGAGTACATCAGACCTGTCAGAGTGTCTCTCAATATCAACACATGCAATGCAAGTTTATGGTGGCGACAACACCTTCCACAACTTCGCTATGTCTTTGAACATTCAATTTACTCTCTGCTTTCTGGACCATTTTAGCATGTCTGTCCAAATCTTCGATTTCTGTTTTCATTACTAATGCGATTCTCGATCATTTTCTTTGTGATAAGTTTGTTTTAACTCTTCTCCCTGTAATGTTGGCGTCCACTGATTTGTGTCTGTGTTAATTCTGATTTGCCTTGCATTTGTCTCCAGTTATATTTCTGTTGTATCTTCTCATTTACTTTCTCAGCGTCATATGTTATGTATTGATGTGTTTTCAGAACCTACATTAATTTAGCGATGTTACTAATTTGTTATGTTTAAAACTGACATGTATATATGGCAGTGTACCTAGATATAGATGACAGTGTACCTGGATATAGATGGCAGTGTACCCGGATATAGATGACAGTGTACCCGGATATAGATGACAGTGTACCCGGATATAGATGGCAGTGTACCCGGATGTAGATCGCAGTGTACCCCGATATAGATGACAGTGTGCCCGGATATAGATGACAGTGTACCCGGATATAGATGACGGTGTACCCGGATATAGATGACAGTGTACCCGGATATACATGACAGTGTACCCGGATATACATGACAGTGTACCCGGATATAGATGACAGTGTACCCGGATATATATGACAGTGTACAAGGATATAGATGACAGTGTACCCGGATCACGTTCTTCCAGCAGAATTGCTTGTGCAGAAACACCTACTGGGCTGGGCTTTCATTTAATTGCTAGATATGGCTTTATGAAATTTCTTAAATCGTCAAAAACTGGAAACTAGAATTAAAATCTGTGCGACGCTGTGTTTATTCATTTCTGCTACACACCATTTGTAATATAGGTTACACGGTATGTAAATGTTTGAATTTCTATCTATTACGCAAGCTTGATGGACAATGGCCTGAGATATTTAGATATTGTTTCACCTTTTATTTCACCAATCGCTTCTCTTTAACTCAAGACATATCTTGCGGCATTCGTTTTCTGTTGGTTGACTTGCTAGGTCAGTTATAGCAGTCTTAGTACTGCTTCCGCTAGAGGCCTTTACTTCAGCTCCTTACCACCTCCTGTACCGTCGCGTATGGTTGGACGTCAATTTAAACCACTGCATTGGGGACGGCGTGGCCTAGTGGTTAAGTGACACGGCTCACAACTAGAAGGTGCTGGGTTCGATCCCCATCACAGCACCGGCCGTTACCCCGGGGAAGCAAACCCTTAGAAAATGCAGGAGGAAGCAGACCCTTACATAAAATTCATGCTGAAGTCGGATGCACTGGACCGACAGGCACAAAATAAATACGCAGTGTAACCCACACCGCCTTGGGGATTAGGGAAATAAGGCGAACGCAAAAAAAAAAGAACCAAAAAAAACCCCACAGCATTAATGGCAAAACACCGGATCGATAACATCGCTACAGCTGTTAAACACTATATTTATACCGACTTTGTGATGCCAATGTCAAATGTGATCCTTAACTAGGGTACAGGAGAGAAAAATTGCAACGTGTGAAATGAAATGTCTAAGAAAAGCTCTTAATGTCACCAAGCGAGATCAAATGAGTTATGATGACATGATTTCATCAAGCGAGATCAAATGAGTTATGATGGCACGATGTCACCAAGCGAGATCAAATGAGTTATGATGTCACAAAGTGAGATCAAATGAGTTATGATGGCATGATGTCACCAAGCGAGATCAAATGAGTTATGATGGCATGATGTCATCAAGCGAGATCAAATGAGTTATGATGGCATGATATCATCAAGCGAGATCAAATGAGTTATGATGGCATGATATCATCAAGCGAGATCAAATGAGTTATGATGGCATGATATCATCAAGCGAGATCAAATGAGTTATGATGGCATCAGAAATAAGGCACAACTATTCCTTGTACTGAATACATTATTAGACATAAAATACAATGGCTCGGACATCTCATGAAAAATCAGCTTCATTATCTACTATTGCACGCTTACAATGCAAAAACATCTTCAAGTCGCAACAAAGAACCCCTGGTAGATGGATAGATGACGTAAGAGAAATCTGCCAACAACACAGGCTTCCAACAAACGACACAACACACTTGGACCATGAAAGGAGACTTAAGCTCCAGATGTCGCTTAACAGCACATGGCGGGCGTAAGAATGAAAAAGTATCGTGTCTGTTTTAGAAATATTGAGTTGGGATTCATTTTCTTCATTTGTCTTGTTCATTTATATTTTTAGCTGCAAAAGTTATTGTTTGATGTGCACATAGCACACACACTTGACTACGTGCTGGTGTTCTCTTGCCTCATTAGTCCATTCTTCTGGATTGTGTTAGATACATATTTAACTAGTCTTGGGTAGATTCACTGTTCAGATAAATGTAGTCTGCCTCTATTGCACGTTCTTGTCTCAAACATTTGGTTGTTTTCGTTGCTCATGTCATGAGCTGCTCTAACAGAAACCAGGGATTCCGTGGCGAAGTGGTTGAGCCGTCTGCCTCGTGATCAGGTGGTGTGGGTTCGACTCCAAATTCCGCCGTCTTTTTCATGGGTTATTGATGCGGAGTCCCCTGCATCTCGTAGTCGCCCCTTTATAGTCGTCTTGTCACTTGCCACTGGGGTCGGGCGGCACGAGACGAGAGAGTGAGGATAAAAAGTAGCGCAGTTATTCCTTACTAAAAATAGCGCTAGCAAAATAAATTATGCCATCATCGTCTAGGATGGACGGCGGCCTTTGCCTTTTGCTTTGCTAACAGAAACCATCCGTTTCCAGTAATGCTATTTTACGTCAAACTGATACTGTGGTGAGGTCAAAAAGGGGAGCAAAGACCAGTTGTTCTGTAAACTGCCAGACATGTCATGAAACGGGAGCAAAATGATTTGGGTAGGGCGCTTGCTACCCCATCTTGTAGAAACTGTAAGCTTCATAAACTTCCACAATTATGAACAAGTCAACTAAAAAGACAGTAGGTCAACTTATTAACATTATTTAACCTGAAAGAAAAGAAACAATAAACAGAGTAGCGACAAAAATCAATAAAAGACCAAAATATTTATAAGCTCTTGGAAAACATAAATACCAAAATTAGCCCACAAAAAGAGAGAAACGATAGGTACTCTTGAATTGATCAAGACACATCCATGTGTCCATTTGACTTTCTCCCCATTACTTTGTGAGATGTAACTTTCCTATTTTCTAATTATGTGAGGTGTAGCTTATGTGATGTGTAACTTTCCTTTTTTTCCATTTTTGTGAGGGGTAACTTTTTCTTTTCCATTTTTGTGAGGGGTAACTTTTTCTTTTCCATTTTTGCAAAGGTGCAACTAGCCTCTTTTAAACATTTTGTGTGGGTCAGCTTTCCTCTTTTTCTTTTTTGTGATGATAATCGGTATAAAGTTGCACTAGGTGTTTGAACGATCTGTGGGATGAGAACCAACAACAACCGGTTCAGAGAAGTTAATAGGACTATATAAGGCATACATTGAGAAAAGCGCGCTTCAACATAGCCAGACAAGATCTAGCATGGGAATCTCAAAGGATAGAAAATAGAGGTAGACCTAAAATTATTCGGAGAAAAGAATGTGAGATGGAAATACGATTAAATGGCTACACCTAGAAACAAGAGCAATTCAAGACCGTGTATGCTTGTGAGATTAAGTCATTGACCTATCCACCGAGAGGAGTGATATGTTTTGATTGATTGATTGATTCATTCATTGATTGATTCATTCATTAATTGATTTTTCTCACATTTGTTTCGATGTTTCACTTCAATGTGGATTATATGTATGTGTGTGTTTGGTGCTAGAGGTGTTCTCTTGCTTGTTTTTGTTTTTGTGCATAGAATTCCATCAGTGTTCTTCAATGAGAATACAGATTGTTACAACTAAATGTGGTAACAGAGAATGACAGTCTCTGAACGGAAGAGCATCTTCATTGTCTAACTGCATGAACTTCATTTTGAAACCAATAAAAGTTGACACCAGGACCCAAACATAAGTGACCTAATTCTGAGACAATTCCAAGTTATTTCTGGTTCTTTACTTAACTTGACTTTATTGTTCCACTGATGCCATGAAGCGTGGTTGGGGGAGCTGTAGGTCTGGTACTTTGGTCAGATGTGATGTGAAGCGTGGTGATTAGCTTTAGGTCTTGTACTTGGGCCAGATGTGCTGTGAAGCGAAGTGGTTAGCTGTAGGTCTTGTACTTGGGCCAGATGTGTTGCTGTAGTTATTGTGAGCCCATGCTACTGTAGGATATCGTTGATGCTGACTTGTCATTTGCTTTGTGGTCTCTCCATTGCTCTGAACCGCAATCTCCTGTTGTATGATGTTAATGACAGCCAATCTGGTTGTGTTTTCATGAGATTGCCAAACCACTGAACTTGCTGTCTATGCGTGTATTCTTGAGAGAATGGTGTTACCACAAATTGTCTGATGTTGTCATTTTTCATCCTGTGTCTTTTGGTGACGTTTACGACTTTTCTCAGGAATGTCATTTGACAGGTTAGTAATATTTTCCTGTGCCTTGGATAGTCCATGTTAGGCACTGTAAACACAGAGCTGGTAACAAAAATAGTATTTATCAGTCGCCGTTTTGTTTTTATACTGATGTTTGAGTAGTGGTGATAGTTGGTAAGTCACTGCACTTGCTTTTTGACATCTAGTATCGATTGATGTGTCCAATCGTCCGGCCTCAGTGAAAACGCTTCCCAGGCATTTGAACCCTTTTACCTGTTTGAGCCTGTTGTTGTTGACATGTATGTTTAGAGGGTATGGCGAACTGCTGGTTTTCATAGTTTGTCTTTGATGTAATCTTCATGTTGTCTCGAAGAAGTTGTATGAATTATGTGTGGTTAATTTCGTAAGTCTATGTCATCTTCCTACGTTAAACGTTGGTCGTCTGGTACAGCGGCTGAATTATGAATGGTCTGTCGACAGATAAAACACACATGCATGTATGTTTATGTGTTTGCATGTGAATATGTATGGCGTATGTGTATGTACGTGTGTATGACGTATGTGTATGTACCTGTGTATGTTTTACATCAATCTGATTGATTTGTCTGCAGCCACGTGGTCTTCCCAAACGGGTCCCTGTATTTCCCTATAGTGCGAGATGCTGACGAGGGCACCTACAGATGTGAGGGCCTGAGCAACAGCTCGCCGGCACAGACCTTCGTCGCCGATCTCATCGTTGCGGGTAAGAATATGTCATCAGATCTCAGTGGATCGTAATTTGGCTTCTATGTTTTTTGTCAAAAGTATGTGTGTGTGTGTGTGTGTGTGTGTGTGTGTGCGTGTGTGTGTGTGTGACATTTAAGATCACATTTCCATACTGAAAACTGACAGAAAGGATTGAGGTATCAGAGTTTTGGTGGCTATTCCTGTGACAATTTCAATCATGTCCCCGAGCAGTATCTCCCATGGGGATCCCGTTTAGCAACAACTAGGATCGATTCTAACTTCCAGGGATATATTACCGTACAGCGTTTTCGTGGTAGCTTATGCGTGAGATTAGCAACTTCATTGATCATGTTACCAGCTATTAACACGACCACTTTATATGATCGTAATGTGAATATCTTTATACAGTCACTTTCATCGCGTAATGTGAACAGCTATATAAATATATATATATATATATATATATATATATATATATATATATATATATTTATATGTATACAATCACTTTTATCGCCGAATGTGAACAGCTATAAACATGACGACTACAAGATTGTGTGAACTGTTGTAGGGACTTGAGACTTCTAACAGAACGAAGAAGGAACAAGCGAACGCATAGCGTAAACATTGCATCTTTATTGTTTTTTAGATCACTGAATTTAATATTATTGCTATTATTACAGCTATTATTATTTATATTATTATTGCTATTATTATTGTTATTATTATTGCTATTATTATTATAAATGCAACTTTTAACATTATTAAGACTTGTAAATTTCTAGAGCAATCAATATAGGGGCTTGAAATGCTGACGGTGATTCGTGAAATGGTAACGCAGATTATGCCACTAAGTTCATAGAGAAATAGATAAGCTGCTATCCTATGCTCTGCTAGGAGCGAAATGATTAAGTTATCGGTTTCTGTTCTTTGCTTCGTCCCTCTCCAAAAAGCACATAAACGTCCATTCACAATCTGTCTCAGCGTTATCTAGTCGTCCTATAGTTTCTCCCTCATTTATTGTAGTAGAAGGTCAAGCTGTCACTCTGTTCCTACAGCTGAGCCGGAAAACTTGGAGTGCCGACTAATCTTGCACTGCTAAGGTATAATTTCATGACTTTTATTCAGCGGATTAATGTACTAACGAACGAGGGGGGGGGGGGGGGGGGGGTTGGAACTGTCCTTCATAATTCAATTTGACAAAATGTTCAGTTCATGCGAATTACTCCACTTTGTTTAAAAATCAGCTGTTTCCGTTTTCAGCTTCCGGCCATTATAACTGGTCTGGGCGCTAACTCCCAAACAGTTGGAGCTAAGATAGCCAGTGATTGGCCCCTAGCATCTTTCAAAATGCTATACCCTTCGCTAATGATGGCTGCTTTGTTGTTATGTTCATGATAATACAAGAGAAATGTCACCATCTCGTGTTTTGTTTTTACATTTCAAACAAGCCACCAAATATGGGAACCAGGTCATGGGTTATTTTTGATAACAGTTAGCTGGCAGGAAACGGCAAGCATTTCTTACTAGTCAGTAGCAATATGCAGTAGGAAGTGGGTATTTCAGTCATGAAAATGTAAATTAGAGCATACATTTTGATATAGACTTGATATATGGGACCGACAATGCGATAGTTAATGATAGCAAAAGAGTAACTAATGAGAACGCAAATAATTTCCAAATGACAGCCAATGAGAATGCATATAATTTCCAAATGACAGCCAATGAGAATGCATATAATTTCCAAATGGCAGCCAATGAGAATGCATATAATTTCCAAATGGCAGCCAATAAGAACGCAAATAACTACCAAATTGCAGACAAGGAGAACATAAATAAATACTAAATGACAGCCAATGAGAAACGCAATGAGAACCAATGGGCAAACAATGAGAACGTAAACTCTTGTTTAAGCTATCATTGAATGCTTCTCGACTCCCATTTACTCTATGTAACTGAGACTTGACACTTTTTGACGCTCTCATCGAATGCTTCATGGCTCCCATTTGCTTTATGTGAATGTCAATTGACTCACATTTACAATCTCACCCCCCCCCCTTTTTTGCTTTATGTGAATGTCAATTGACTCATATTTACAATCTCACTGACTCCTATTTGTTCGCGTATATTGTTTTTGACTGACTCCCATTTTACATTGTGACAAATCAATAGAAGCATTCTCGTATGGCACTCAGGCATGCAAACTCTCATAATGCAGCTCTGATGTTTTTGTCATGTTCGCCAAATGGCAAATGGCCGCATCCCCAAAGATATTCTCGTTGAACAACTGGCAGATGGTAATCAAATAGTTGACCAACCGCACATGAGAAAAAAAGATGTGTGTAATCTAAGCGTTAAAGCGATGGCCATGGGTCTGATATCATGGAAAGATAGCGCCGTAGACTGATCCAAGTAGAGATGTACCCTTAAGTGTCACCACCTACTGGACAAGAGGAAAGTTGTGGGACACGCAGAAGTGAAAAGAAAACTATGCAAATAAAAGGCAAACACACAAAGAAAAATCTCCGCGGAGAGAGTTGCCACTCAAAGCGCATCACCTTATAGTCAGCCATGATTGAAAGGAGCTACTACTAGTACTACAAATAAAATCCCCTTATTTCTAATATAGCCAATCAGCGGAACGATCCTCTTTGCCCAAAAGACGTACAACAGTTAGCAATACATGTTATTTCAACTCATCCATATGCCAACTTTCCGTTCAATTTATCCAACTTTACTTGTCATAAATGACAGTTAAGAAAAAAAGTAAAAAACTCACTGTGACTATTTTATTATATTAAAAAAAGAAAACAAATAATGGTTTCGGCAATGTAGATAATTTTTGTTTGCTGGCTTGTGATGAACCTACTGGCCTGTAATCTAACCTGACTGCGTCGACATATCCAGACCGTTGCGTCTGCTTTTTGTCAGCTACCGCGGTTGTTCGCTGAAAGTTTAGCTTCCAGAACGTGTCCTCTTTGTAGATCATCAAAGTGACTTTTCAAACATGCGGAAACCAAATACCCAGCAAGCTGGTTGAAGATTACAAAGACATAGAGGAAGCCAATTGTGCTTGTGTTCTCCTACCGCCAGGGCGTGGTCGGTATGTCCTTGGTCTGTCTGTGATAAGGTGGGATGCATATCCCATTGCCGGACCAGGTATGGTAGAGAGTAGAAAGCGCTGATTTCTATCAAGAGGTTCAGATGGCCCTTGACGTCAATGGCTGGGCGAACAATGAATATTAAATTACGACCCTTTATTGAAAACTATATTGTACGACCAAAATGCAGACAAAGTGTACATGCAACATATAATGTACAAATATGAACTGGTGTACACGTAAAGTGTACATAGTAACTTATCTATGTACAAAATACACATATGAACTGAAACAAATACACAAGTACACATTTAAGCTGCCTGAAGATTTATGAGATGTTCGTCTCTAAGAGGACGTTTGGGTGGCAGAGTTGTTACAACAATTGCGTCTTGCAACATAAGTACTGGGGTAGCATCACTGGTAGCAACACGTCTATGTTGTCTATTGGCTGAGTTCGCTCAACCGTTTTCCATGATGTAAATTGTTACCCGACTTACAGTTAGCTAAGTTAGTGTCTTGAAGAAATTAACTAATCACTCCCCCCCGCCCCCCAAAAAACAAAAACAAATGAAATTTGGTAAAAAGAAGTCTATTACACTTCATCTTTGACGACGGTGTTTAAACTTTACCTTTATCTCTCAAATAAACCATATGATCTCAGACTAAACTTAGTTGTTATCCTCTCTCTGTTTATCATACTCAGAAGACGGCACAAACACACACACTCACACACACATTCACGCTCTGACACGTACACACTCAACGCACGCGTACACACGCAAATGTGTTCTTTTTTCAAGCCCAATACATTTACCTGATAATATAATAACACCAGGGAGATTGCCTTAGTTCTTGTACTAGTACTTTTGTTGGATGACACCTGCTGCTATCTTCTTATTTAAAAAATTCGAGGGATAACAGTCGCAGTCGTTCTATACCGTTCGTAATAAATTGTCGATTGTAGTCTTTTGTCTTCCGATTTCCATGAGAGCAAGTTATTTCCTTTTTGATTTATGAATCGCACATCAGGTATGGTTTCCAGTGGCTTCTCTTAAATTAAAATAGATGTATACCAGTTTTAACTTATTGACCCGAGTCATGACCAAAAGAAAAGCCCACTCCAAGAATCGGATTGAGATATCTAAGGACGTCTGTACAAGTTACAAGAAGAGACAAAGTGCGCAATAAGACAATATGGCACGATCTTAAAACCCAGTACTGCAAGACCAGAGTAGAACAATCTCAGCTTCAGTGGTTTGGCCATGTCTGTAAAGTGAATAGAGCATCAGGTAACAGTTTTCACGGTAAGCAAAGTGTCAAGGAATCAGACCTCCTACATCAGCTGGGATGATCACCAAAATAGTCTATAAGAGACTGGGATAATGACCAAAATAGTCTATAAGAGACCAACTACTCGACTGAAAACAGTCTAATAATAAGACAGCCAATTCAAAAGACTGGAATTGTTTTGTTTTTTCGGAAACACCTCTACACTGTACGGTAGAAGAGGAGCGACTAAGTAAGTAAACCTTCTAACAATCTCAGATAACTCCACATTGAATAAACTTTTGGTTTATGTAAATGAAGTGATCCACAAACCCATGAACTGTACTACCTCTTAGCCTACATGCGTTTATCGTTGGTTCTGGTTAAGCATACGCTGTTGCCAATCCGGTCTGCTATTGGACAGATCGTTTTCTTCTTAAGTGCTTGTCCTTACAAGGATGTTGTGTTATAGTTTATAGAAAGATTACCATATATGCTATCCCTTTTCTTTTAGCTTGACTGCACTAGTGCAGTCGGTTTCTAGGGACGCTAATTAGAGGTGAAAAAGAGTCTTGGTCAACTGTGGTTTGCTGACCCTGAGACAAGGAGCCAGCTATGCGTCGCTGGCCGGTGTTAGTTCATTCACTGTTGCATCTTTGTCCCCAGCTGTGAGTCGCTGGCCGGTGTTAGTTCATTAACTGTTGCATCTTTGTCCCCAGCTATGCGTCGTTGACCGCTGTTAGTTCATTCACTGTTACATCTTTGACTTCGAACATCAAAAATTCCACTTTTGACACATGGATTTTTCAAATCCAAACGTTATTGTCTGAATTATATCGTGTAGTTGTCAAGTTCTTGAACATCTCCTGCACATCGTCTGTAATGTTTCTAAATCGAAATGTTTTGTATGTCTGACGATACAATCGGTGTGTCCTTATAAACCAAATACTTTGTCTGAGGTCCACATATAAAGCACATATTTTAACACATGGCATTCACCAGTCTCAGGGATCCTTCTTCTTTGCGTTCGGTTTCGTATGCTCGTTTTATGCCACCAAATGGGCTGCCTCCATGAAGTGACACGTCAGACGCAGGTCCTCAATGGTTCCCCACAGTTTGTCTTGCATGTTTCTCTCCTCGGGCCAGGTCTTCTCATGGGAGTCTTGGCGCAGTGGACATGTTTGCAGGATGTGTTCTGGAGTCTGGGATCCTCTCTGACATGTGTATTTCATATTTCACGAACTTATTCATCGCTATTGTTTTTAATAATTATTTGTTCACATCAGTGGAAATGATCTAATTCAGAAATCTCAAATTCAAACCAGGCCGAGGGCCGCATGTACACAGGTTGGTGGCCGTCGAGCCCCATCTCAACAAAACTCTGACCGTGACCTATGAGCTCATGTGGGCTAGCACATCTCTCTGAATTATGAATTATCTGTGAATGTTGAATAAGACATTTGACTGTTTGATATATGCTTGCTCGAGCAGAACTGTGTCTTCTCTCATTTGTCCAGCGACATCATTCTGTCTAGCCAAAGGTCATATCGTACAAAGATCATATCGTAGTGGTGACAAACATTACTCTTTTAGCACAGCTGTTGTTTGAAGACAAATTAGGAACTGAACTTTAACCTTTAGCTCTATATAAATATGACATGTGACCTCCATCCGCAAGCTTTCTCTTTGTAGACGACCTAATTATTCGAGAAGTGTAATTTAAACAATCTAATCGATACTTCGACAAACTGAATCAGTCGATACTTTTATAGACTAAATCTGTGACTGTAACTGTATCAGGAGGATGACCACGTTAGAGTTAGTAGCTAAGAGTTGCAACCCCTGAAATTTGCGTTAAGTGACGTATTGTAGTAGCTTTCTTTACATCCAGAGCGTGCTGGTGAAGGTGGACCATGATTGGCTTCCTCTATGTCACGCTCACTACTGCGGGGATCACGTCGATACACATTTCGTCAGCCTTGAAAACAGGCTAGTGAACAGGCTAGTGAACGTTACATGGAAGGGAGATAATGGTCTTGGTCAGTGTATTGTGCCTGACCCTGACGCAACGTCCTGGTCATTATGTTGTACCTGATCGGACTAGCGTCTCAGTTCCCCAGCCACTAGTAGATAATAATGCCATCCATAATATGAGTGGGCTGTTGTCAGAAAGACACATATTACGTGAACTTGTTCCCACGCGGAAATATTACTATTTTGTTTGATCAGAATGTATTCCCGAAATAATCCCAAAAGATTGGACAGACACAACTCCTGAACAAACTCCGTGGAGATAACAATAACATCAGAATAACCACTGCTTTCTTTATATATATTCAATTGGACTGCTGAAAGCGTAGGGAAAAGAAGAAGAAAAAGAAGAAGAAAAAAAAGAAGAAAAGGAAGATGAAGAAGAAGAAGAAGAAAAAGAAGTAGATGAAGATGAATAAGAAGAAGCAGAAGAAGAAGAAGAAAAAGAAGAAGAAGAAGAAGAAGAAGAAGAAGATGAATAAGAAGAAGAAAAAGAAGAAGAAGAAGAAGAAGAAGAAGAAGAAGAAGAAGAAATTGGACATTGACATTGTAAAATTCCTTACACGTTTTGTTCATGTTTATCCAGTATCCTGATTGCTTTCTTACAACATGGTGGTTTAAGGTGTTTACGATCTCTATTGTATACAACCATTGAACACAGACGTATAATCGATGTGTTCTTTCAAATTTGACCATGCATCCGTTCTGCTAAAATGCACGTGTCTTCTATTATGGTATACACTGTCTTATATTCTTGTCCAAACTGCAGTATTTGGACTTTAAAACAACAATTAAGTCACGGGCAGTAGAAAAATGGCCTGGCGGGCCACATGCTGTGTGCTAGACCTGTGATGGAGATTCGATCATGAATCATTCATTGACTATCAATTGATGAGAACGCTCGAAATGATTGCCGGCGGAACTGATTGAACTTTAATCGCACTTTGTCTAATATCTTTCTTAAACAAATATTTGTGTAACTTACTTCGCTGTTTTTGTATATTGTGTTGTCATTGTTTTGCCAGTCATTGGTAAATTATTATGTTAGCTAAAACGTCGGCTACCGTCAGGAATGGGGCTCCTGTAAAACTATTCTTTAACATTTCCTTGTGTTTCAGCAAACACGTCTGTTAACGTTAATTACGGTTCTTCTATAAATCTCATTTTCATCCTTCTTTGTATTTCAGTGGAAACGGGTCGTTTCTATTTAACCACCACCCCACTCCACCTCCACCTCCAGAGCTCCCCCCTTCTCCGCCGAGGCTCTTCTCCACCTCGCATATTAATGTAATGGCTCTTCAAACATCCAGAGGCGTCATTCATAAGGTGGGCTAGGGTTTTCCTGGATGTAGTGCAATGTGAGGCTACTCAGTGAGTCCATTACTACGCTGATTACAGTGTTGATCCTTACCTCATTGGCCAGACAGCTGGGATACAGCCTCCTGGGCGTGGGGGGGGGGGGGTGCGGGGCTTGATCGGCAGACCAAGAGCACACACGAGAACGTTAAATAGAGGTCTTGATCAGTATGTTTCACCTAACCGAGAATACTCTTCACTCCCAACTTGATCAGTATGTTTCACCTAACCGAGAATATTATTCACTCCCAACTTGAACAGTATGTTTCACCTAACCGAGAATATTCTGCACTCCCAACTTGATCAGTATGTTTCACCTAATCGAGAATACGCTTCTCTCCCAACTTGATCAGTATGTTTCACCTAATCGAGAATACGCTTCACTCCCAACTTGATCAGTATGTTTCACGTGACCATGATTACGCTTCTCTTCCAATGACATTATGTATTACCATATAAATTATTTTATGGAAATGACATCTACATCATTTCAGTGAATGAGAAAAAAACAAATAAATCGGTAATCAACTTCAATATGGATTTACTTTCTGTCATTTATTGTATCTACATGAAACACGTCACCAATGGTTAAGTGCCTGGTACTAATTATTACAATAACACGAATTTTGTATTCACAGTGTTTGGTACTTTTGTTACCAGAACCCCAATAAATGTCAACCTACCTGCCCAAAGTTTACCGCTTCCACCTGTTACTAGCAGCCCAATAATTGTCAACCCATTTGCCCAAAGTTTACCACCTCCACCTGTTACCAGAACCCCAATAATTGTCAACCCAGCTGCTCAAAGTTTACCCTACCCCCCTATTACTAGAACCCCAATAATTAACAGCATAACTGCCAAAAGTTTATCCCGTCCCCATGTAACCAGAACCCCAATAATTAACAGCCCAACAGCCTACCCCGTTCACCTGTTACCCAGAACCCCAATAATTAATAATTAACAGCCCACAGTTTACCCCGTCCCTATGTAACCAGAACCCCAATAATTAACAGCCCACATTTTACCCCCTTCACCTGTTACCAGACCCTAATAATTAACAGCCCAACAGCCCACAGTTTACACCGTCCCCATGTAACCAGAACCCCAAATAACTCCCACCAGGATTGCCCAACGCTGAAACCCCACCAATTATTTGACCAGAATGACTTCTACTACAACTATCGTCATCCAAACTACCGCAGCACAATAATCATCAGATTGGCGTCACCACGAATCGATTTACGGTGTAAGGGCACTTTCTGTTTCGTGGTCATCTGAATCATCACCAGCCAATAGTGTTCTCTGTAGTGTTGGTGCAACTAGGAGGTGGGAGGGGGAGGGGTGGCCGTTCGCTGGAGGGAGAGGGGGTGGTCGTATTAATCCCTCTAGGGTAAAAGTATCTCTAACTCATCACATCTCTAATTCATGACATTTCTAACTCATGACATCTCTAACTCATGACATCTCTAACTCATGACATCTCTAACTCATGACATTTCAAATCTCACCGTTCACCTAGTTGAAGAATAGCCACATAAACAATACTACAAATATTTCGTTTTGGGTAGGGATTTCATTAGTTTGTAGAATTGTGCTTAGACAGCAGAGAACAACTTACTTCTATCAATTTAGAATTGTGCTCAGACAGCAGAGAACAGCTAACTTCTATCAATTTAGAATTGTGCTTGGACAGCAGAGAACAGCTAACTTCTATCAATTTAGAAAAAAACATGAAAAAACTAGTAAAAGTTGATTGAGGTTGAGCTTAATCAAAATTTAAAAATGGGTATGGTCAGATACCGCACCGAGACGAGAACACAAACAAAACCTACGTTAAGACCAATAGACCTTCATCAGGGACAACAACACTGAACTAACAAATCAACATATAAGAAAAAATGGTCAACTCATCTGTTTCAGGTAGTGGACGCTTTCTGTCTAAGCGACCGGTTGTGCCAAGTGCTCGATTGAAACTGAAATAGGAGCGGTCAAACAAAAAGTGGCGGAATATGCCTGATAAGCCAAGCGTGGCCAAATAGTGGTCCAGATATGAGAACAAAGAGAAGGCAATATAAGCCGGGAGGGCGTGATATTGATATAAGAGAGGGGGGAAGAGAACTAATGGAAGAATGGGGGAGGCGGGGGGGGGGGCGGGAAAGAAGACAAATAGATGGGGGCCAGTGTGAGGGCTTAAGAAAAAGTATGGAAGATATTAATACCATGTGGTTGGAGACAGCCCATACTCGAGATAAGTCTGTTCTCAAGGGCGAATCGATGACGATCGTCAGAGAAGCACGAAACTAGACCAGTGACACTGACGTCAGCCATACCCCGGTGCTCAGGACCATTGAAGTGGCTGGCAATTGGGGAACCAGTGCAGTTGCGGATGTCGTTGAGGTGTTGGTGGAAACGCTCCCGTAGTTCCATACCAGTTTTCCCAATGTAAGTCATACCACACTGGCGGCAGATGATGGAATAGATGAGGTTACGAGATTTGAATGTGAACCCCTCTTTGACGACGAATTCAGCCTTAGGAAAGGTAATTGAGCGAGAAAGGATGACATGAGGGCAGGTAACACAGCCACGTGAATTTCTGCACGGCCTGGTGCCTGGGAGGCTATGAGGGCTGGTGTGTAGGCGACTACTGACCAGCAAGTCCCTCAGGTTCCTGTCACGCTTGTAGGCGACAAGGGGAGGATCGGGAAAAACTTTGCGAGTGGCAGGATCAGAGTGAAGGATAGGGAGATGGTGGAATAGGATATCCCGGACAGAGACGCAGTGAGGGTGATAGGTGAGGACGAGTTTCACACGGTCAGAGGGAGGACGGCGGGTAGTAGTGAGGGAGTCTTGGCGGGAGATAAGAAGAACCCGCTGAAGGGCAGAGAAGAGAGTGGTCTCAGGGTAGAGTCGCTTGCGGAAGAAGTCAAGCATCTCGTGGGCCCTGAGAAGGAAGTCGTCGTCATCCTGACATAGGCGTCGGAGGCGGAGGAGTTGGGAGAAAGGAAGCGAATCGCGGCAGGATAGGGGATGGGAGGAAGTGTAGAGGAGGTAGTTGTGGGCGTCAGTGGGTTTGTAGTAGACAGTGGTGAAGAGGCCTGAAGGTCAGATAGAGACAGTGATGTCCAGAAAGTGGACAGACGTGAGGGAAATGTCAGACGTGAACTTGATCGAGGGATGGAAGTCGTTGACAAAGTCGATAAAGTTGAGGAGATCCTTCTCCGACATGTCAGTAATACAAATCCCATCGTCGATGTATCGATAATACATCAAAGGAAAGAGGCCCTGGAATTGACGCCAGATCAAGTGTTCCAGGTGACCCATGAACAGGCATGCGTAGCTGGGGCCCATTATGGTGCACATAGCCACACCGCTGATCTGGTCGAAGAACTGGCCATTGAACTCAAAGGTATTGAGAGTAAGAACGAGTTCTGCTAGACGGACGATGGCAGGCGTAGAGATGGATGGATTAACCCTTCGGTCAAGGAAGAAACGGAGGGCCAATAAACCATCACAGTGGTAGATCGAGGTGTACAGTGAACAGACGTCAAGTAGGAATAGACGATAGGTTTTGTCGGAGGAGAGGACAATGGTAGAGAAAGTGGTTAAGGCGTGGTTGGTGTCCTTAAGAAATGTGGGAAGACTCTCCACCATAGGTTGGAAGAGACTATCCAGGAAGTCCGATACCAGTTCGTTGGGACAGGAACAGGCAGACACAATAGGGCGACCTGGGTTGTCGGTTGCGCTTTCACTTCATGTAAAGCAAACGCCTTCAGCTCTCAACTGTGCGACACAGCAGCACGCGACCTATTTACGATTCACCAACCTCTTATGTAACACCCGCATATGTGGACATCGTCCGACGCACGGACTAGTTTATTCATCGTCTGTCAATCGTTTTCATTGGTCAAGAATGGAACAATGTAACATTGACAACTCTCTCGCCAGTATTGACAAAGATGTGTTGCAGAAGATGTTTTGTGTTCATATTTTCTGGTAATATTATTTTTGCACAACTATTGAAATATGTCTTCAACGGCTTCTGTAAAGGGCTTTGGAGAATTACTTCGCCGTGCCGCACTTCTCTTGCCAGTTGAATATGTATTTCACGGCGATACAGGGTAATGGCTGAACGTCAAAACATGTTAATTTCTTCGATCGTTCTCGTATAATTCTCGGCAACACCTTGATTCCTCGTGGTATTTCTCACTGGGCTGGTCTCAATACCGTAGCAGGTCATTTAGCCGTCGATACACATAAGACATAAGGGCACACTTAGTTCGTGCGTTAACTTCAGCAGCGTGTTGATTGTGTGTAGGTGATCAATAGTGGGAAACCCCTTTCCTGAATCCAACCTGCTGACGGGATTGCTGGAAGTCAAGTTGTCAACCGATTCTACTGACTTTGGAGAATATTGTGTATATCATCGGTAGTAAGCAGATCGGGCGATAGTTATCTAAATGATTTGTGTCGCCCTTAGAGGCATAAATATAGCTGGGAGGGGGGGGGGGTGAACATCCACATACGCTTTGTAGAGAGCATTGCACATCAGCCTCACCACAGAGGAGGCCCAACACTCTCTGAACGAATTGGGTGAGATCGGCAGAGGTGCTGACCTGCAATGTATCATAAATCCAAAGTGTGCCAAATGTGAGATCAAACTGTGAAATGACCGTGTCGGTGATGTCAAATGAATGCCACCCAGACCTTAGACTGGAGAGCCACCCACACCTTAGACTGGGGAGCCACCCACACCTTAGACTGGGGAGCCACCCATACCTTAGATTTGGGAGCCACCCACATCTTAGACTGGAGAGCCACCCACACCTTAGACTGGGGAGCCGCCCACACCTTAGACTGGGGAGCCACCCACACCTTAGACTGGGGAGCCACCCACACCTTAGACTGGGGAGCCACCTACATCTTAGACTGGGGAGCCACCCACACCTTAGACTAGAGAGCCACCCACACCTTAGTCTGGGGTATCTCCCATATGGGCGCTGCAGTCTGGTCTCATCGATGATTTAAAGCCCATGCATTTGCAGCTGAAAGACACCATGGCAAGGTAGCACATTGTCAATTACTCAGTCTAACTAACCATGATCGACTGGTATGAAGTGGGGAATTTACGCCACGCGGATGTTCTCGAAATCTGGATCAGGGATCGAATCCACAATGTCGAAATCAAAGAACGCACCACACTCTATTCTGAGACGTCGTGAAGACCGGGTTGTCTCCAAATAATCGTTGGGCTGATCTCGTGGGGTGCACGCTTGACAACAGATGAGCATTGAGAACGAGGTTGGAGTAGTCAACGCGGCCGCCAACCCATGCGATGGCGATGTTGGTCTGCTGTGAGACAGGTCCGAAATGGTACATCAAGAAGAAGGATTGCATTGCATACAGGACATTGTTGGCTACCTCACGTGCGGTACACTTGCCGAACTGAGGCCGGGATATGGTATTGCATTGTGTTTAACTGCATTGCAATTTTTACTTGCGTTATTCTGTTTTTTACTTCTGAGTTTCGCCTTCCATCTAAGGGTAGGTGTTGGCTAGAAAGCATATCTTTATAACTACTAGTTGGATTGCAATAATAATACAGTGGTATAATATTCATGTATAGTATTTACAAAAATGAAGACTCATTATTTATCTATGCCCGTTGCCATGGAAACGGCGGCCATATTTAATACTAATCATGTTTGGATTTTTTAAATGAATTTTTAAAATCTTATTATAAAGCTATGAGTGTCAAATTTTGCTAGAGTGCACTTCAGTGCATGTCAAAACTGTATGCTTGAACATTTTTGTGATATCTTGAATATATTTTGAGTTATAGAAATTTGAAATATACATATAATTTTCTTTTTTAATATTTAAGAAATTGTCATCAATGTTAAGTGTAAATCAACATTTGGAAAAGATTGACAAAATGTAATCAATGATAAAGTTGTATTATCCTATTGCGTATCTTGTGCTTGTATGTAAATTTTTTTTTTGGCCTTCACCTTATTTCTCTATTCCTCAAGACGATGTGCGTTGCCCTTTGTTTTTATTTTGCGCCTGCCGTCCCAGTGCAACCAACTTTGGCACGCATTTTACGTAATGGTCTGCTTCCTCTTGCATTTTCTAAGGGTTTCCTTCCCCGGGGTAACGGACGGTGCTGTGATGGGGAGCGAACCCAGCACCCTCAGATTGTGAGCCAGGTCACTTAACCACTAGCCAACGCCGTGCCCGTCTATGTAATAACTTTACACGGTTATAAGACGAGAAAGCAATACACATGTACGGCGGCAGCTTGTTAGCGGTATCAGGTAGAAGTAGGTCATCCAGAAGGGTGGTGTCACACAGTGTGATAACAGACATACATGCTAGGAACGGTGGTGTCACACAGTGTGATAACAGACATACATGCTAGGAAGGGTGGTGTCATACAGTGTGATAACAGACATACATGCTGGGAAGGGTGGTGTCATACAGTGTGATAACAGACATACATGCTGGGAAGGGTGGGGTCATACAGTGTGATAACAGACGTACATGCTAGGAAGGGTGGTGTCATACAGTGTGATAACAGACATACATGCTGGGAAGGGTGGGGTCATACAGTGTGATAACAGACGTACATACTAGGAAGGGTGGGGTCACACAGTGTGATAACAGACATACATGCTGGGAAGGGTGGTGTCACACAGTGTGATAACAGACATACATGCTGGGAAGGGTGGGGTCATACAATGTGATAACAGACATACATGCTAGGAAGGGTGGTGTCATACAGTGTGATAACAGACGTACATGCTAGGAAGGGTGGTGTCATACAGTGTGATAACAGACGTACATGCTAGGAAGGGTGGTGTCATACAGTGTGATAACAGACGTACATGCTAGGAAGGGTGGGGTCATACAATGTGATAACAGACATACATGCTAGGAAGGGTGGTGTCATACAGTGTGATAACAGACGTACATGCTAGGAAGGGTGGTGTCATACAGTGTGATAACAGACGTACATGCTAGGAAGGGTGGTGTCATACAGTGTGATAACAGACATACATGCTAGGAAGGGTGGTGTCATACAGTGTGATAACAGACATACATGCTAGGAAGGGTGGTGTCATACAGTGTGATAACAGACGTACATGCTAGGAAGGGTGGTGTCATACAGTGTGATAACAGACGTACATGCTAGGAAGGGTGGTGTCATACAGTGTGATAACAGACATACATGCTAGGAAGGGTGGTGTCATACAGTGTGATAACAGACGTACATGCTAGGAAGGGTGGTGTCATACAGTGTGATAACAGACGTACATGCTAGGAAGGGTGGTGTCATACAGTGTGATAACAGACATACATGCTAGGAAGGGTGGTGTCATACAGTGTGATAACAGACGTACATGCTAGGAAGGGTGGTGTCATACAGTGTGATAACAGACATACATGCTAGGAAGGGTGGTGTCATACAGTGTGATAACAGACATACATGCTAGGAAGGGTGGTGTCATACAGTGTGATAACAGACGTACATGCTAGGAAGGGTGGTGTCATACAGTGTGATAACAGACATACATGCTAGGAAGGGTGGTGTCATACAGTGTGATAACAGACGTACATGCTAGGAAGGGTGGTGTCATACAGTGTGATAACAGACGTACATGCTGGGAAGGGTGGGGTCATACAATGTGATAACAGACGTACATGCTGGGAAGGGTGGGGTCATACAATGTGATAACAGACGTACATGCTGGGAAGGGTGGTGTCATACAGTGTGATAACAGACGTACATGCTGGGAAGGGTGGGGTCATACAATGTGATAACAGACATACATACTAGGAAGGGTGGTGTCATACAGTGTGATAACAGACGTACATGCTAGGAACGGTGGGGTCATACAGTGTGATAACAGACGTACATGCTAGGAAGGGTGGTGTCATACAGTGTGATAACAGACGTACATGCTAGGAAGGGTGGTGTCATACAGTGTGATAACAGACGTACATGCTGGGAAGGGTGGTGTCATACAGTGTGATAACAGACGTACATGCTAGGAACGGTGGGGTCATACAGTGTGATAACAGACGTACATGCTAGGAAGGGTGGTGTCATACAGTGTGATAACAGACGTACATACTAGGAAGGGTGGGGTCATACAGTGTGATAACAGACGTACATGCTAGGAAGGGTGGGGTCATACAGTGTGATAACAGACGTACATACTAGGAAGGGTGGGGTCATACAGTGTGATAACAGACGTACATGCTAGGAACGGTGGGGTCATACAGTGTGATAACAGACGTACATACTAGGAAGGGTGGGGTCATACAGTGTGATAACAGACGTACATACTAGGAAGGGTGGGGTCATACAGTGTGATAACAGACGTACATGCTGGGAAGGGTGGGGTCATACAGTGTTAAAACAGACGTACATGCTGGGAAGGGTGGGGTCATACAGTGTGAAAACAGACGTACATGCTGGGAAGGGTGGGGTCATACAGTGTGAAAACAGACGTACATGCTAGGAAGGGTGGTCAAGGAACGTGTACGGAATATTTTGTACAGTATCTTCTTCTTCTTCTTTTTCTTCTTCTTCTTACTCTTATTCTTCTTTTTCTTCTTCTTCTTCTTCTTCTTCCTTCTCTATATTCGTTTTTAATATACTGCTACCAAGTCCTGAAAAGGGCTTTGTAAGTAGTAGGATCTAGTTCGGAGAACGGAATGCACTGTTTTTTTTAGTTTATAGCTTAACTGCGATATTTGCACTTTCTGGTCCAACACACACGTCTTCGGCAACAGACATTTTTTAGTACCGATTTAGCCTTCCCTCTTCGATTCCTGCTTCTTAGTCAGTCTGCCCTGTTGCAGCCTGTTATTGAAGATCACTACGTGGATGTGTAGAAGGTTTTTTGCAGCTAGTTCGTTGAAGCTAGCAGTCAGCTATGGATCACTGACTCTGAAACTAGCAGTCTGCTTTGACCCTGAAGCTATTAGTCAGCCATAGATCACTGACCCTGAAGCTAACAGCCAGCTATGGATCGCTGACCCTGGAGCTAGAAGTCAGCTATGGATCGCTGACCCTGAAGCTAGCAGTCAGCTATGGATCGCTGACCCTGAAGTTAGCAGTCAACTATGGATCGCTGACCCTGAAGTTAGCAGTCAGCTATGGATCGCTGACCCTAAAGTTAACAGTCAGCTATGGGTCGCTGACCCTAAAGTTAGCATTCAGCTATGGATCGCTGACCTTAAAGTTAGCAGTCAGCTATGGATCGCTGCTCGCTCCAGCTCACGCGCTGCACAATTCTAACAAGAAATTCAATCAACATTAGAGGTAGGCAAAGATTACCGGTATATCTCGGAACTCGCACCTTCTCGACATTTTAAAAGACGGTATACACCACACCAGCGTTTTTGTATTGGATTAGCGGACATACGACACTAAAATCTGTTCGAGTTAGCGACCTACCGATGAAGGTTTTATTACTGACATTGCACTTAGTTTATTATCCGCTCGGAGAATTAAAGAAATAGTAGACTTCTGGCCTCGCAGGCATAACAACAAACTATTCAAGAAACGCTAGACTTCTGACCTCGCACACATAACAACAAACTATTCAAGAAACGCTAGACTTCTGACCTCGCACACATAACAACAAACTATTCAAGAAACGCTAGACTTCTGACCTCGCACACATAACAACAAACTATTCAAGAAACGCTAGACTTCTGACCTCGCCCACATAACAACACATACAAACGTCACATGAAGGCAGCTGTTCTGGTAGACCCTCATTGGTACTGTTCATTGATAAGATTTATGGAGATAGCAATAACTCTAGACCAACACGCGCTTTCTTTGAGTACTAACACAGTTCACACATGAAAGCGTATCAGGGGTACTCAGCAACAATGGAGATGTCAGATAAATCGAAGTTCTTACATGGCTCTCTGGTAAACATGGTTCTGTAACCAGCAATTAGTTGTCAATAACGTATCTAGATATAAGCCAGTCAACATCTTCAACAATAGCAACAGTAAAGGCATGTGTTTACACTATTGCCTAGCAACAATTGGCTGAAACTAATTTAATTCCCGTTCTGCATTTCCTTAATAATTCCACTTCCCTAATAGTTTAAAAATGCGCGGACCACGCCGTTCAGCGAGGTATCCGCACACCAGCTCGCAAAACACATGACGCGCGTCTGTATGTTAGCGGCTAGGATCATCAAGTACATTGAAGCAGATAGCCGAATGGTTGTCCCATCTTGCCCGAAATGCGCGCTAACTGCCGTACAAAGAAAACACAACTCGATCAGAAGAACGAGGCTTCCCAGGCTGCTAATGACGTGCCCTGTTATCAATAACATCAAATGATGTCGGTGCGGCCACGTTAATGACAACTGATGACAGCGACGACACTAATGACCTTTTTATTGTCATCACATTTCTTTTCGTCGGTTGGCATGAATTTTTTCAACAGCCTTTCTTTTAAAGCGAATCAAACCCAATGGCTTCCCTTACACAATGGGGGCCGGTGTGCCGCGGTTAAACAAAAAAATGGGGGGGGGGAGGAGGGAAGGAGGAGATACGGTTTGTTACAGATGTTCTCTGTATGTGTGTGTGTGTATGTTTACGTGTAGTGTTGTCTGTTTATGTGTGTGTTCTAATGTGTAATGTGAATATGTGTGTATTGTATGCGTTTTCGTGTAGTGTTGTGTGTTTATGTGTGTGTTCTAACGTGTAATGTGTATATGTGTGTATTGTATGCGTTTTCGTGTAGTGTTGTGTGTTTATGTATGTGTTCTAACGTGTAATGTATATATGTGTGTATTGTATCGTTTATGTGTAGTGCGATAACGTTTTGTGTGTGTGGGTTTACGTGTAATGTGATAACGTGTTATGTGTGTAGGTTTACGTGTAGTGTTGTGTGTTTATGTGTGTGTTCTAACGTATAATGTGTATATGTGTGTATTGTATGTGTTTACGTGTAGTGTGATAACGTTTTGTGTGTAGGGGTTTACGTGTAGTGGTGTGTGTTTATGTGTGTGTTCTAACGTGTAATGTGAATATGTGTGTATTGTATGTGTTTACATGTAGTGTGCGTGAGTTTGTTTGCGTGTAGTGCGTATGTGAGTATGTTTACGTGTAGTGTGTATGTGTTAGTGTTTACACGTAGTGTATCGGTGTGTTTAAGTGTCGCATATGTGTGAAAATGTGTAGTGTGTGTGTGTTTTAATGATATATGTCTCAACGTGCTACTGATTTATACGTTTATGTATGATGTGTGCGTGTGTTTACTTGTGGAGAGTGTGCGTGTGTTTACTTGTGAGTGTGTGTATGTGTTTACTTGTGGAGTGTCTGCGTGTGTTTTCTTGTGGGGTGTATGCGTGTGTTTACTTGTGGAGGGTGTGCTTGTGTTTAATTTTGGAGTGTGTACGATTTTGCATGAAATGTGTTTGTGTTTACCTGTGATTTTTATATGTACTTGTGTAATGTTCTTACGCATGATGTATGGGTGTTAATGTATATGCGTTCATGTAATGTATGTTTCTGTACGTGATCTTACTGGTGCCCGCATATGGGTGTGTTTTTATTTGCGCGTCTTAGTTACACACAGTGTGTGCTCTTGTATGATGGAGTGCGTGAGCGCCTGTGTCAATGTCTCTTTAGAGCGATATCTCTCTTTGTTCTCATTCTCTGTGCCTTCCTTTCATCGCTTTCCACACGAGGTTATTGTTGCTATGTCTTCGGTATTTCTATCCTTATCTCTGCTTCTTTCGTGGTTTTTTGTGTGTTTACGTTTCCATTTTACATACACACAGACACACATACTCTATATCTATCACTCGCTGTCCCTCCATCTCTCATTCTCTCTCTCTCTCTAACACTTCGTCTGTTTTGTGTTTTTTTCCCCTGATTACTATTCAAATTTACACACACACACACACATACATACACACACATACACACACACACACACACACACACACACACGCATAAACACGATGCGTTTGTTTATCTACTTTTTCCTTTCCCCCATTCTCCTGCTCAAGTGGTGTGAAGGACTCAGGTCCACCTTCACCAACTCGCTCGGGATGTGAGGAAAGCTACTACAACTCGCCACTTAACGTCCTTTTTATGGCGCACAAAAGAATGAATCTACTCACTTTATGCATTCGTTACAACAACAACTGCGAAAGTGCCCGTGCTCTAATGGTCAAATGACCGAACTTTTACAGATAGCTGCTACAAGCTCGTTACGAACAGAGAAGTCAACTGCCTCAAGTAGAGATCCAGTACTGAGTATAACCGGCTTGGCTTGACTGCTATGTTTTGTCTTCCGTTCTGCCGATCCGCAATGGAACTAGCGATCTGTTATTATGACAAAAAATAAATTATGTTCCACGGTTCAAATTACATCGTACATCAAAATGGAGGGTGTTTCTCCGTGCCGACCCCAGAGGTTAAGCCGTAGATTTGTAGGGATTGTGGAATACGTTGTTGGCAAAAGGGACGCAACTATCGTTTCCAAATGTCGCCGCTTCCGTTTCTGGGGGCGTTTTGCAGCAGGAGTTTTTTTATTACCTTGTCCTTTCCGTTTTTGACTTTGTATTTCTAGACAGAAAGATAAGAAAAGTAGAAGAGAAAATGGAACAGAAAATGAGTAAAACAGGAGAACGCGAAGGAAAATTAGTCAGTGAAAGGAGAATCTGCTCACGTGATAGAACGAAGTATAATGACAAGAGGCAGTCTGGGGAACACACATGTTTGTTGATCATTGACACGACACCCGCTCGGGATTGGCTAGTCCGGTTAAAATGGTTTCCCTCGAAGGCCATTTGTATGCGCGTTCCTTTCACATTTGACGCATATTCTGATGCTTTATCTGCCAGTGATTCAAGAGGTGCATCCTCTATCATTTATACACGTCTTCGGCAATATTAGCACGTACGTTAGCAATGTTTCATGTAGTCTCCCAATGAAAACCTGTCGGTTGGTAATTCATTTGTATTACCATCTCGAGACTGGCTTGTCAAATATTACTGCATTTCCAAAATCAAGAGTAGTAACGTCAAGATCCCGTTCGCACGCCAATGTAACATATCGGGAATTTGGCGTTAGGCCCATATTTTCTTGACCAACGGCACACTAGTGGTCATTTGGTCAGCATCACGTTGGCAGCCGTTACTTCCAGTCTTTCTCTGGCCACAATTTTTGAGACTGAGAGGCGTTTGCCAGTGAACCAAGACTGCTTGGCTGGAATGCCAGTGCACTAACCACAGCGTTGCGAGACTCCAGTGTTCAAAATTCGTTAGTATATTCGCTTTAGCAAAGAATATCACTACTGAACATTCTGTGTTTGTCGTGAAAGGCGACAAAAGATGGATATACACAGGACTAGCAAGCTCTGCATGTGATACAAGTTCCTTGACAAAACGATCGCAACTACGAGACCACATTTAGGGCTTTGGTGCAGGGTTTCCAAAATAGTCATCAGTAGAGGGGGCAGGTGCTTCGTGAGAAGCGCAGTGAAGACAAGGAAAAGAGTATTTACGATGAGGAAACAAACAGATAAACTCTCTTGTTCATACTACCAGCCACAAACAGGTAGACTCTCTTGTTCATACTACCAGCCACAAACAGGTAAACTCTCTTGTTCATACTACCAGCCACAAACAGGTAAACTCTCTTGTTCATACTACCAGCCACAAACAAGTAAACTCTCTTGTTCATACTACCAGCCACAAACAAGTAAACTCTCTTGTTCATACTACCAGCCACAAACAAGTAAACTCTCTTGTTCATACTACCAGCCACAAACAAGTAAACTCTCTTGTTCATACTACCAGCCACAAACAAGTAAACTCTCTTGTTCATACTACCAGCCACAAACAAGTAAACTCTCTTGTTCATACTACCAGCCACAAACAAGTAAACTCTCTTGTTCATACTACCAGCCACAATCAAGTAAACTCTCTTGTTCATAATACCAGCCACAAACAAGTAAACTCTCTTGTTCATACTACCAGCCACAAACAAGTAAACTCTCTTGTTCATACTACCAGCCACAAACAAGTAAACTCTCTTGTTCATACTACCAGCCACAAACAAGTAAACTCTCTTGTTCATACTACCAGCCACAAACGAGAAAACTCTCTTGTTCATACTACCAGCCACAAACAAGTAAACTCTCTTGTTCATACTACCAGCAACAAACAAGTAAACTCTATTGTTCATACTACCAGCCACAAACAAGTAAACTCTCTTCATACTACCAGCCACAATCAAGTAAACTCTCTTGTTCATTCTACCAGCCACAAACAAGTAAATTCTCTTGTTCATACTACCAGCCACAAACAAGTAAACTCTCTTGTTCATACTACCAGCCACAAACAAGTAAACTCTCTTGTTCATACTTCCAGCCACAAACAAGTAAACTCTCTTGTTCATACTACCAGCCACAAACAAGTAAACTCTCTTGTCCACACTACCAGCCACAAACAAGTAAACTCTCTTGCTCATACTACCAGCCACAAACAAGTAAACTCTCTTGTTCATACTACCAGCCACAAACAAGTAAACTCTCTTGTCCATACTACCAGCCACAAACAAGTAAACTCTCTTGTTCATACTACCAGCCACAAACAAGTAAACTCTCTTGTTCATATTACAAATCGTGTGTTCTAATACGCTGAAAGCCACTTCATTCTAGCGTGTGGTGGCGGTGTTGTTTGGGGAATGTAAGCTAGTGTCACGGGTAGAGAGCACCATTCCGCTCTTCGTGGGAGGTAATTGCTGGTGGAGATTTGTACAAACATCTGTTTATAGCAATTATCCCTGGAGGGAATAACCCAACACTCAGAAGGGAATGTGGAATCCCAATAATTCGTCCAGTCCCAACTTTGGAATGTCTCACTTAATGTCGGCTTGAGTCACACCTGTCACTCAATTTCACTTGATCTAAATAGTATAGCTCAACCTATACGGCGGATTATCATATAGTGGATTATGGCTCCACTCATATAGTGGATTATGGCTCCGCTCATACTGCGAATTATGGCTCCACCTTTATGGCGGATTTTGACTCCATCCAAATGGTGGATTATGCACTAAACTGGCCTTTCTCAACTTTTGTCTACGCTGGAAAAAACCTTGAAATGATTGCCCATCTCATGAAATGATTGTCAGATCTCATGAAATTATTGTCAGCTCTCATGGAACACATGAAATAAATATCAGACCTCGTGAAACACATGAAATAATTATATAATATTTTGCACCCATTGCAATAATCGTCGGGCCTTAGTGAACCTTCAATAATTGTCAGGCCTCAGTAACTATTGCAATAATTGTCAGGCCTCAGTAACTATTGCAATAATTGTCAGGCCTCAGTATCCTTTGCAATAATTGTTAGGCCTCAGTAACCTTTGCAATAATTGTCAGGCCTCAGTAACTATTGCAATAATTGTTAGGCCTCAGTATCCTTTGCAATAATTGTTAGGCCTCAGTAACCTTTGCAATAATTGTTAGGCCTCAGTAACTATTGCAATAATTGTCAGGCCTCAGTAACTATTGCAATAATTGTCAGGCCTCAGTAACCTTTGCAATAATTGTTAGGCCTCAGTAACCTTTGCAATATATGTCAGGCCTCAGTAACCTTTGCAATAATTGTTAGGCCTCAGTAACCTTTACAATAATTTTTAGGCCTCAGTAACTATTGCAAAAATTGTTAGGCCTCAGTAACCTTTGCAATAATTGTCAGGCCTCAGTAACCTTTGCAATAATTGTTAGGCCTCAGTAACCTTTGCAATAATTGTTAGGCCTCAGTAACCTTTGCAATAATTGTTAGGCCTCAGTAACCTTTGCAATAATTGTTAGGCCTCAGTAACCTTTGCAATAATTGTCAGGCCTCAGTAACCTTTGCAATAATTGTTAGGCCTCAGTAACCTTTGCAATAATTGTCAGGCCTCAGTAACCTTTGCAATAATTGTTAGGCCTCAGTAACCTTTGCAATAATTGTCAGGCCTCAGTAACCTTTACAATAATTGTCAGGCCTCAGTAACCTTTACAATAATTGCATGGAACCCTTGACAAATGTGTTAGGGTTAATGGATTCCATGTGTAAGAAATATGATATCTAGATAACGGCAATAGTCCATGGTCTGTTCGATAGAGCTGACGTCAGTAGTTTGATCAGTTTAGCTGGCGTTATTGGTCTTATCAGTAATGAAATAATTGTTTAGTGTCATGGAAACCCTGAAACAATTAAGTCTCATGGGAACCCTGAAATAATTTTCTAGTATCATGGAAACCATAAAATAGTTGTCACGTGTCATGGGAATCCTGACATAATTGCCAAGTCATATGGAACTTAATTTCACATATCATGAACTCCTGAAATCTTTGTGAGGTTAGCTTTCATCAGTGACTTAGGATGATCTAAAAGATCTAAACGATTCAAATTGGTAAACTTCTTCGTCGTTCGTTCTCTCACTCCTGCTACCAAGTCCTGAAGGTTCTCTCACTCCCACTACCAAGCCCTGAACTTTCTCTCACTCCTGCTACCAAACCCTGAACGTTCTCTTACTCCCGCTACCAAGTTCTGAACGTTCTCTCACTCCCGCTACCAAGTCATGGAGGTTCTCAAACACCCACTACCAAGTCCTGAAAAGAACTTTCCAAGTAGCAGGGTGTTGTCCAGAGAACGGAATGCGTTGTGTCGTAGTTTACAGCTTGACTGCGATATTTACATTTTTCGGTCAAACACATCCGACTTCAGCTGGGAAAATGGTAAACAAATAGGAACTAAATGTAACGGTAACAGTATGGCACTAGAACACTTGACCTACATAACTCTCTCCAGAATTCGCCATCATATACATACATTATGTGTTGTATGTTACAGATCTGGACGATATCACGTCACAGACCTTCGAACCGCGTCTGCTGCCTTCCTACCCAATTGTGATTCCTGTCCGGGAAAGGTTTGAGATCAGAGTGTTCCCACCAGCAGGTCGACCAGAGCCAGACTTCAGGTAAGTGCCATATCTTTTGAGGCAGATTACATTGTCTATATGAGAGCTCAGCGTGACATATCATCCACGTTACGGCCATAGAGTCTTCGTCTTGGACCTTGAACACAGCAAATGAGAACAAGCAACTAATCTACAGCGTATGAAATAGTTTGATCTTATCTAGTTCAAGGTCAGTTGTTCCAGACGTACTGAGAAGACGTAGCACGTATCTGTAGACAACATGCATGCTCTTCCGTGTGAACAGCCAGGCCTGACGTGAGATCATAGTATAGGCAAGCTGTAACTTGTATTATTGGTGACATGATCAGACTGTTTTGTCTTGATGATGTAACTTACGTTGAATTAGTGTTATAGTGAGAAAGAACTGCGCTGGTTATCAACCTGACTCTGTGGTTCCGAACTACCTTGGACCAGTGACAAGACATAAGTCCAGACGACTGAAGATAACATGTATTATATAATAGGACGTGGAGCTGACTGTCTCATCTCATCTTGTAGAAACTCTTACCCACAAGAATTTTTTTTTAAAGAGATCAACCCTTCATGGGTAAGGAGTGCAGAGAGAGAGAGAGAGAGAGAGAGAGAGAGAGAGAGAGAGAGAGAGAGAGATGGAGAAATATCATTTTGTAGCCGGCACACCCAGTTTCCAATTGGTGTGTGGTCAAAACATACCTGGCCATGAGCACCTTTTTTATTTATTTGGAGGTGGGGTGGAGGGGTTACAATAGGCTGGGCGGGGCGGAGGGGTGGGGGGGGGGGGGGTCATATGAAACTGATGTTTATTCTAGTCTTTTTTCAATGGGGCCTTCCTATGAGGGAAGTCAAACTCAAAGTGAATCAGGTTGGGATGTGGGAATGAATATTTTATGTTTATATGGCCCGCTTGTGTTGTTTTGCCTCTTCTCTGATGAGTGCGGATATAAAAAGAGTGCTCTCCTTTCATATAGTTTAATGGCCAGCACTCTGCTCACACTGCCAAGCAACACGGACTAGTTTATTCATTGTCACCCATGGTCTTGATTTGTGACACGTTTATCATTTGTCTGACATTTTGAAAACGCATATTAACTGTTACATATAGTTTTATGGAATCTTCTTCTTCTTCGTACGCAGTCAGACAGTAACCATTATTTTATCGAAAAAACAGCCGTCATCCTGAGGCTGTCGACACTGCCATAGAGCTTGTCTAGTGTTGCCACTGGTGATGGCCACATCTGCTCTCTCTGATCCTCGTATGTCGGGCAGTTTTGCAGCAAATGCTCAGCCGTCATTTTGCCGGTACCACACGAGCATTCGTCGGTGGAATAGATGGTACCTGAGTCTATTGTGGCCAGTGCGAAGTCTGAAGACCACGACCTGCTCTTTTCTGTTCAACTGGTAATAGGCATCGTTTTTGGTGTAACCAGTATATTCGGTTTCCCATTTGGTCATGTATCTAGCTCTAATAAGCCGTTTTGACTCTTCTTATGTCATACTAGTATCCGGTTGTGGTAGTTTTGCACCTTCTTTTGCCAGTCTGTCGGCCTACTCGTTGCCTTGGATGTTGCAGTGAGATGGAACCCACTTCACCACTACTCTTTTTATGGAATAAATATTACAAGTACATTCTGAAATTGATATATAATATAATAATACACGAATGTGTGGTCCCGCAGCATGTTTACTGGTCACTGCACCATTGAAACACGTTCAAATCCTTGGTAAAGCTCATTTTAAAATCTATATGGGTGAAATAAAAACATAACCGTCGAATTCGTTTGCATTGTCAAGCGGCCTATATTCCTCTAATCTATCAATCCTTCCGATAAACTCCAGAAATAGGAATAAACGTAATAATGATATATTTTTATCCTAGAAAATATTTAATGGCGTAATGGTTTCTGGCCACGGACCGGAGCAGGCAGTCCGAGGGCCGACAATTTAGAAACGGTGGGCTATGTTAATGTAGATGTAGTTCTATAGAAGACACTGCTGGCGGTGATGAAGTGTTTCTGATATTATTGTTATGGGGTTGTAGTAAAAAATTGGAGATGGGGAACTAGTTTCCGTCCTCGCTGCATTTCCTTTGCTAACAGAAACTCAGCAGAACCGATCGGGGCTTCTCGATAACGGGAGATCAAACGCGGTATCATTGACGCGTGAAGAAAAGAGTCTAATCACTCTGCTCTATTTGCGTACATTCTTCTTCTTCTTCTTCTTCTTCTTCGTACGCTGGCAGACGTCAACCTGTATTTGTTCGAAGAAAGCAGCGGTCATCCTGAGGCTGTCGACACTGCCATAGAGCTTGTCTGGTGTTGCCACTGGTGATGGCCACATGTGCTTTCTCTGGTCCTCGAATGTCGGGCAGTTTTGCAGCAGATGTTCAGCGATCATTTTCTCGGTACCACAAGTGCATTCGTCAGCGTTACCTATCTTCAGTTTATTGAATAGGTGGTACCTCATTCTGTTGTGGCCTGTGCGGAGTCTGAAGACGACGACCGGCTCTCTTCTCTTCAACTGGTACTAGGCATCATTTGTTGTGTAGCCAGTATGTTCTTTGTTCTATTTGGCCATGTATCTGGCCCTAATAAGCCTTTTGGACTCTTCGTAGGTCACACTAGAATCCGGCTGTGGTAGTCTTGCACCTTCTTTTTCCAGTCTGTCTGCCTCCTCGTTGCCTTGGATGTTACAGTGGGATGGAACCCACTGTACCACTACTCTTTTTTGGTGCGGAATGCTGGCATAGTTGACAGAGTACTGCTCTTAAATCATTAAGTTCAGTATTTTTCTGGCTTTTTAGTGCTGTAACTACGGCCAGGGCATCTGTAAATATATTTGCGTACATTCAATCAATTCCTTTGTGTATTCTATGTAAGCCCGAGCTTGAAAATCACGCCATAGAAACTTCACACAAATGAGAAACCATATTCATTCCTTGTTCCAAATCTCACTTCTATCTTTGTTCCTGCGGCATAACATCACCTTCTGACGGAAGAGCCAGGGTTGGCTGCTGCTGCCAGCGGCTGAGATCACTCGAACATTCTAACCTTGCAGACATCAGAGCCACATCGGAAGTGAAGAAGATAAGAAGCAGCCCAAAGTTTGCTGGGAAATAAACAAGCATGATCACACGTCACGAGCATACAGTCGGTGTGTACAAATCGAATATTATCACACAAGGTTTTCTAAATGCCAACATCAACAAGCCATACATCCCTGTATTACCTGTCCTAGATTATTTACAACAGAGCTAGAACACCGGTCCGTGAGGTGTTCATTGTGTAAACTTGCGTGTTGCTATGTGCGCTTCCTGTTACAATTATACTTGGTTTATATTGATAGGATCAACTTTCTGACATCTACATCCCCGAACCGCTTACTGGAGATGGAAGAATGTGCTTACGTCATCTTCATGCACATTAGAAAAATGTAGCTATTTAGTATTTGGTAAATGAATTGGAGACAAAAAGGGAGAAATTGGTCAATAAATCACCACTAGAAGAGAAAATATAGTGTTTTAGATCAAGTTTGATGCTAGGAGTAACTCACAGCTGTGGCGTTGTGCCTTGTAGGCAGCAGAATTGAGACACCAACAACAATTGAGAAGATTTTTTCCTTGTATTATCCTTTCATTCTGATGCAGACACTTTCTTCTTCTTCTTCATTTCTTCTTTCTTCTTCTTTCTTCTTCTTCTTCTTCTTCCTCTTCCTCCTCTTCTTCTTCCACTTTTTCTTCTTCTTCTTCTTCTTCTTCTGCCGCTTCTTCATTCGACTTCATACTTCGTATTCTTCTTTTTTGACGCTCATCCTGAAAGGGGACTTGTGAGGTTGCGTTGTAGTTTACAGCGATGCAGCGATATATGTGCTTTTCGGACCGACACATCCGATTTCAACACGGCATTATTTTAACCGGGTTTGTCTAATTCCGAAGGCGGTGTGCGTTGCACTATGGTTTTCTTTTGCGCCTGTCGGCCCAGTGCATCCGACGTCCGCATACATTTTATATAAGGGCCTGCTTCCTCTTGCATTTTCTAAGGGTTTGCTTCCCCGGGGTAACGGCCGGTGCTGTGATGGGGATCTAACCCAGCACCTTCTGGTTGTGAGCCGTGTCACTTAACCACTAGGCCACGCCATCCAATTCTTCCTTATTTGATCCCTTATCTCCTAGTCAGACTACATGGTTGCGGTCTGTCTTAATGGCTGCCACATAGAAGTAGAACAGGATCTTGGAAAGTTATGGGTCAATGACCCTGAAGTAAGCAGTCAGTTATGTGTGCCTGGCTACCGTCAGATCATTCAATGGTCCACCTCGGCCCCACTATCTATCTATCTATCTATCTATCTATCTATCTATCTATCTATCTATCTATCTATCTATCTATCTATCTATCTATCTATCTATCTATCTATCTATCTATCTATCTATATATCTATCTATCTATCTATCTATCTATCTATCTATCTATCTATCTATCTATATATATCTATCTGTCTGTCTGTCTGTCTGTCTGTCTCTCTGTCTGTCTGTCTGTCTGTCTGTCTGTCTGTCTGTCTGTCTGTCAGTCTGTTTGTCTGTCTGTCTGTCTGTCTATCCGTCCGTCCGTCTGTCCGTCTGTCTGTCTGTCTGTCTGTTTGTCCGTCCGTCCATCTGTCTGTCTGTTTGTCCGTCCGTCCATCTGTCTGTCTGTTTGTCTGTCTGTTTGTCCGTCCGTCCATCTGTCTGTCTGTTTGTCTGTCTGTCTGTCTGTCTGTCTATCCTCAGTCCACTTATGTCGTTAGACGTCATGGGAGGTGTGACCTCTTTGTTTCACATTTTTTGGCCGGTGGAAATCCACTGGTGACTTGGCAGGTCAATCCCAACATTTGTTAGCCTCTGGAATATACAATTTCTTATTTTTGAGACTGATGGAGTTGGAAGCGTAAATTATAGCACGATAGACTCGCAGCCTCTCATGCACAATCTAAGCCGCCCCACTAACCACATAACCAAGACCTGTTGTTATGGCAACAGAGTCCCTGTTTTGCGATATATTCTGTGGGGCAAGAATCAGTAGAATAATTTGAGTAGATTTTTCACTTGATTTTTGCCAGAGCAGCGATCGTTAGGCCTACTCTTTTCGATTTCCAACTACTAAAGTATTTTTAACGTGCGCGCCCCTGCACACGGGTGTCTTATCTCACTACTCAGAGATCAGGGGAAATATTTACCGGATGATACATGTGACCTCCAGCACCGGCGGCGAACACCTTACCTCGAGGCCACTCGGCCACCTCCCCCCCTCCCCCCACCAGAGGCGAACACCTTACCTCGAGACCACCGGATCCCCCCACCCGAAGCAAACACCTGACCTTTAGACCACCGGGTCCCCCCACCCGAAGCGAACACCTTACCTCGAGACCACCGGGTCCCCCTACCCGAAGCAAACACCTTACCTCGAGACCACCGGGTCCCCCCACCCGAGGCGAACACCTTACCTCGAGACCACCGGGTCCCCCCACCCGAAGCAAACACCTTACCTCGAGACCACCGGGTCCCCCCACCCGAAGCGAGCACCTTACCTCGAGACCACCGGGTCCCCCCTACCCGAGACGAACACCTGACCTCGAGACCACCGGGTCCCCCCTACCCGAGACGAACACCTTACCTCGAGACCACCGGGACCCCCCACCCGAGGCGAACACCTTACCTCGAGACCACCGGGTCCCCCCACCCGAAGCAAACACCTTACCTCGAGATCACCGGGTCCCCCCACCCGAAGCGAACACCTTACCTCGAGACCACCGGGTCCCCCCACCCGAAGCAAACACCTTACCTCGAGACCACTGGGTCCCCCCACCCGAAGCAAACACCTTACCGCGAGACCACCGTGTCCCCCCACCCGAGACGAACATCTTACCTCGAGACCACCGGGTCCCCCCACCCGAGGCGAACACCTTACCTCGAGACCACCGGGTCCCCCCTACCCGAGACGAACACCTGACCTCGAGACCACCGGGTCCCCCCACCCGAGGCGAACACCTTACCTCGAGACCACCGGGTCCCCCCACCCGAGACGAACACCTGACCTCGAGACCACCGGGTCCCCCCACCCGAGGCAAACACCTTACCTCGAGACCACCATGTCCCCAATTATAGGAGTAAAGGCAAATAATAACAAGATCTAAAATTGTACATTTAACCGAGAATTTCCTTCTCCACTTTTTGCCATTTTAATTGAATTAATCGTATGTTAATCTTATTAAAACCTGGAAATGTTATTTAAATAAATGTAGATGTACTGCAATCCTGATTATCTAGGGATAAACGTTAGAGGCCTTGACGTGGTGAGTATGAGTAATCCGTTCAGTTTCTCTACACCTGGTTTGCCTTAGCTGTGTGTTATGTATTCCTTTGTAACCCAGAAGCTGGAGTGTGAAGCGAATTGGGCTCAAACCTGAACGCTTTTGTAGGAAAAATACCTTTACTCGTTCTCCAACGATCATCTTCAGTTCTTTCTCATTAACTTCGATCCCGAGTGGCTTTGACGATATTTTGTCTTCTCCAATCATCTATTATAAAGGATTGCAACACTGTCCATGTATCTGCTCTTTGTTTTCCCATGCCCTCCTATGCATTGTTTTCTCTGTTTTCCTATGCCTCTCTTCCCATGTTGTCAGATATAAATCTGAAAACCACAATACAGGACGCCTCGTCAGACACAGGGAGTCTTTCACAAGGCCCATTCTATAGATAAGATATATTTTACACGCACCTGCAGTTACACACTTTCGTATGTCATCATGTTATTTTATGCTATACTATGTTACGCTATGCTATTCTTTACTATGCTATGTTATACTACGCTATGCTATGTTATGTTATGCTATGTTATGCTATGTTATGCTATACTATGATATACTATGCTATGCTATGCTATGTTATGATGTTATACTACGTTATGCTATACTATGTTACGCTATATTATGCTATACTGTGCTCTACTATTCAATACTATGTTATGCTATGCTATACTTTTCTATGCTATGCTATACTATACTAAGTTATACTGTGCTATGCAATGCTGTGTTATGTTATGCAATGATATGCTATATTATGCTACACTATACTATGCTATGTTAGGCTATACTATACTATGCTATATGAAACACTACAGTAAAACTCGAGACTAATTATATAGGAAATACAATCAAGGCTGAATTACAGTTTTACATCAGGTCATCAATAGATGGGTCCTGATGTATCGACATAAATAGACTAGTTCGTTGTTTTTATGCATACTGTTTCCATCTGTCTAGTCCCCGTTCCCACACCAGACGTGTTGTGATATTACCCGTACGATAATTATTTTATTATGTAATTTAGAATGAACAACGCTGCACTCCAAGCAGATCCATAGGTGATAACTCTCTTTTATAAATGAGGAACGGTATGCACACTGTTGGTTTCTGTAGCCCTCTTTTTGTACACATTCATGCTTCGTCGTATAGGACGCCCATTCCCCCTCTATCCACGTTTGATTTCAAACTTTTCTACAATTTTAACATCTTTCGCCGTTTGATAGCTGTGAACAGATCATCAAAAGGCCCATTTGCGTTGTCCACTCTTCGTCGTATGTCTACGTTCGTGACACGATCCTTATATGTAACATTTAAGAGTCTTCTAAAGCACCTCATGTCCATTGCATGTATTCTGCACTGGATATCCGTAGCAATGGTCCAAGTCTCACAGGCATACACAAATATTGAGAGCACCAAATGAGCGCATTAGCCTAACTTTTATGCTGAGGGCGAGCAGCTTATCCTGCCATATGGGTTTTAAGCGCGTAAGCGCCGCTGTTGTCTGTTCTATTCTACAAATTATCTCAGGCTGCGAGCCCTCTTCACTGATCAGTGCTCCAAGATACTTGAACCGGTGTACAACTTCGAGTTCCTGACCATTTGCTTTTATCACAGATGTAAACCCTTCCGTGTTATTAGTCATCAGCTTTGTTTTCTCTGCATGTATCTCCATGCCATAGCTCTGCGCCGCTCTGTCCAATCAGCTAATCAGCTCCTGGAGTTCCGTTTCCGTGCCTGCTAGGCCATCTATATTATCTGCAAATCGTAGGTTTGTAACAGTCTTATCACCTATTCTGACCGTATCAACATGTCCCTCCGGTGCCTCCTCCATTATTCTTTCCAAGAACACATTGAAGAGTGTTGGCGAGAGTATACAACCCTGTCGCACGCCAACAGACGTGCCTAACCATTAGCCTAGTATTCCGTCTACAGAAATTGCACTTGACGCCTTCTCATAAAGGTTCTCAATTACATTCACAATATTACCATTGATCGTGTAATGCTTCATTGTTGTCCATAGCACCAGTAGACCCAGTTGTAAATGAATACCTGCCGGACGTTCAGGAAAGGAAAAAAGAAAAAGCGGTAAAGGGAATTGCCAACCAACCTCACAAAGCTGTCACTTAGTACAGCGAAGGCCCCAACACTTGATCCCCGACAGCAGTGTCTGCTATGGGACTACCTTTACCTTTTTTTTTAATGCTTCATTCTGTCTACAGTTTTCATTTCACCTTGAGTGTTTAGCTTAAGTATTTAGCATGCCTAGTTTTTTAAAAATTTTAATTAATGAAAAGTGTGAGCCTTAGAACTAACAAATGGAATCTCAATGCAACCCTACTTTGAGTTAACTTCAAATATATCAATATTTATGTTTCCCAATCTGTTATCGGTGATATGTGTCCTATCTTAATTCCTTGCTATAAAATATTCAACATCTATTCTGGTTAGCTCTTGCGTTTGGCCAGTTCATTGATTGATTATGGTGTTGTTGTTGGTGTTGTTGTTATTGTTGAGCTTGTTAATCAAGGTTGGGCGTGGGGCAGAGGGAGGGGCTTGGATGGATCTGTGCATGTTAAACCAATTGAATCATTACACAAGCTCTGTCTCCTGTTCCCAGTACGACTGCTATTGGACGGTTTAGCTAACACCTATCTGATCTACCCTGTCAAACAAATGATCACAACCTTCTTTCCGTTTATTCATGACGTCGATGCATGCTGTTATCTCTATGTCCCAACCTGCTCTGTTAGTGTCGTTAACAGCCTTTGTTTTCCCTTAAGTATCTCGTCATCTACTTCATTGATATCCTCTGTCATGTAAAATTACTATTACATACTTTGTCTAACACCTTTCTTGCATATGCGGTGGCAAAATCGAACAGTCTAGTGATAGGTTTTACAAGTGTTCCATACTTTTGAAATGATAACGCAAACGTTCGTTATCGTTTTGTTTTATTCTGCTGTTTTTGCACTCACCTTTTGTGCTAGCAAAGAAAGGACAGTAAAATAGTTGAGCTGAGTCTCCAATGAAACAATGTGCTATACTGTAGCAATTGTTCGTGAGTAAAGTGACACCTTTATTCTCATTGAAACCATTGTAGCTGACGAGACTCGTGGTAAATTAAAGTGCTCCCTAGTAAATAGATAGTCAATAATTCAAGGTTGTTTTGTTGGGGCGTATTTTGCCGAGATCTAAATGTGTGAACACGGCTATATCTTGCACACTACCAATAATCGATTGTTTTGTTTCAATTTCCACAATTACCGTTACAGAAACAACCTTGACATGAAAACAGGTGATGCAGCTGTTCATTTATCATGGACTGATTAGCAGATTGTATTTGTACTAAACTAAATTGTGAACGGAAAAATGTACGGAGATTAAATGTTATAATAGAAAGACATGGCAAGCGTACAATTTAAACGGTTCGATTCATGGTAGAAAATTTATGACCTCGGGTAACCAATAAAACGAGAATGTCTACATTTGTGCGCGTGCTCTTTAATTAAAATTGTTCTTGTCGAATAACATCACGTTCGGGGAGGACATAAAACATTTCATGGAAACAGAAATGAGCTCTGACCAGCTTATGAACTTGTTATTTCATATTACTTATTCACTTCCCCTGTCCCAGAGACTAAGCCATATGTCACTCTTCCAGTACTCGGCCACACGGATGGCCTTGTCGTTGCCACTCAGCAGGTGGTCCATACTGAAGGTCTCCGGGAGGTTTGAGCAGATCATAAGATAGTCTTTATCTAGTGTTGCTCCAAATTCGCTTGTTTCATCATCCATGTATCGCCATCCGTTTAGGTCTTTCGTGTATCGTGATACCCCAGTTCAACCTCTTTTCGGTGACGTCATGTTACTGACAACACGACATTTACCTGTTGGAATTGTGTAGAGTAGACTGACATCTAGCCAGGTAAAACTGATCAGAGAATGTAAATCAGGGTCAGTTGTGTAGAGTAGACTAACATCTGGCCAGATAAAACTGATCAGAGAATGTAAGTCAGGGTCAGGTGTGGAGAGTAGACTAACAAACTGGCCAGGTAAAACTGATCAGAGAATGTAAGTCAGGGTCAGGTGTGGAGAGTAGACTAACATCTGGCCAGGTAAAATTGAACAGAGAATGTAAGTCAGGGTCAGGTGTGGAGAGTAGACTAACATCTGGCCAGGTAAAACTGATCAGAGAATGTAAGTCAGGGTCAGGTGTGGAGAGTAGACTAACATCTGGCCAGGTAAAACTGATCAGAGAATGTAAGTCAGGGTCAGGTGTGGAGAGTAGACTAACATCTGGCCAGGTAAAATTGAACAGAGAATGTAAGTCAGGGTCAGGTGTGGAGAGTAGACTAACATCTGGCCAGGTAAAACTGATCAGAGAATGTAAGTCAGGGTCAGGTGTGTAGAGTAGACTGACATCTAGCAAGGTAAAACTGATCAGAGAATGTAAATCAGGGTCAGGTGTGGAGAGTAGACTAACATTTGGCCAGGTAAAACTGATCAGAGAATGTAAGTCAGGGTCAGGTGAAGAGAGTAGAGTGACACCTGGCCAGGTAAAACTGATCAGAGAATGTAAGTCAGGGTCAGGTGAAGAGAGTAGACTGACATCTGGCCATGTAAAACTGATCAGATAATGTAAGTCAGGGTCAGGTGAAGAGAGTAGACTGACATCTGGCCAGGTAAAACTGATCAGAGAATGTAAGCCATGTTCAGGTGCGGAGAGTATACTGACACCTGGCCAGGTAAAACTGATCAGAGAATGTAAATCAGGGTCAGGGGAAACGTACAGATCAAGATCTGTGCCGAACTTACATACCGTCCTCCGTGGAGGCAGGCTGTTACATGGCAGTCTGGCTAGCGAAGTGGGGACCAAGTATACCGCAACAGCCTTGGTGCCATCCGTCCACTTTTGTCAGCGCACTCGCGATGAGAGGAAAGCTACTGCAACCCACCACTTTAGGCCAATCACAGGTCGCACGAAAGAGTAATCATACTTACCGAGGGCATCCTTTAACAAACATAACCGGGTGAATTTCCCTAGAACATGAACAGTCACGAACCTATTGCATGATTGATATTGGCAAATAATCCCAACATGACATCTTTCGGAAGCTGTTAACTTGAGGTCAAGGACAGCCCTAGTTTCTGGGAAATGTTTCCATGTATAATTAAAAGACAGTCGTTCATGCACTCGAATATTAAAGCTTTTCTTATGCTACGCTTTTCTATGTTGCTATCGTCAGATAGTTTTTTAAATTTTGAAGATATATAGACAACAAAGGTATTCAGAATGGCTCTCTGTGTGATAGAGATGATACTCGGGCAGATGAAACACTGAGAGAGTATGACAAAGGTGACTAACATTGCAGCCATACATGTCTAGGGTAGAAGATTCTCCAATACATGACCGTGTGTTCCCAGTCGACACCCATCATGGTCACTAACTTGTCGTGTAGGGTTCCTCGAAAAAAATATTCATACAGGGCATCAAATAATATGGCACAGGATTATACGGCACAGAACAAAATGGCACAGGGCAGTATGACACAGGGCAATATGGCACAGGGCAAAATGGCAAAGGGCAATATGGCAAAAAGGAAAATTGTACAGGGCAGTATGGCACAGGGCAAAATTGTGCAGGGCAAAATGGCAGAGGGTAAAGTGACACAGGACAAAATGGCACAGTAAAATATGACACAGGGCAGTATGACACAGGGCAATAGGACGCCAGGTAATACCGTACATTATAACAATGAATGTATAACTTGTTTTACAGTGAATCTTTTCATTCTCACCTCTTATTCCCTCACTTTACCTTGTTCTCTTCTCTCTCTCTATATATATATATATCCCTTTCGTTTCACTTCTTTCTCTATCTTCCCTCTCTTTTTAGCTTTCTAGCTCTCCCCATCTCTCGCTCTGCAGCTCACCTTTGCTATCTTTAGTTATCTCTCCATCTCTCTCTCTTTCTCTCTCTCTCTCTCTCTCTCTCTCTGTACATCTCGCTTTCTCTTTCTTTCGCTACAGCTTTAACCTCTCCCTCTGTTTCTCTTTCTTTCGCCATCTCACCTCACTTCTCTCTGCCGCTATGTCTTTCTCTTTAGCTCTTCCCTTCTCTATCTTTACTTCACCTCTCTTTCTCTCTCTCTCTGTCTCTCTCCGTGTCTTATTATCTGTCTTTCTGTCACTGATTATAAGGACAGTAAAGAAGTGAAACCGGAAGCTGATTAGTGAGATATCGTAAGACGAATCGAAAGATGTTCTGTGCGCAAGTCACTGGCACCAACATGTAGTGCACGTCAGTCAGGTCAGAGATTGGTCTTTGTCGGAAAAACTATGGCTAGAGATGCAAAACAATAATACAAATATGAGATGTTTAATTTTAATTGCAAACTAAATATGACTTGGCTTGGCTTCGTTCGTTCTCAATCGCCCGATACGAAGTCCTGAAAGGGCTTAAGTAGCAGAATGTAGTCCAGAGAACGGAATGCGTTGTGTCGTAGTTTACAGCTTGACTGTGATATTTGCACCTTTCGGTCCAACACATTCGACTTCAGCAAGCATATTTTGAGTACCGGGTTAGCATTCCCTCTTCGATCCCTTCTCCTTAGCCAGTCTGCCCTGCTGCAGCCCGTTATCCAGGATCACCGCGTGTAGGTGTAGAAGGGTCTTGGCAGCTCTGGTTCGCTGGCCCTGACACTAGCAGTCAGCTATGGGTCGATGACCACTGCAGCTAATACGCTGCCCAAACTAAATATAAAAACGTTTTGTTTATGTACAAGTTAAAACTATATCTTATTCTAGCTTTTGATACTTTCATATAAATAACATTACATTAACGTTGGTTAACAACATATGATCCTGTCTTGCGTCTGCGGGGATTAAGAGCAATATGACAGTCGCAGCGTTTATTCATATTGCTAATGTCCACTTGGGCTCGCTGTGGTCAGGAGGTAAGGCAATCCGCCTCTCAAAGCAATACACGGGAACGGCGTGGGTTCGAACCCCGCAGGTTTCAAGCGACATTAGATCGCAAAGGTGATAGGACTAGAGTGTATGCATCCTAAAGTATCTCCTGTCATCTTGACTTATGCCTTGCAAATGGCCCAAGGTATTTCGGAACCAGAGTAGACCAGTGCAGCTTTTTTTTCCCTATTACCCAAATACAGCTAGCGTTACATCATCAAGGCAAAACCGTCTAATGGTGTCACATCTTTGCGTGCGATGGGCACCTAAGAGACGTCAACCCGTGTGAATTTGAAGGATTGGGGAATAAAGGCCGATTACATCTACAGTCCCCGGTAACTGTATATATCAATTAATTATTTAATCTGCTATAGAAATCGTTTTTAAAAATTCGTGACAAGAAGTCCACTACACTAGCTACTCGATGTTATATCCTGGCTAGAAGTCCACTACCTTAGCTATTCGATAGCCTATCCTGACTAGAAGCCCATTACCCTAGCTACATGATACATATCCTGGCTAATAACCCACTACCCTAGATACTCGATAGCGTATCCTGGCTAGAAGCACCCTACCATAGTTCCTTGTGGCATATCCTGGCTAGACGCCCACTACCCTAGCGACTTGATGGCATATCCTGACCAGAAGCCCACTACCCTAGTTCCTTGTGGCATATCCTGGCTAGACGCCCACTACCCTAGCGACTTGATGGCATATCCTGACCAGAAGCCCACTACCCTAGCGACTTGATGCCATATCCTGGCTAGAAGCCCATTACCCTAGCGACTTGATGGCATATCCTGACTAGAAGCCCACTACCCTAGCGACTTCATAGTATATCCTGGCTAGAAGCCCACTACCCTAGCTTCTTGTGGCATATCCTGGCTAGAAGCCCACTACCCTAGCGACTTGATGGCATATCCTGGCTAGAAGCCCATTACCCTAGCGACTTGATGGCATATCATGGCTAGAAGCCCA